>NW_010585789.1:0-36353 GCF_000705375.1 Tinamus guttatus | reverse complement strand
TAAAACTGTGCAGAAAACAATCATATTTACATAAATATGATACATAAATATTTACATGGAAATAATTGTTATGCACCTGATCGGAGCAAAGTGATCGAAGTGGTCACGCGTGCGTCAAGGAGCCTCTTGAGCAGACGCAAGTGTCAGGTCCCGGGGAATGGGCAGTATTTTATGGCAGGAGAGCCGTCGTTAACAAGAATACATGTTTACCTGGGCACTGGCTGCCTGCCTGGTGAGAGAGAGGTGCCCGGTAGGCGAAGCTGAGACGTCTGCTCCGAGACGTCAGCCTTTGGCATCGCCTCTGAATCATGCTCTGCTTCTGTGTTGGCCGCTGCTGTGTAAACACCTTGGAGCTCAAGTGGAAACGACAACATGATTAATACCATCTTCCATGCAAATATTTGTCCTCTGGGATTCAGCCAAAATTTGTGTTTCTAGGACTGTGAATCTGCAGGATTTTTTTTTCATAATAAGAACAGAGCAGTTCGGAGTTTTGCACAAACTGAATTTGGGCAAAAGCAAGTATACTAATTTCTGAACAAATGTCTCCATTTTTTTCCCTAAATTCTCCAGCTTTTAATTTGATTTTAGCTCTTCTCTTGTACCTGAACACTCCAAACTATTATTATTATTTTCTCTTTCTTCCCCTGTCTCTTCTCACTTGGAGTGCAAGACCTGCAAGCAGTGCCCATGTCTTGAGTCTGTTTGACTAGAAACCAAGGCCTGAATGACGTACTCCATGAAGAGTCTGTTTGCCCAACTGTAATTTTATGTTATTGCTATTCCTTTTATGTCCCATCATTCTCCCTTTTGTTATCCCATTGGATAATTCCATGTTGAGGTTCCTATGCTCACAAGGAGATCTGTGCCGAGAGATCAGGCTTGCCAGCAGCACCCCCAGCATCAGCTCCCCATAGCTGACATCCAGCCAAACCCTCCCTCCTCTTAGCTCCCACTATGGGTTACAGCAGCCAGATGGCTCCTCCAGGGCCAGAAACATTATGGAAACCAGCTGCCTTGGGAAGCTTTTAAGGAGATTCTCCCCAAAATGTTTTGGGGAGCTCATGGGGAAGCTAGACCCTCCTTCTGCAGGTGCCTGGAGGGAGCCAAGCCTTGCCCCAGGGTGTTTTAATCAGTGATCATATCAAATGCGAGGTTACTGATGCCTGTGATGTGTTTGCTTTTAGGTGAGCAAGAATAAAATCTGATTCTAGTCAGGAGACCAATTTTTAACTTGCAGATTGCTTCTAAAAGAGCCAGTAGAGAGGAATTATGTGGTAAAGGAGGCAAAGAAATGAGGCTAACAACTTGATTGAAATAAGATATCTGGTATGGGATAAGGGAAATCAGTTGCAGAAGTGACAGCAGCTGCATCTCAGTATCACTAGGAGGGTGACGAGAATTTATTTTCTTCTGCCCTACTGCACAGTTCAGGGCCCACTTCTCCTTGAGGTGCAGGCTGGTGTCACCGGTGTGACATGGCTCTGGCAGGGAAAGCAGCTAGATCCCATCCTGAGATATCTGCAGCCTGAGGGTGGGTCACATCCAGTGTTCCACAGTCTAAAATTGGGACAAATTGGGTGCTTTCGGGATTTCTGTATTTTTTTTCCATGGAATATGAATATATTCTATATTTTCTTTCCCAACACCTATTTGGGTAATGGAGGCACAAGAGAAAATGACATGTCATTGAAGGAGTTGCAAATTTGTCATACCTTGTCACAACAGCATGTGTGTGAACATACCTCTTCATAGCTTCTAATAACAGTATTGCTGAAACAAGGCTTGACACCTCCTTTGGATAATGCTTCCATGGTTAACTAACTTGCCTCACTTTTGTCCACTCAGGCCAAGGAACAATCTTTCTTTTTTTTTCTCCATAGGAACTATCATATCAGTCCTACTATCATGCTACCTCTGCATTTTAAACACACACACCTCTCGCAAAAGTGTCTTTGTTGAAGGTTTATAAAATGATATGAGAACTTTTTTTTTTCTTTTTAATATAACTACCTTAAATAAATCTATAACATGCTATCTCCTGGTCAGCATGAATGGCATGTTTCACCTAGATTACAGGAAAGCAATCTGAGCCACCTTCCAGAAAAAGCACACGCCGTCAAATGTGAGAGGAAGTAAAAAACAAGTGTCAAATGTTTTTTAAAGTTTAATTATTTCTGTTCAATTGCTTTTCTACACAAATAGATTCTCCTTATTGGCACAAACACCCAGAAGCACTAAGGCAGCTCTAGCAGTAGCGTTAAGTCCTATATCATGTTCTGCACTTTGATTTATGTATTTGTTTTCTTTCTTCTTGCGAGCCTACCAAGCTGTTTGTTTAAACTGCTTAGAAAATGCTGTACCATATACATTACGGTTTATTTTAGCTTTTATGCTATGCTACTTACAGAGCATTTAACAAATGCTAGTTATCCTTTTCAGTATTTTTTGTGTGGCTTGCTTAAAGACAGAAAAAGACATTGAGTTTCAGCATTACAGCGTTGGTTAGAAATTCAGAAGCTGGGGTTGTAGATTCACATGCATTCTTCTAAAATAATCAGCATTCACATTAGGAAAGCAAATCCTGCTGTATGTTATCTATTACAATATCAGTTCCATTGTGCTGAGTTATTTTATATTTTATGTTTTCTAGAAGATCTTCAAGGTTTCTGCTATCTACTTGCTGAATTTTATGGACCGCACCTAGCTGAACTGTAAGTCTCCCTATATCATTTCAAATCTTTGGTTCACTTGTTCTTTACACATATGGATGTAGAGTCATACTGAAGCATGGGGTTTTCATTTGCAAAAAATGTGTTGTTATTGAAGCAGAGGTGTTTGACAGAGATTCTAGATTTGGCACTTGGATGAAAGACCCCACGTAGCTCAGTGAATAAATATTGGCTGCTGCTGGTAACCATTTTCTTAGTGCATTTGAATCTCAGCTCAGGCCTACCTGATGTAATTACTTTTTGAATTTCAACTCATTCGGCTGAGGGAGGAATTTGAATGACCTTGTCTGTGCATGACAGGTTCAATAGAGCTGTGGTGCTGTAGTAGTTGTCTCTTACTTTCCCTTCTGCCTTTAATCAAGCTTTCTGATTGCTAGCCCCTACATGGTCTCAGCCGTGACCTCACTCATGCACGGTTTTGGGGGAGGCCCACTAAGGAATGTAAACAACTAGAAAATTTAAATGTAGGTGATTTTATTTCTCTTTAAAAGTTCCTAGTTTGATTAATTTTTTTTTTGCTAGACTTTCTTCCTCCCTAGGGTTTTCTGTTTCTCTGTTTTATTTTTAAATCTAGCCAAGGCATCTCAAATTGCTTCCAGGACTAGGAAGTGCTATAATCAAAGATTTGAACTTAATTCTTGATTAGTCCATAGGTATGTTCCCCCCCACCCGCAAAAAAAGAAACCATCCTAGAACTTGTGTGAGGTGATTAAAGGTTAAGGATCTTTAAAGGATTTCTGCTTATTTTCTTGAGTTAATGATTGAGCATTTGTATGTGCCAAATTGCATATGCATTAACTTTAACCTTTAAATCTTTGTCACACGTATGATTGATTAAAAAACAGAGCAGTCATCATGTATTTGACTCGGGTGCTACCTATAAAGCACAGTGCTTTTTCATCATCCTGGGATACAATTTTAAAGGCTGAGTAGGATGCCATGGCAGAAAATCATTAGGACCCAACACTACACGGAGCAGCGATTACAGGCCACTTTGAAGTGAGCCGAGGCTATTGTATAGCACAGTGGAGATTTACCTTCCCATGGAAATAGCTGGTACCTTCAAGCATCCAGAAAAACATAATAGTCTTTGTTTTCACACCATTTCCTTCAGCATAGACAGGGAAATGAATGCCGATGTGGTGTGCCATTCCTTGAAGCTGTGTAAACAGGATCCCGGACAACCACTTTGTCATCTCTACCCTCCTCCTAAGGTGAGTTTCTTTTACATGTTTTTCAAAATTGCAGGCTGCGGAGGGTCTTTTAAGCTAGAACTGTACAGCACAGAGAGGTTTTCAATGTGCGTGTTTCATGTGGGGAAAAAATGTTGACATTTCAAGTGTGGACGCATTCAGTAATGTCTGTATGGGTGCTAACTGCATAGTACATTTTATTTGCTTCCATGGCTACATATGATCCTGCTGTGTAGGGTTTCATAAGCACGCTTATCAAAGAGGGGGAATTACAGGAAAAAGTTCTCTTGTACCTTAGTCTGAGTGGTGTGGATCAGAGAAGAGTGGGAGAAAAAAAAATCTTTTTTTTTTTCCCAGATTTTACTGGCAAAACAGTACAATAAGACCCAAGCAGGTATTCAGCTGAGGTTCAGCTAAAATACCACATTGCCATGGCATAGCAAGTCATCCTCTCATTGCCTGATGTGCTATGACAGCCTGCGTAGGCCCTGGTTACCCTCTGCAAATGCAAGGTTATTTGATTTAGCACAGTCTGCAATGAAAGAGGCTTAAGCTAACTTGCATAACCTTTTGCCAGAGGCTGGAAGTATTTACATATGCAGTTACCACAGCTCTTATGATGTACAGTGACTTACTATGCCATGGTAACTAGACTGCATGTCAGAGCTATTTGACACTCTAACACTTGCATCTGGGCATAGGTGTTTAAACAGAAACGGTTTGATTTTTTTCAGTCATTATGCAGCCCAATTCACACTGAAAACAGTGAGAAAATGGTTGTTTGGCAATTTCATTAACTGAATTATTCATTTAAGCAGCTATAGGTCCTGAAAATCTTTCTTTTGCATATAGATGAAGTCACCTTTGACTATTTTGAAGTCACCTTTGACTTCATCTATAGGTAGGAAAGAATTCCACAAAATGTTTTAAACAAGGCCTCTCCCAACATCCATTGAAAACAATCAGAGCCTTTTTATTGGCTTTAGTAAGCCTTGATTCATATCCAGGATGGATTTAGTTCTCCAAGATCTGAACAGCTAAAGAAATAACTGATTTCCAAGAATGGCAGTAACATTTATTTTGCAGCAGATGTATACCCTGGGCACATGACTACAATACTCCCTGGCCTGGCAATATAAAGATAAATAGGTGTGCAACCAGGCTGGAGAGAAGAAGGGTTCATTCAACACCAAGAGCCCACGTTGACTTGACTGCCAAAATTTTATTGCAAGGGTCCTTCAGAATTTCTTTGTTCGAACCAGTAGATTAATGTATAGGTCATAGAATCATAGAATCGTTATGCCTGGAAAAGACCTTCCAGTCCTTCAAGTAAAATCTTAAATGCTTCAACACCATACCTATTAAATCATGTCCCTAAGTGCCTCACCTACACGTTTCTTGATCACTGCCAGGGATGCTGACTCCCCCACTTTCCTGGGCAGCCTGTTCCAATGCTTCACGACTCTTTCCATTTAGAAATTCTTCTTAACATCTAACCTGAACCTCCACTGGTGCAACTTGAGGCCATTTCCTCTTGTTCCATCTGTAGTTATTCTGGAGAAGAGACTGACCGCCGTCTCACTACAACCTGCTTTTAGATAGCTGTAGAGTGATAAGGTCTCCCCTGGGCAGCCTGTTCCAGTGTTCTCATTCAGCCTGTCCAGATTCCTCTGTAGAGCCTTCCTGCCCTCAAGCAGATCTACTCCTCCGCCCAGCTTGGTGTCGTCTGCCCATTTACTGAGGGTGCACTTAATCCCCTCATCCAGATCATCAATAAAGATGTTAAAGAGGAACTGCCCCAACACTGACCCCTGGGGAACACCGCTCATGACCGGTCCATCCACCTTTCCCCAGGCTGCATCAGAACTACTCTACTGCATTCCCTTCTTTAATTATCTCTAGATCTTTCCTCATTACACAGATATTTGATATTCTATCACATTCTGTCCTTGTCATTGCATGATTTTTCCTTCAGAGGAACTGAAGAGACACTTCAGAGACCTTCCTAGTAGCAGCTGCAGTACCCTGTCAAGGGCAGTGGGGTCTCTCTTTTAAATTAGGAGTCCAAAAGGTGGAGAAGAAGGTAAAGCAAAGGCCTCTAGGCTTTCTCAGGAGTGGGCAAGCCAGCACTCGTAGGGTTGCCATCAAATCTTTGGGTCACATTTTCCATCTCTTACAGCAGACGTGGGACCTAGCTGTGGGCACATTTTGCCTACAGCTGCAATCCCATTGACTATACTTTCTGTAAGCAAATTAACCGCAAATGTTTTGTTTGTTTTTTTTGATTTTTAACAAAATTCGGTCCGGCATGGAGATTGTCCCTCTTAGTGCCTGGCTCAGACAGTCTCTCTCCCAAATGACATTTGCATCCTACTTTTTGTGACATTTTCTTTGCCTCTCACCAGGAGTAGGGGAGATGGAATAACAAAATGATTTCCTCTACCCAAACCTTATTCTCCATTTTTAGTACTTCTGGTGCCCTCAAAGAGCATGAGAGGAGGAGTGGATCCCTGTTTAGATTCATGCTCAAGTGGTTGATAAATTGCTGACAGTAACTCTGTGACAAGTCAGCCTGAGTAAAGATGAATTATGGGTGAAGAAATTAATATACAGTCAGAGACACAGATGCATAAAATGCAGTTTACCTCACATTTGCTTCTTTGGTTTGTAATTTGATTGATCACTTCAGTTATATGAGCCTGCAAATGTTGGCTCAGTCCCCTGCCAAGTGTTTGACCAAGACTTTAATACTAATGGCTGTTTTGTTCAACTCTATTGATTTTCAGGTACATCATTTATTCATTTAGGCTTTTGAATGAACATTTTCCCAGAATCAGTACCTTATTTGTACTGGCAAAGTGAGTACAATAAACATGGAGTTACTCGTCTTTATAAAGCAGCAAAATATTCTGTTTTTAATTGTCTTTAACAGAGTAAAAATCAACATATAAATGCTTTTTTTTAGTCAATAGTTTATTTTTTTCTGCTTCTGTATTGTTCTTCTAGTAAAGTCACGTCTTTCAAGGAGATGAGAGTTACTTTCAGAGAACTAGCAAACTATCTACATAATTGAGACATTATAAACCAAGTAAATGATACGTGAATTATATTGCATACTTCTCTCATCTCTGACAAATTAACACAAATTAATTTTTTGCCAACCTGCCTGGAGCCATTAGTGCTCTGTGATTATCGTAGGAGACCTGGCTCCAATTATGAATAAGAAATATTGCTCTGTTTGCAGAGAACGAAATGCTCTCAGCCAAGGGTGGTCGAACGGGTGCATTCCCTGGATGTGTTGCCCTAAGGCAAGCACGATGTGTGCCCGGTCTCCATCAAGAATGGACTCCTTCCTCATATGGGCACTGCATCTGCTTTTCTGGCATGCAGAGACGTCCAGAGAGCTTGGCCAGGTCATGGGACTAGCTCACTCCACCTCTTTGGTGGGGACACATGGGCTCTACACTCCATGGCCTCTTTGCAGTTGTCTTTGTAGCGAAAGAAGAGCAAATACATGTGCATTTGTAGGCTCATCTGCTGCATGTTTCTCAAGGTACATGATGTTCTTGCCCTTTAGTATGAGAGCTATGGCACTGTGCTTCAAGTTATCAGAGACCTTGTGGTTGCAGACTTTAGCTACATCTCCAGTAGCAAGATGTTGCTGGTGGCTCTAAACTGACAATATAGAGGCATCTCATATCAGCAAAGACAGATAGATGTATGCTAATGTCATTTATGCCCTTTATCTTACCAAAATAAGCTTCATTGGCAGAAGTACTTATACTCACCGCCTTTGTAAAAATAAAAATCACATCCCTCATGCACTGCACACTTTGGAGAAAGCCTGGCCTTGCAGTTTTGATATTGAGTGCTGTGGTTGGGACTTGCAGCTTTTCTGGATGACATGCTTTGGCCAAGCATTTTCCTTAAGCAAGAAATCAAATTGCAATGGAGTTAACAGAGGTTTCGTTGCTTGGGAATTGAGCATTAAAATTAAGGCATGGTTCCTGTTTTAACCTGGACCTTAGGAGCCCATTGCCTTGCTGATAGGTTACTGGCATTTTGCAAAGCATAGTTAAAGAGAACGCATGGAAACATCCAGGTTACACTGAGAGTGGTATGAAGTTAGTGTATAAAGAAGTGTCTGCAACTCCTCCAGTCTTCCAGAGTAACTGTGGATGTATGCCTCAACCACCCAGGCTGTCTGAGCAACCATTTTTTTAGCTCAAGATCTCTCAGTTCTCAGCTAGATTTCAGGCTCCTCAAGATAAAAGCCAATCATTAGATCTATTTGGAAGAAGCAAATAGTTTAGTTTTCATACAACTATTTTCTTTGGTTCCTCTCTATTTTTTTGATGAAAATGTGAACTGCTTAGTGGGAGATGAGTCAGAGCCAGACCTTGGGATGGAAGTGCTTGATGAGATCAGATCTTTAGCCAAATCAAGACCTTATGTCATGGCCCCAATTCCTTGTTTTGTGATCCCAGCCTATAAGGCAAGCAGCTAGGATGCAGGATGAGTCCTGGGAAGCAAAATTCTACCCCCCCACATCACCCTTCAAGCCTTTCTGTTTTGGAAATAGGTAAAATATGGTAAAACATGAGATTCAGCATTTACTGAAGTCAGAATTGAGCTCTGAAGAAATAGTTTATACAAGCTACATAAAAAAGGCACAGGCCTTCCACCAAATAAACCTGAAGGAAATGCTGGTTCATTATCTATGTGATTCTCTGCTTTAACGGACCCTGTCATTTGTAGCTGGGATGGCACTGGCAGAGACTAGCTCACAGCTGATACGTATTGTATCTTGCATGTGGCAAGATATTGTTTGGGGAGGAAGGAGGGTAGAAGGATGTGTGAGGGAAGTGTTACTCATGGATACGGGACCATCTCTTCTTTTGCCAAGACCAACAAGAAAAAGCAGGTCAGGATATTTCATCCAGAATATGGAGGATCCTCGTCCAGTAGACAGACTAGAATTGCCAGAAGTCAGGGAAATTTCCCTGGGAGCTAAGGCCTGAGCCAGCCGTGGAGTGTTTTAGATTTGGGCTTGCAGGAAACTCCCTATTTTGAGCCCAGAATATATCTCATTTGCTTTGTCTGTCCCATCACTAAACTTAGTAATGTCCCTCAGAGCTTCTGCCAGATAAAAGAGGTGAGTTGTAGGACAAAGCCCTTTTTGCTAGTGCTGTTTAACAAGCTGCATAGCATTTTGGTACCTCAGTATGCGTACGCTCAGTGAAAGGATAGTGGAAGAAGTTAAAAGAGAAACTACTCGTGTGCATTATACATATCCACTCTCCTGGGAAAGAGCTGGCTAACAAGGATGATTAATGAGAGGCAATTAAAGCTTGTTCATTTGTTTGTTCACAATGAGAAATGTAGCCTATTTTAAAAAGAAAATCATTGCTGATAATGCATGGGCTCTGCAGACAGCATTGAAACCAGCAAGCAGGTACAGCAGGCACATCCTGCCAAGAGCAGCCCAGTGTGGAGCAGCTGGGTGTCCCCAGCACCCAGGGACCAGGCAGCCACGAGCTCCAGGGTGGCCACAGGGTCAGGTTGGCTTTAAGGTAGTGGGAAAGAGCAGAGGTTACTCTCTAGCTGAGTTGCAACAAGAGAAGTTGTATGGGCCGTGTAGTTCTCAGTAATACCCTCAAAACCCTGACACTAACCATATATGAATACCCATTAAAACAGTGGGTTTCTTTTATCTCCCAGAGGGATATTTCAGATGACAGTCCTGGGGTCCCCTTCCTGAAGCAGCGTCTTCAGGAGCAGGAGAGGTAAAGAGGCCTTGTCCTTAGCATTTCAGGGAGACTGTTTTCTACTCACTGAGGCGATTCAGCCATTCCATTCTTATTTCGTGCCTGTGTGTGTGATATTGCCAGAGCTGGCTGAAACGGGCATTTCTCATGCATTGCTTCTGAAAGCAATTCTCTTGCACAGAAGGAAAGGATTGATGAATCTTACTCCACTGGATTTTTTTTTTTTTTTTTTTTGCATCTTGCTCCATTTTAAGCTATTTTCCTTCTCTGAGTCTCCAGTTATTTTATTACAGAAATGACAGCAGCTGATAACATACACACAACATAACTGTTGCAAATGCAAGATGGATGTTTGTTTTTGGGGGCAGAGTTTGCCCAGGGGGAAGAAACTAGGAAACATTATCTTGGCTCCTTACTGGCATCTTTCATCTCTTTGTGACATATCCAGATTTTTATAAAGGCTGTAGGCAGAGAGAGGCCCTATACTAAAAATTAAAAATACTTAAAATCTGTATTCTTTACTTGTTCTTAAATGCTTATTCTTATTCTTTGTGATCTCTTTATGTTGTTCACTGTTAATTTTTGACCCTTGAATTTCCCAGTTAATTAATTTGCTTTGATCACTGCCTAAATCAATTATAGTGACATGCTAAATTTTATCCCCAGAAAAAAAAAAAAGTTGATAATGGTTACTTGAAATGCAAATATATGCTGCTTTAATATTCCAAGCTGGCATGCTCACCATTCAATAAGGCGCTATCACTCAAGGGGTATTTTTTTTTTTCAAAATGCTTTAAATCTGCCATTTGGCAAAGCATACTTTTTCCCACATTGCGTTGCCGTAACTCCAGCCAGATAAATATAAACCTGCACTGAACTTTACCTCGGAGCCTTCAAACCTGGTGGATATAATGCTAGTTATTATGTTTTTATGTTGGGTTGTAGGAGGGACTGCTAGCGGGTTATAGGCAGAAAGAACAGTTTGTTCTGACCAACCATTTTGATTAGCAGCAAAGTGCTAACGGATTTGTGATATGCTGGTATGATTTTTCTTTCCTTCAGAAATATTTGCTGTGGTGATTGATTTTTAGCAGGCCCCATAGCCTACAGGACAGACGCAGTTATTTCTTCTGAAGAGGGCAAGTGGGCAATATTTTTAGCCTTCCCCATCCCAAATGTTGAAGGGATAGATGGAGGCCAGCACAGAGGTATGGCTGTTTTCAAAGGTGGCCTAACAAAAGCAGAGCAACATCTGGGATTTGCCAATACTGAGATGGATGAATATTGTTCAAAACTGAAAATGAAGCAGCAGCTGGTCTTCTGCTGGTGCTGATGTCTGAAAGCAAGCGTGTTTTCCTGCACACTGGATCTCCATATTTATGTGTCCTCCATGACTGGGAGGACTGCTTTTTCTTTCAGGACTTTTTTGGTTTTTTTTAGCATGAGGAAAATCTAGACGTGATATACACAACCAGAGAAGGGCCAAATCTTGTATTAAATAGGCCTGCAGGTGTAAATGTCATATGCAGGTGACACTTTGACCTCAGCCCTGACACCCAACACATGGCACAGTCATCTTCCCCCTGCCACAGGGCAGGCTGACAGCATCTCAGCTGACCCCAAAATGTGAGGTGCCCACTGAGTAATATTTCCCCTTTGCTGTTGGGGATCAAAGCATAAGAGGCAGGCTTTGAGGAATTATCAAGGTAGCACTGGTAGTTGACTTCTTTGTAATCAATGGTATTATGATAGCCAACTTCTCTTTAGATAAGGATGCCTTGTCAATGTATTTTCTAGCCCTCTTCAGAATGGTTCTCCCAGACTTCCTTTCTATTTAAGTATCTTTACCCTCATTTTGAAACAGTCCCAAAATGCTCCTTCAGCACAAGCTTATATTACTCAACAGAAAAACAGTTTTGTTGCAGTCAGCAAGAATTTGCCCTACAAGATGGGTATTTCCAGAATAATAAGTTAAATTTCCTACATCCTAGGCTTAACCCATTCCTAAGCAGGAGATTTGCCTTCTGAAATATATTTCCTCCTTTGAATCTTCCCACATGACAGCTGTTGAAATGCAGCTCAGGAAAGTATAAACTGTATTTGTTAGCAAACTAAATGTTTCCTCTGTATCCTACACCTATAAGCCTTTTCTGGACATATAACAGATAAGCTGTGCTTTGGTGGGAGTTGCTGGAGAAGTTTGCTATCTGCAAGTCATAGAGAGTAGTCAGGATATGAATCTCAGCTCTTAAACTGATCTGGACTTTCCCTTAGGAAATAAATGATGCCCTGGAGCAAAATAAATGATCTCTTGCAAGTGAGGTTTCATAAACAGTGATAGGATAATTGATTGTTATTCCAATAAAAGGTAACTGATGATGAGTTTGTGGATCCATATATCTTTCTTTTTTTCTTTTTTTTCAATGACTGATTAGAAAAGGTAAAAAAATAGGGAGAACAAAAATAACAGCATACCGTGAAGTTGATCTGTTTATTTGTTTGTTTTCTTTTGTCTTACGTTCCTAGGTGGGGCTAAGTACTGCAATAAGGAAAGCAAAAAGAATTATGAAGACTTCCAGGGACCTGGTAAGAAATCAGTGACAATGGGATGTCACTGTACAGTTTAAACTGTAATTGCATTTTATCAGAAATACCCACATTTTATCAGAAATGAGGAAGTTCGCTTTGCCTAACTGTAAATCCACCTGATTAACTCATAAAGTTGAACAATGACTCACTGCAGTATAGGATCTGGTGAGAGGGAGAGAATAAATATGGAATGTAAAAATACTTGTGATGACAAAAACACACAGCTTGTAGTACAGGGAAAACTGTTGAGGTCCATCCAAGATATAAACTTGTGTCTAAGTTTATATCAGCTGAAGATGTGGTCCATCGACTGTATAGTGCAGCTCCACACTGAAACATTTGCTTGTATTAGTTGTGCTCTCCTTTGGTGGGGCAACTAACCTTAATATGGTGTACAAGCACCAACAACTCCAGTTTTGGGGAAGAAAACTAATAATAGAAAAATGGCCAGGAGTGGTAAGAGTAAATGCTTTAGAGAGGAATGCTTTGGTGAGAGGCAGCAGTGCTCATGACCTTCTCAAACCTATCACATGTGTAAAATGGCAGCATTGAACCACTGACTTTACAGTATTTGAGGAACTCCATAGAAGGTTAAAAAAAAAAAAAAAGGAACAGTCCCTGCTCCAAAACTATCTGCAAATTGAGATTTTGTCAATAATAAAAGTCTGTTACTGACAAGTCAGGGAGACTTGTCCATAGTCAAGGAATTGGCTGAGGGGGCAGTGGGAAAGGTGATTCAAGCAGTGCATTTTGCTAAGTGTTTTGCCAGAGCTGGAGGCTTCTGAGTGAATGTTCATCTGCATGCAAGGGCCATGTTGTGTTTCAACCTAAATGCTCAGCTCAGGAAGCATCTGCCAGAGAGGAGGATAAGTTTGAGACCAAGATAACTAAATATTTAAGTGCCCAACTTCAGGAATCTGTAAGAGAGCTAGGTGTTCAACTTCCATTAATGGCAGCAAAGTGCTAGTCAGTGCAGGCTACTTGCTGCCCATAAACGCCACACTGAGTCTGCTCTGGAGAGAGCTCAGACCCTCTTGGGTCTCCAAAATATTTCCTTCCCGTTGGCCATCCTGCAAGCTTAGATCTCTAGCTCCAGGCTGGACCTGCCATATCCAAGCAGTGAAATTTGGGCTGCTTCTCCTGAAGTTGAATTCTTCTTTCTGTCATCTCGTTTCTCCCCTCCCCAACCATCTTGGTGTAGATTTGGCTGAGATGTTTTACAAAATCATGACTTTCTTGCGCAACCTTGCTGTGGATCAATATTCTTTCTCCAAACTTCTTGAAACGTCTAGGACAGCTGAACCTCTCCATCTCCTTGTTTTATGCCTCTCCCTTGTCCTTTTTCATCCCTGCCAGGCTCCCATAGCTGCATGAGAGGGAGCCCCTGGACCATGTCACTGCCTCCGAGCTTGGTGGCTACAATTTGGGGTAGTCTGAAATTCAAGCAATGGCCTAAATGTGAATTCTGCACATTTTCCCTTTATTTGTAAGGGGTTGTCTTTGCTTCTAAACTTGAAAACTGGGATTTGAAATCTTTCTGCCTCCCTCAGTTTTCAGATTTATAACTGATTTTAATCAGTAGCAGAGAGAGAAGGGCAGCTTTTATTCTGCTGGGTTCCCTTATATGAGTCAGCTCAGCCATTGAGTTTGCTTCCAGTTGTCTTCAGGCGCTTAATGCAGAGCAAATGTTTTTGCTATTTGTGAAGAAATTATTGATATTGCTTCTTCCTGAATTCTCACTGTGATGCTACTCACAAAACTGAAAATTGAGGTTCCTAATTAGCCTTTGGGCAATTGCCAAATTGGAACGTCAGGGAGATAAACAGTGCGTGAGGGAGATGGGGCTCAGCTCCTGCAGAACAGCGAAGCAGCGGGATCTTATTCATTTGCCTTCCTATTCAGCCCGGTGCTACTGATGGCTTGAGATTTCTGCTCAAATTACATTGAATTTCTACTCCCTTTCCCCTTCTCTGGGTGCAATGCCATGCCTTAATGCCTGCACTGAGTCACGTAAGGCCCCTCTGCTCAATGCAGCCCAGCTGCAGGTGCAAGGATGGGGAAAGAGCAGTATTATAGCCGGGCTCTCAGGAAGCAGAGCTGCTTACCCCCAGGGTGCCTGCCCATGAGCTACCTCGCACGTGTCCATCCAGTTTTGCAAGCTGAAACAAGCAGGGTGAATGCTCCTCTGCGCTGCTGCGCTGCACTTTGTACCTCATCCCTTGCATATAGACCCTGGCTGACTGAGGGGACTTGGCAAAAAAGTAATGGACTTGGATATAATTCGGGTTTTCGCAGTTGGTGTTCAGTCAGAGTATTTCTAAGCTTACATGACTTCATGCTACAAAGTCAAATCAAATTAAAGCAAATGTTGTATGCTTTGTGGGCCCATTATTCCTAGCATCTTCTTTTAGCTACTACTTTGGTGACCCTTACAGAAACATATTTTAAAGCTGTAAAATTAAAAATAATAGCATTTCTAGGGTCATAACAATCTCTTTCAACTTCCCCTTCACCCACGTTGCAGTTAATTTAATTCTAAATGCAGAAAAATAAATGAGGAGGAAACAAGTGTGAGGGAACTTCTCTAGGAGACAACATTGTCAGGTCTTTGCACGCTGCTATGTTAAGTAAGTCCCATTGTCAGGTCTTTGCACGCTGCTATGTTAAGTAAGTCCCATGCCCTAGGATGGCAACATGTGATGGAGTAGCAAGAAAACATGGATATTGAGTGTGTGGGTGAGGATTCAGACATGCCCCATGTGTGGTAGGAGGTCTCTGGATCCCGACTAGTGAAGAGCAAAAAGCATTTGCAGGGTCCCTTGTGAGCTGTGTGCTGCTGGTGGAACCTGATGTTGGTGAGAAATGGTGGATTATATCTGTTGGCTCTGCATATATTTGACATTTGTGGTGCTTTTGGCCCACGGCATGTTTGTGGAAAGGATACCTCAGCCTTCTCAAGCACTTCTTGCCAGTTAACTGTCCCTGTCTTTGCTCGTTGGCTGTGTGACTATGCATATAAAAAGAGACATCATTACAGCTGTCTCTAGCATAAACGTGAGGTCTGCCCAGCTCCCCAGGGACTGACATTTACCAGTCCTTTCTTAGGACCATCTTAGATGTGGAGGAAAAAAAGACAAGCATTTTCCAGATGTAGAGATATGATGCACATGGCTACAAACCCAAATTCCAATCCAACGTCTTTCATTCATTCATTAAAAGTAGCGAGCCATCTGTGAGCAATTGGTTTAAACCAAACACCAACAGGCGTTAAGGACTCATTACTTTTTCTTTTTTTGGAAAACTAATTAAAATAATTACTGAAACATCATTATGGAATGCTAATAGGCAATGGATAAAGTATATGTGTTATCAATCACCGTGAACACCTCTAGCATTAACTTTCCTCATGGGCAGGGAAGACATAGAAAAGGCATCTTTCCGCAATAGCAGTGAAAAAACAACTTTGTGCAGAATGGGGTCGTGGTTTTAGTGCTTAATGAGAACAACCATCTCACATACAATTCTGCTGTGATCGGACATATAATTCTGTTGTGATCAGATGGTGCCTGCAAATCACTGCCCTGTTTTGGGGAGACTGGGAAGCCACACGGGGAGCCAGAAGAAACTTGCATGTAGCGGCAGGGAGGCTTCTCGGTCCTTTGTGTGCTAGAGTTGGTCCCCGATTCTTTTTCCTTCTTTTACACGTGGGCATAGACGGCTTATCCCCTGTGCTCCTTGATGCCTGTTAGGGGTACCCAGAGGTACCCTGAAAGAGCAACTAATGCTCACATGCCCCCTGCAAGGAGCACAGTTGCACTTTGGCAGGGTGCTGGGCTGCAGCTGTAGCTGCCCCTCAGCACCCAGCCCTCAGGGCCCCTTTCTGCCCAAACCACCATGGCTGAAGTCTGCTGGGTCCAGGGGCTGTTCTCCCTTTGATGCTAAGGCCACTCTGGTCTGCAGCTATTTTCAAATGACAAGACGAGAAAAAAGCAGAAAAGGTTTTATCCTACTTACAGCAAAGGGTAGCCTTTAAATGCTGCCCGCAAGCAGGAGGGGGAAAAAAAAAAAAGGAGGAGTATTTATTTATTTATTTGTGGGAAGCCCTGCAGTTTGTCTTTCTGGCACAGTTTCGGCTCTGGATGCTTTATCTTCAAAGGCTTTGCACGCTGTGACTTAGGCTGAAGTGAAAAGCCAGCAGCTCAGGAGAAGATGCCACAAATCTTAGCATGATGGAAAGCTTTAAGGGCCTCTGCTGCTTCTGCAGGCAGTGCTAGGATTACTCTTATATGTGGGAGGTGGGGGAAGTGGCTTTTTTCTTTTCAGGAAGGCAAGCATATTCTGCGAAGGTCTTTCAGAAAAGCCACTTTCTACCTCACTCTCTCTGTCTACCTGTACAAATGCACCTCCCTACATCCCAAAACTGTATGCAGTGATTAAGCAGAAAGTGCTGAGGTCATTGCCCTTCATGCCAGGAATAGCAAGTACTCTGCTATCCTCCCCTGAGCTGGGCCCAGCCTTTATCATCTGTTTTTTATTAGATTTGGGTTGTAATCTCATTAGGGCAAGGGCTGCCTATTTTTTTCTCTATGAATATAAAGTGTGAAACACAAGGGAGCTGGTCCAAGAATAGAGCTCCTAGGTGCTATAGCAATATAATTAATTACCCTCCTTTGCATAAGTGAATGAGAATGTCCATCTGCTCAACTGTTCCATATTTACGCACTCAATACGACCTGAGTGAATACAGATAATTAGTTTGTGCGCTGACTATCTCCCATATTTGTAGACCTCCTGAATGCCCTCAGTGTTTGCAAACCACCTGACCTTACAGCGAAGGCACATTAGCAGCACATGCATGGAGCTGATCCCCGAGGTGGGGCAATGTTTCTGTAATCTGAGCATGTGTTAGGAAGGTCTGCTTTATTTTCTGGAGCTTTCTGGTTACCTGGGACCTCCTCACGTAGTTTGGCCTTGGGCGGATGTCTATTAAGCTGAAAGAGTTTGTCCTGCAGCAGCTGTCTTTTACAGCCTATAGGTCTGGTAGACATAAAAGCCAGTTATGAGATTTCTATGTTAAAAAATAATTAAAAATCAAGATGCGTTATGCACATGCTGGATCTTCCCATTTATCCTCTCTTTGGGGTTGTTCCTGACCTCCGGCTTATCAGCCCTCCTGCCCTGAGCATGCAGAAAGCAGCCTTATGGTCCACAACATATGTTGTGATCCGTGGTTCTCAGCTAAGTGTCAGATTTCGTGCTGTTTATTGAACATGAGAATTGCAGTTTTTTAAAAGAATGGAAAAAATAACTTTGGTGCATGATGGGAGACAGTTTCATAAGAACTTCATTCCTTTTTGATTTTATAGCTCTTTGAAAGTAAGAGTCACTGGTTTGTAACATGTTAAGCTGAAATCTTTAAGTTGACTGCTGTGTCAAGTTTAAATCCTCTGGCATGTAACATCCTTAATGGAGTCATTGCTGTTTTCAGATGTTATTAGGCAGCAAGTATATGACTTGGCTGTGCACTCCACTGACACTCGTTATCCCAAGCCTTGCAATCTCTATGAACTAATGCACTTGTCTGCTTTTTTTTTTTCTTTCTTTCTAGAAAAGCATCACGGGGTTCTCAAATTTATGTGCTTTTCCCGTTCTGGATAAGCTGTGCGAGAAGATTAAATAGTGCGTATAAAATTTTCAGCCCTTAATCACAAACAGAAATATGATGCATTTGATTCTTTCAAATGAGAGGCAGAAATCATCCTCAGATTGAAAGAAGAAAGTTTCCTGTAGTTTTCTCACATTTCTTTCCTAAAAACACTGAGCAGTACAGAATGAGGCTGCACAGAGTTCAGGCAAGAGACTCATACATAGGAGGGATCCCTGTTCTTTTTCAGTTTTGAAAAAAATTGCATAATTTTAGCGGGTCCCAGGGACAAATATACTCTGCTGCAGGAAGAGTCCTTGATCCGTACACACAGAGACGTGAAGCCTCCAAGATGGGAATGATTTTCCTCTCGATATTTCCCAAGCCCAAGAGATTCCTGCATTTTGTGTATTCACCCAGTTGTGGTGCCCACGGCTCAACACAGAGAGCTGTATTCTCCTGAGTTTACAGTAAATAGCAGCAACATAACTTTGTAAAGAATATGACATGTGGGACAGTTTCAAAGTGTAAGGAAAACGTCAAGGTATTGAAGAAAATTGGGGGTGGACACGAAAAGCAATTTGTGTAGGTACTGACTTTAAGTCAGTCTGTGTGAAGGACTGAGGATGTCACCTGGGCTATTGGTCTTGAAGAGTGTTTGTCAGTGTAGGGCCTAAATGGGTTGGAGGAAGAGTTAGGCACAGCTAAGAAAACAGCAGTATTTGGGGGCTAGTTGGACTCCCCAGACCAGATTGCACATCTACTCCTGCTCATTACCATGAAACTGCAAATACCAAGAGTTTCCTGGGAATGGGTTGCTTGGCATGAAACATGTCCTGAGCATGTTTAAATTGGGAGTCAGGGCAGTCATAGACACCCTGAGAAAGGAGAATGAGTTTGAGCCCTATGAGTGCACTTAGGAGAAGCGGGAATCACACTGTAAATTATGTGTTGCATCAAATACATTCAGTTCTTCCTTTCTTTTCTTGCTCTCACTTTGTTTTGGGGTTTTTTTTCCTTCCCTTCTTCCTGTAACTACAGAAACATGCCTGGAAGTTGGACTTTTTTAGCTAGTTCTGGATGTGTGCCAGTTCCTTGCAACTTAGCCTCGCTGCAGAGATGAAGTAGCCCGAAGCAGCATGTGGGAGCTACTGAGGAGAATAAGGGTTATGTGCACCAACGGGTGGGCATATTGCCTGTCTCCTCTGCATTTCTCCTTTTCCTGATGCAAAGCAGCCTGAGGAACCCACTCTTATTGCACCCATATTTTTTCTCATTCAGGTTAAACATCTCTTATGAGTCCAAGAGACTCAAAAATCCTTGGAAAGGAAGCTTTCCAAGGGAAGCATCAGTGGGATGGCAAAGAGTGAGGGTGGGTTGAGCTGAGTCCTGTAGCTTGTGCAAGACAGTGTGAAAGCTGGTGCACGTCCCAGCTGAAAAAGAAGGGGCAAAGAGCCAGCACGGTCATTTTAATGCCTGCTTCAGGCACTGCTAGCATCCCTGTGGTTGCTGGAACCAAAAGTCACATTGGAAAACAAAGAAAGAGATGCAATTCTCATAGAGCGGAGATAATTAAGCACCGAGGGCTCAATTCTCCTCAGCTCAAGGTGAAATACTTCTCATGAACATGTTTGAGATTGGTCATGTGTCTGCAGGATTAAATACAAGAAGATCTGGATTCTCAGTTAATGTATGAGGCCAGCTGTTTATTCTGTGCACACAGCCCCTCTTCAGGTTGAAGAACCTTTGCCATGGAAAATATGCATTCGTTTGTGTAACTGCATCCTGCTATGCAAAGTGCAAGTTTTCTCTGCCCAACTTAACTGGAGAGAGAAAGTTCAAGGGGTGCATATGAGAACGATTTGCCATTTGCTTGTAGAAGAAAAAGGCTCATCCACATCAGCAAAAGAACGCATCCTGCAGCTCCTTCTCTAGTAGAAGGACTTCTGGTAACATTTCACATCCTACAGATCAGCAACATCTGCCAAGCTGAAAATACTTAGTGTTTATTGCCCAAAATTATAGCTTTACTACAGATTTCACGTGATAGTTTGTTTTAGAGATCAAGGGTTACATTTTATGGTTGTACCTGTTTCCCTCAACTTTGCCTCCAGAAATTGGGAGATACTGAAGAAATCAGAATTTGTTCCTCTGGGCAGAATCCATTTGCTGAGGTACAGGCACAGAGTTAAAACTGTATATGGAGCTATGAATAACATACCAGCTATTATCTATTCTGAATTTCTTACTGCAGCTTTTTTTATTTATTTCTGAATAAGTTCCCTTCCATATGTTAACACTGGGTTTGCTGTTTTTGTTTTTGCAGTGTCATAAGGAATAAATTGCCTTTTGAAGATTTTGACGGAGATAAATTTAGTACCTTCCCAGTAAGCAAAGCTTTTCCTTTGGTACAGTAATCCCTCGATAATGAGAATGTCTTTAGGATTCCTCCTACTTTCTGCAAAGTCTTACTCATTCATACAAAAATTGGTATAGGAGTGAAGTGAAAGGAGATTTTTTGTTACTAAAGATCTTCTTTTTTCTTTATGAAAAAAACAATCATTCATTTATGCTACTTGGGGAGATGCATGCATAAAGCTGCACTCCCTGCAGAAGAAAATTGCTCTGCTGCTGAGTGGTCTGTTTACTGAATTAATAAGAGGTGAAGTAAAGTCGTGTAAAAAAATTAAATTGCTAGCTTGTTTTATTTCTGCTCCAAAATGTGCATAGTGTCATTTATTAAAGCTTAGCAAAGGGGCTCTGGAATAAAACCCATTTACTGGGCTTTATTCCTGCACCATGAACTAGATTCTCATTTTAGATATTTTAAATTAAAAGCCCAAGAGTAACAATGAACATCCTATTTGTGTGCTTCTCCTGGCTTTTAGACTTTGAGGGGCTATCACTGGCGAGGCAGAGACTGCAATGACAAAAACGCCACTGTGTACCCTGGCAGGCGGTAATGCTCTTAATTATACTAAATATATTTTACTAACTGCAGCTTCTTAATGGACAAGCTTCATGTTGGCTTTGGGGTGTGCATGAAACAAGTTTTTTGGGGTTTTCTGCAGCCTGGGGCTTCTGGCCAAAGACTTGGTAGTAGCTGGGGAGCAGTAGTGTGTTCCAGGGGTGGCTGCTGCGCTGTTGTCTTCATTGAATATGTTGCAAGTTAAATGCCCTGTTGTGTAAACGTGGAGCCCGTAGGTCTTCTCTAGCACCCACCTAAAGATGGGAAAATCTTGATATGGGTGTAGTCCAGCCCCCCAAAAAGAGCCCTCTGAAGCTTTGTGCACCCCATGCAGGTAAGCAGCGCCGGGGTAGCCTGCCCATGGGTGGTGGGTCCATGTCCTCAGGCTACATTGGCGATGGGTAGAGCTACGATGCATTCCCGGTACAGGAGCGTAACTCCCAGTTAGCCCAGTGGGACGTCCACACGTGTTCTGAAATGGAGAACGCAGCCAGGGGCAACTCTGTGAAACGAGCTCCTCGGCGCTCACTGTTTTATCGTGAGCAAAACGAGCTCAGGCTCTTCCTGAGAAATAGAGCCCTCCTCTTCCAAGGGTTTGTAAAGCAGTTATTGATGGGAACCATTTGTTAAACCTTGGCGTTAATCGAATTGCCATCAGCGAAGGTGGGTGCAAGGGGAAGAGCTGCGCTGTGTTTGGCCCAGGAAGGGCAGTTTTATTGGTAGAAATGATCTTACAAAGCCACATAGTGCAAAGCTGAAGAGATAAAACATCTCCACAGAAGAGGCCCAAGCTAATTATACTGTGCTATGGGCCACATGAAATCCTCCTTCCAGCCTGAGGACACGAATTTCCATGAAATTTTAAAGACTGGGGGAAGGGAGAAAGGGTCTGTGTTTTGTGGAAGTCATTCCCGTTCACATCAGTTAAGAGCCCATGTGAGTCAAAAGGGTGTTATCCAGCACCCTCTAGTATTGCACTTTAAATTAATACTCCATTTTGGAACAAAAAATTACATCTCCTCAATCCACAGAAAGAAAAAGCTCTTCATGCAGAAGGGAATTTCTAATTATTTTTTATTCTTAGAGAAACAGTACAAAGAATTTCATTGCCTTAAAAGCCCCTTTGCTTTATTTTCTATAACTCTAAATATCTTTTTGTAATTCTATTTTAGTCCTGATAATTGGGATGTGAACAGTGATTCTAACTGTAATGGCATATGGGTGAGTAAATGAAGTTGCATCTTCAAATTCCTTCCTGACTGCTTGCTCTCTTTTTAACTCCTTTAGGATTAGTCTGCAAGTGTTTTTTATTCTTGTTTATTCACTGATTTGCATTGCTCACATTTATTTAGTGCCTTTGATATTCCAAGTAATAAAATCATATTTATTTAAAAGTAAGGAAAAATGGGGGAAACGGCAATGAGGGAAGTTTGTTTATTGATGTTCTGATTATTTAAATTATAACCATTAAAATTAATTGAAATGTACAAATGCTTATTAAAACAATATAATGGATAGCATCATTACTATGATGCAGTGCTTCTTCCTACAGCAAAAATTCAAGAAGAACAAAACGCTTGGGATCCATATTACACAATAATTTTTCAGGCAGTAGATAGATACTATCAGCTGTGTCTTTTCTCCTCTAACAGGGGGTGGATCCAAAAGATGGAATTCCCTATGAGGAGAAATTCTGCAAAGGTAAATCTTTAATATAAGCAACAATATGTATTTTGTGTTCATTTCATATTTTAATATTTTCATGGCCGTTGCCAATGTAGAGAAAAGATAACAGACTTCATTAAAAAGGCAAAATAGCAGGTTTTTTTTAATCTTGAGAATGAGAAAAGAGGAAACCTGAAAAGCACAGGCTACTGCTAATTTCCTGTTAAAAGACGATTCGGTTGCCAGGTCAAAACATATAGACCAGGGACGGCAGCAAACAGAGACATCAGCTTGAAGCCTACCCCACAGGGCATGCCTCTTGTTTCAGGGCAGCAGTTTAATCCCCACGTGTGCCCAGTATGAGCCATTGCTGTAAATACCAGCAACGTGATGCTGATGCTTTTTCTGATAAGGCTTTATAGAGGTGAACTAATACTATCAACTGATACCCCTGGCAGCAGCGTGCCTATGTACGTGTGTGTATGCATGAACAGACATTTGCACACATCAAACAATGCTATTAAACAGCCATAGCTATCAATGGCTTCTCACCCTGCCTTTTATTTCAACCACCACCCTGGAGATGAATCATTGCCTGGCAAGCCTCTTGGATAGTTGAGAGGCAACCTACAACTGCTAAGTAACATTAATTACCAGAAAACCAGATTGCTCCAGTGAAAATACATGTGTAAGCAGAGCGTCCACCACCTAGTTCAAGTTTGAAGAGCTTTTAGCAGTTTCCTGGGTAATACTATTTCCCTAAACATTTGATTTTAAGTATTTTTAATGAATATCCTATAGGTAGTAAAAACAAATGTTAGCTGCACAGCAGAACCTGGGCTAAAATCACAGTTCTGTCCTTGAATAAAACTGGGGGGGGGGGATTTTTCCGATTAGCAAGAAATTCTCTCCCTCTTATTCTTGATACATACCCGGTCATTTCTGCATGGCTGCTGGCACATGCCTCTCTGTAGGTTTTTACTGCAGCAGGAGCCAAAATCCCACAGTCCAGGGCAGAAGCTGCAGAGATCTCAGCCACCTGAACAGCGAACATTTGCACTGCCACCCCGTGAACTGCCAGCGCTGCTGCTCTTGTGCTCTGTCAGACATACATCTGTTTTTTATAAGTGCACAGCCTGCCTGATTTGGACTGTTTTATATGACTAAAAATACGTATGATGTAGGTGCGGACTCCCGAGGGGTCGTTCTGCTGGGGGACTCGGCTGGAGCCCATTTCCACATCCCTCCCGAGTGGATGACGGTCACGCAGATGTCAGTGGTGAGAAATCGCGCTTGGGCTATCAAAACCGTCCTGCTGACAGCTGCTCTTTGCTTTTTCCCGGGGGCTGCTGGTTGCCAAAGGGCAGCAAGGGCAAAACACCCAATGCACTGGGATTTGTAGGCCTGTCTCGCCTGCTTGGGGGAGCCGCTGCTCTCCCACAGCTGCTCTCCTGCGGGCAACGCATACAAAGCCTCTGAAATTGTGTCAGCAAAGGATTTGGCTCCCCCACTCTGGCACTACCCCAGAGACAGAAACCAGGACATCTGGCTTTAAAAACACAGCCCATGAATCAAGCAGACCTGTGTTGTCTGGGGGATCTGTCCTGCCACCGACAAGCCCCTCTGTTAGCTCGCTGAAACAGCTCCGGCTGCGGAAAAGTCTTGCAGAGTCAGCACTCCAGGGACTTCTGTTTTTGGCATGTACTTTTGAAATGACACGTCCCGGATTGCTTTCCCTCATCTGTGACATGTATGAAATAGAACTAATAACTCAAGTATTCAGGCACTGAGGCTTACAGCACGGATGCGTCTGCAAGAGTTGGAAGGTCACCCGGGGACTTACAGTGGAATTGCCCTGAAGGGAAACGTTTCTGTAGTGGCCGCAGAATACAACACAGCGGTGTCTGCCTCAGATAGTGTCACTGCATTTCCCCCTTTCATAGGACAAAAAAAATTGCACCTGCCAGAATTACATTGCGATTACAGCTGTTGCAATTGACTGGTGTGGAATAAAATAATTGAGGGGAAAAGATCACTCTAACAAACTACAACTGGGTGGCAGATATGATTATGCTCCTGTTCTGCAGCGTCTTTTCTCCCCCAAGAGCCACTTCTTGTGGGGCTGGTGTTGCAGCCTCTCTGGGGAGGAATGTAGGTTGTCCTTCTCTTCACGAGGGCTCTCTGAGGGCAAGCAGATGGGGGCATGCCCAGAAGTAACTTGGGTTATTGCTCATCTTCCTTGATGGAAAGATGCTCCCCTTTCATTGGCCTCTGTGGAAGAGGAATATGAAGAGTTCTTGGAGAATAATTTCACAATTCTAGTATAGTGATATCTGAGATACTAGGGTTTTGATCAGAATTGTATGTGTTTTCCTACTTTTGCTTCCAGAGCTGATCTGATTTAGATATTGCAGATTAGTGGTTGTTTTTCTTTGTTAAATGTTCATGAGCAATGATTAGACAAATGACACCAATGACAGGGCTGATGATAAGCGTAATAAATTAGCGCTAATGATAATTGAGATTATCTTGTCTAATAAAATGGTAATAATACTGATGGTGGTGACAATTCTGGAAGTGACACTGCTAGCAGAGTCATGTATGCAAGTATAGCCCCAGACTGGGTCAGCATTTTATTGTCACCAACATGAAGGTTTGGAAGGTATTTCTCTTGCTTGGAACATGAGTCTGCTAGCTGGGTGCCCCAAGGGCTGGTCACAGCATACAGAAGCAGAGGCTCCAACGTCAGGAGATGGAGGACAAGTTAGACAGTGATTTTTGATTGGGATTTATTACTGTCTGATGGGTGAGAGCCAACTTGCGTGGGAAGGGAACTGGTACTTTCTGCATAAAGCCTAACCAGTCTGTGCTCCTGGTGCTGATCTCCGCCTGGCTGGCTTGTAAGGAAGATCAGGGACTGATTGGAAAGGAAGAAAAAGGGACCCTTTCCTCCATATAAAGGATGATTCCAGCACTTCATCAGGAGAATGAGGGCAAAGAGAAACATTTTCACCATCTGGCCTTTCATACACACTCACAGAATATAATACAAAGGCAGTTAAGGCATCACTGGAGATGGAGAAGCTAAATAAATGGTCTAAGTTAATGAAGAAGGAGCCTGGACCTCGCAAGGAGACACAGGGCCACCAGCCATCCTCACATGCTGCCAGTGGAAGGGTGCAAGCACGTCGGCACTGGCTCTCCTGCCAGAGGGTCCAGGCAGTGGGGCAGCATTTTGCAGCTAGAAATCAAGTCAGATAGCAGGACACATGCAGAAGGGGTGGCTCCATCCGTGAACCTTTGCAACGAGACCTGCTTTGCAGGAAAGCGTTGGCTGGCCTAGCCCTGATCCTTGGCAGCCGTGTCTCCTCCAAGAGGTCATCGTTGCTCAGAGGGCGAGGAGTGAGGCTCATGCCCTGGGCTCTGACCCTTGCCACCAAGGCTGCTGTCCTGACTCTGCATGTTTGCATCTTACCATTCACCCAACCCATTTCTGGGTGGTCTCATGAAATAGTTACACACGCGTGGTCTCCTACCAGACTGATCTCCTCAAGGCCTGGCTTGCTGGCTTGTGTTCACAAGACCAGGATCCTTTTGCTTGTACTTGGACTGTTATTTGTACCAGTGCAAAGCTCATATTCAATCCCAGCCTTCTGGTCTGGCAGCCTTTTGGGATCTATTGATACTGTATAATGTAGAGGAGGTTGGAATAATCAGCTTTAGCTACCCAGCACAGAGCTTGGCTTGGCTTCTTGAAAGACTTCCATGAAATGCAGCATTCCTGTGGCTAGTGTGTAGCTCTTCTGTAGCGCCTGCACCATCAGCTGGGTGTCTCCGGGATGAGAATAAGAAAGAACAGATACTTGTTTAGTATTATTTGCAAATTTTTCTCCCGGCCTGGAAAAAACATCTGCAGTTAAGTGTTAATGCAGATATACAGAGAAAGCCCAGATTTATGACTAAGTATCTGAGTTTAAACTCCAGCAATTGTAAAATGTTATTTAATCTGTATCTCACCCTAAGTAAGAAAGGTATCTGGGCACAAAAATGGCAGTAAAAAATGTGTGAGTGAATTCAGGCTTTGACACTGGCTGTTTCTCCTGCTTTTTCTCAATTTCTTGGTCTTTCTGGGTGCAAAATGGCAATGGCAGCAACTTACCCGTGAAGGTGCCTTACCATATTCTCACTCTGCACAGTGTTAAATATAGCTGGTCAATATCCTTCATGTGTTGTTCATGTATTAACAAATTGGAAAAAAATCTGCTGTTTTTAAGCTTTTAAAAATTATTTCTTGATATTTCTGTAAAGAAACCAAAGAACAAGACTGAGGAAGCTGTTCCATGTTACTCAAATAATCAGCAAGACATTTCTACATTGGAAACGAGCCTTGTTTTCTCCTTTCCTCCCTCCCTTCCTCCCACCCTTTTTCTCTCTCCCTCTCCCTTATTCTGTCTTCCCACTGCACAAATGATGGGTTAAAACTGCAGGTCATGCTTTTCAATTCCTATAAAAACAAAGAGCTAGTAGCACGATCTCAGGCTGATCGCAGCGCACTGGAAGCCTGCACGCCTTTCTCCCACAGGATATTGTCAGCCGGCATTAATCTTCCTTCAGCACTTGGCTTTCCTCGAGGAGAATTTCTAATCATATACCGGGTTCGTTTTGTGGCCATGGAGAGTGGAGGGAGCCTAGTCCTAATCTCACAGAAAGCATCCTTAATTTGGGACTGCAGCAAGAATTCAAAGTTAGGGCTCTGAGCAGGGAGGATAAAGCATCAGCCTGCTGTTCCTGCTGCTCCCTGGTGCTATCAGGCTCCTGTGAACCTAACGTCACTTCACTTTGATCTTTCCAAAAATTCTTTGATAAGACACGTAGAAAAATTAGTTTATCAAATGGCTTTCTCTACAGTCAATTCAAGAGTTAGTTCAAAGCTTTAATTTCCATTTCAATGGACTCTCAGTCCCCTACATGGAATTCCAAATACGACTTTTCCCACCCCCAAAATTTTATCAGGTTATAAAGAAGAAGTTGTGTGACTCTTAATTCATATTTATTAACTGCAGGATTTTATAACTTTTATTACTTCCATATTTCTCATTCATTTTATATATTCTATTTCTTTCTTTTTTATTTGTATTTGCTCTCATAAACATTTACTAAAAGAAAATTTTCACTCGGTAGAAATTCTGTGGGCCCTCTTGTTAATCCACACCATATTGGTAGCAGCTGCTAATTCGTATTTTAGAGCTAATTAGGTGGGGAAATATTTTTTAAGGATAGATGCTGAGACTTTAGTTAAGAGCCCCTGCAGAATGGTTGCTTTGCTTGGTTACACTGTATATAGCCTGCCACACACAGGAGCAATAGCGATGAATGAGGGAATAAAGAGAAAATTAATGACAAATTTCCTCACTGAAGTAGTCTCAGGATGTCATTTGGGTAACTCGATGATCAGCACTATCATGACCAGATGGTCTAGTTTGGGCAGAACAGATTTGGAATTAAAAGATCCTTGCTCCGTCTTATGAAAAACTGTTGTTAGGAAGCTGTTTTAAATTGGATTTTGGATGTCCTTGTCTGCTTTGCCCAGCTGGGAAATCATTGCCTGCTGAGCACTGGCCTAGCACAAGCTCTTACCTCTGTGTAATTCTGTGCAAGGGGACATACTAACATCAGATGTCCCATGTCCAAGTATGTGACAGGGAGTCCCTTAGTGCCTTCAAAGTCTTTCTTTTCCTTCGTAAAGATGGGAGCCCCTTTCACCAGGTATTCCCTGACATGTGCAACACGAGACCACTATTTCAAAAAAAAAAAAAAAAAGTAGCTGGAACTTGGTCACAAATACCATAACCATCTCACTGAGTGGTCTTTCTTCCCATTGAAAGCACGCAGGATGGCCACGAGCCATCCCGCTCCATCACAAGTCCATCACAAGGTGGGCACATCTTGGAAATCTACAGCTGAGATAAACATGCTTATAAAGGAAAGTAAATACAGGAACTTGCAAGTACTTAACTTTCCCACAGTTCTGCCTTGAGCAGCCTAATACTGCTACAGCCCAAAGCCTGCCCTACAGGTATTTGGCTGAGGTGCAGCAAAACCAACAAAATATTGTGGGGCCCGTGACTGAAGGTATCTACACTCATTTTCCTGCACAGGCAGCTCCAGTGAGTGAGGTTGTCCTTAACTTGTCATAGCGCTATTAAATCCTCAAACACCCAGAACACATTTACAGGAAGGGGATTATACGATTGTAGGAAGGGAATGAGTCACCCTTATTTTGGCTTCTTTCCTGCCAACAGGTTTTGGTTTCATCGGGCTTTTCTGCTATTAAAAAGTTTAGCAGAACTGAGCTGAATGTTCATTCCTTTGACATGAAAACTTTGACATTAAAAACACAGTTTGATGCAGTAGACTTATATTTAATGGGATTTAGGAAAGAAGAAGTGTTATCTTTTTTGAGGTGGACAGTTTTTGAGGAAAGCTAATGCTGAAAACACTGGTGTGTCTAGCAGTTGATATTGCTCTCCTGCTGCTCTGTCCATCTGCTTACAATTGACTTCCAAAGTGCTACTAAATGGTGCATTTTTCTGTTATGTGTCTGGAATAGGACCTTACTTATAAATCTCATTTTAAAGACCATTTTATTTGAAGATAAAAGCACTGTATCTATAAATGTGTTGCTAATACTTCACATGCATTTTAGGAAAATGCATGTAAAACTCTTGGTTCTTCATTTTATGATGAATAAAGTGAAAAAATAAATCCTAAATCTGTCTGTAGTCCAGTAAATATCTATTTGCCCATGAGCTCAAATGTTTCTTAGCTTTCATTTAAACAACTGGTTCATGCTATGTATTTCATATGCAGAAAAGTTCATCATTTCTTTAAATGTAAATTCAAGATGAAAACATGTCCTGAACAGTTATCCCACTTGCTTCCTTTTGCGCAACTATAGTTGACAGGAATTTCATCAGCAAAAATCTTACTAAAAACCTTTTCTTTAGACTTTCAGTCTAAATCCAGTAAGATGCAGGCATGTTTCTAGCAATTAATATTGTGGTAACTAAGACACTGCAGTTTTGAAAGTAAGGCTGCTATTTTCCTAATTTCCAAAAGTATGCCTTTGCAACTTTACAGAATACAAACGCTGTACCTGCTTTTTAAAAACATAGGATGTTTCTTATTCAAGAGACGGATGGTGTGCTTTTATGTATACTTAGAAAGAGGATGTTGTTGGAGGTATCTAATGGTATGCAGAGGATCTGAACACCATTAGAATCACTGTGAAAATAAATAGCCCATTTCCCTTCAAATTAAGGGATACTTCAATGCTTACAAAAATTTCTATTCCTGCCTCTTCTAAAGATTCAGATAGGTGTTAATTTTCTAATGATCTTTTGTGTCCTGATTTTGAAAAAAATTTTGCCCTAGCAAGCTGGAGCACTCTTCCATTTAGGTTAACTTTGCTCAGCATGGCTTGATAGGTGCCTTCATGGTCGTGGCCATGGTTTTGATTGCCCCGCACATCAGGATTGCGAGGATGCACAGAGACCTGTTTCCAGGTAGGATATGTCTAAGATGTGAGAAAGTCTCTTCAAAACAAGACTCATCTAGGGCATCTGGGGATAAAACATGGCATTTTAAATTAGGCTGGAATAACTTCCTAATCAGTCTCTGTTTAAATCTGGCACATGGGCTAACGCACGGTTTCTCAGTTGGAAGAGAGAATGGTATTTAGACAAGACTGTGCTAAAAGAACGGTTTTAAACTAAAAGTCTGCAGGATCCACCTCTAAAGTGGGACACAGTCGCACCTGAGACCAACCAAAATGCAGGTGGCTGCTTACCCCATGTTTTCTAACTAACTGATGTTTCTGCAGAGTACAAGACCTGGATTTTCTCCAGAAATTTCTCCTAGCCACTTACCTTCACCTTTTCATCTTAAAATATCTTTAGAAGTCTGGCTTTAAGTGCATTGCCAGAGAAGGTTCAACACTAACTTAAATGCAGTATTCAAATGCACCAATAATTCTGACCTAAAACTTTCCTTTGCAAAGCAATTTTCAGCTCAGCTAGGTTCTGTTAAATCATATCTAAGCTAAGTCTGCAGGAAAAAAAAATATTATGATGAGGCCTGTCCAATGAAATCATTATTTTGGAGTGCTAATAGGAGCTTAGAAGGCAATTGGTCAGAGGAGGGCCTGTTTTAAAAAATATTTAATCATCTCTGGTCTCTGTGCATATATGCTTTGGCTGATAAGAGGCCACATCTATTGGTAGTTCTTTGCTGAGTAATTGCTTTAAATGTTTCTGATGCCTTTAATGCAAAGCCACAAAGAGGCCAATGCTCCAAATGGCCAAGCCATATTGTGCAGTTTAACCCCTCCATTTCTGCTCAAATCAGTGCCCTTCTACTAAGTGCCTGCTTGCACACAATGCTATGAAGAAGATGGGTTTTAAAGTTCCCTTGAGTCTTAAATAAATAAATATATACGTATATATCCATACACAAGCACACAGGCATACACATATATGTGAGAGAAGGAAACAGCTGTAATTGAGACAGAACCATTCTCACCTTGATGACTAGAGCAGGTCTATCCTAAGTAGGTCAGATACGCCATTAACTTGGTCTAAACTGGTGTTGACCATGAATTACGCTGCTCAGAGCTCGGCCTCGGGATTTCTTGCTTCTCTGCCCCTCCTTTTCCTGCCTTTCCCCAAGCCTTTCACAAACAAAACCTGTTGGCATCTGGTCAGGCAAAACGCCCGCTCCCTTGGAGGATAATTCTGCAGGCAGGAGGACTTGGGGACAGCAAGATTTAGCTCTTATGCTCTCCATCAGCTGCCTCTGGCCCTCTCAGAGAACAAATTATCTACCTGCTTTGCTGTTTATGGTAGTGAGGGTTTAAAGAAACATCGCAATTGCTTCAAAAGAAAATGAAACTAATAAATTATGTGGATTATACCAGCCTGTAGCTTTCCTTATTTTATGTTTTGACCTTCTTTTGGTTATTACCTTTTTCATCAACAGTTTTTCAGTGTGAGCGTACCAGCTTTATGCATTTGTCTTTGCAAGTGTACCCTAGCAGAAGCTGAAAATTTACTCCATGCTCTTGTCCTTTGGAGGCCGTATGAACTCGTGTTTTTATCCCTTTCATGGTTTTTGATACATTCACAGAACACAGTGGAAGAAAAAAGGGCACTGTGTTTTGAGTGCAGAGAGGCTGTTGCTTAGAAAAAAAGCATTTGGGACTGATACCAGCAAAAAATGGAGCACTATATGTCTTTCATCATTTGGGTAGGAGGACATGTATTTTTCTCCCATTCTGACTCTCCTGCTGCAGTGGGATGCCCCACCACACTCACTTGGCTGCAGAAATGTTTTTGTGGTAAGTCCATGACCTTCCTCTGCTGGCAAGTACAGCAAATGTGCAGCAAAATGTATCTCAAAAATCCAACAAAATTCCAGCATGAGCCATGATGGGAAAGTTGGCATCTGAGGAAATTTGTGGAGAGGATCACGTGGTGGTTTTTAGGAGACCAGATGCTTGTAGTCCAATCTGCCAGAGAGGAGATGGCAGCATCTAATGGGCATGGTATTATTCCTGGCTTCCCAGCCCTCTGCCATATAAACTGGGAATAATTATGCTGGCACCTCTTCCCCTTTCTGTTGAGAACCCTCTTTGGATAAGAAGACAGATGCTAAACAAAAGGCTGAAACAAATCTCTACCAGCCTCAGGTCCTGCTGTTTCTTCCCTCTTCTCCTGATATACTAGTCATACAAGAATCAATTTTTTTAAGTATTACAGCTACAGATATCACTGGAATTGTTGTTATCTGGCTAATATTCCAATGAACAAATGTTTGAGTTTGTAGAAAGGATTCTGTTTGTGAAAGTGAACCCTTGTTGATTTAAAAATTTGTCTTTCAGAAAGCATTTGCTAATCTCCCCATGGCTTTCACTGATGAGCTTGACTGGCCCCAGTTCTCTGAATTCACAGGATTTCTGAACTCCACAATTGGGTAAGTTAAGCACAAGGTGAAGAAGACAAGTCTCAACAAATCTTAAGAACCTCAAAACACAGCAAATACTGGGGAAAAAGGCCAGTGTTTGAAAGGAAAGCTAAAAATGACGGTGAAGGCTGCTTCAGCTCTTTCTAAGATCCAAATCACCTCCAAATCTAGTGTTTCTCCTTTCAATCAATCTCCCTTAAAATTGATAGGCGATGCAAAATATTCTAGCCCCATCTTTCTGATGTTCAGTGCAGCTTTCAAAAACAGACAAATTATAATTTAGAAGAGGAAAAAAGAGGAAATGAAACTCTTGATTCTTTCAAAATTCAGCTGTGTGGGAAGGACAGGCAAAGGGGAGTATTGTTACCATTAATAAAAATCATCATTTTTCTTTTCTTAGCTTTTTAAAATTTTCCTATTTTTCTTTTCTTTCTCTTTTTCTCTTATCTCTTTTTTGTTGCTGAGATAATAGAAAAATGGTAATCAAGTGTTATACTGATGATGTCCCTTTTTGAGGTGACATTTATTCCCTTTTTTTCTCATTTGGAGGGAAGTAGCAAAAGAAGAAGTGGCAAGCCTCTGACCTAACTTGCTTGGTTGCACTGGCTGATGTGGATGGGGAAGAGTGCCAGATTAGACGTAAAGAAAAGAAATCTTGTCAAAAAGAGAAAAAAAAGAAGAATGTTCTGTATTTTATATGTTTACCATATAAAGCTTCTGCACTGAGATAGACCATGAGTATGATGAAATGCCCAAACCAAGCATGACCCACAGCTAAAAAAGTCCTCTAAGAACGAGATTAAAAAATTGGGATACTATATTCTTTTCCAGGAAAAAAATCTACTCCACCACACATTTGTACTTTCTCCTTCCTTTTCTCTTCCCTGCACAAAAAACAGGCTCCCAATCTCAGCTACATTTACACAGTGAATGTGTTAATGTGATCAGTACTTGACAAGCCAACAGAGAAGATCTCTGCAGACTCCTCTTGAAACAACAAAAGCAGCTTTAAAATCTATTATAATGGCCAATTACTGACTATATGGTATTTAAGTGGGCTGCAAAAACTTGTACGTAAGTACATAAGCAAGCAGGACTTAATGTTGACTCTGAAGTTGCCTTTGTTCGATATCTGGAAGTGAAAAAAAAAAAAAAAGAGGACAGTTTGCAAGTTCAAGACATTTTTAAGAGAAGCAGCTTAGAATCCCATAATGCAAGGAATGGGTCTGGTCAAGAGCAGGTGGAACAGAACAGTATGCAGAGAGGTTTATTGTGCTTGCAGAACCGGAGATGCAGCCTGATGTGATCTGTATTCATCCTCCCCACGCCAATCAGTCACCAGGGCCATGACCCATTAACTGCAGAGCACGTTCTCTGGCTCTGAAGTCCTGTTTGCTTTTCCTCATGTACACGTGCGCTAGGCTGAAAACCAGATTTCAAGCATACTTCGTGGAGCCTATTCCACAGTTACAGCTTAGCCTTATCTCAGGTTTCTATGTAGCTGCTTGCTTTTTGTCACTGATTTCAAAACACGTCATTTCTGCATTCATCTGTGTTTGCCATTCTTAAGCCCAGATACTTAAGTTACCTAATTTCTTCAGTGTCAACGTTCAAACACAAGATCAACAGCTCTGCTAAAGATCACCAGGTGTTCCTGGCTCATACTAAGAACTTCCCTTGGGGTTGTTGTTCTTTATGGGCCTCTTCATTTTTCTCAACAGTGCAAAGTAAAAGAGAAAACTGATCAGAATGAAACACAACCTGTTTTCTAATCAATCAGCCCAAGATTTATGATATTGGGAAATGAGTGCTCTGCCAATATTCCTTCTCTTTTATTTACTGTTCCACAACAATGACATGCAGTCAAATAGTGATCAATCAGCAAGATTGTTTTGATAAATGTTATATGACATAAAGGTTCTTAAACGCCTTACCTCAAGTACCAGGATAACCCTCAAGGATGAACAAGTTCAAAGAAATTCTCCATCAATTTACAGCTTTTGAGAGGATATATTTGCTTCCATTTTAGGCCAACCTATTCAAAATAAAGAAAATTTATGGCCTCAGAAAAGAGAAATGGCAAAACAGCAATATGTATGTAACTGGGGCACATAGCTGTATAAAGTCAAGAACATACTTCATACTAAATATCTAACATATTTTAATTGACATCACATGAGTTTAGCATCATGTTTTTTCTTAATTTATTTCAGAGGTTGGACAGACTCTCTGTATCTACGTTTACGCAGGAGAAATCGGTGCAATCACAGAGACCTGCAGAATATTTCCCAAAACGGTATGTTAAGTATGTTTACTTCTTTTTTTGTAAAACGAAACAAAACAAAAAACACTTTACTAAACAGATACTTAATGAAGCATTAGTGGATCTCTTTCAGGAAGTAGGAGAAAACCTTTTTTATTTTCATGCGTGTCTTGTGGAAAAGTAGAGAAAAGCGCTTTTTTAACTGAACACTGTTTCTTCTGACTGAGTAGGGAGTATATGCAGCAGGTGATCTACCTAGATATAAGAAAGTGTCTTACATGGTACCTCACCAGATATGTCTATATATGGTGAAGAAGAGGGGGATTTATATGAGATATAAGAGGTGGGTAAAGAACCAGCTGGACAGGCGAGAAGAGAGGGTTTGAGGGAGAAACTGCCCATCTGCAGAGGAGGGATTAGCAGCGTCCCCAGGCATCTGTCATGGGACCAGCGCTGCTTCGTATTTTGAGCAGTGAGCTCAGAGTGTGCTTCTGAGCACCTAGGGATGATGCAAAATTGCAAGGTACCAGCAATCCTGCAGCAGGCCGGATCTTTACACAGGACTAATTTAGATGAGCTTGTGAAGAGCAGAGATGGCAATGGCATGAAACGCAGTCCTATGTGCCAGAACTAGCGGGGAGACACTTGTCCACATGCTAGCAGCTCATCAGTGAGCTCCAGAAGGTGACGGCAGATTGGAGTGCAAAAGGGAATTTCAGGGCACTAGAAAGGGGCTAAGGGGGTTGCACGGTTCATCATGCACAAGGTTTTCTCTAGAGCTGGGGACGTGCTTGATCCTTAGGTAGCTGAGATCCTGCTCAGAAAGGACTGGGTTCTGCTTTTCTGATAGAGAGAGGCCTCAGGGAGGACTTGGGGAATGGAGACTTCTGCAGCATGTTAGAACACCTTGGCAACTTAGCAAAGCGAAGATTAAAAGTGACTGTGGTTTTTTTTTTTTTAATGCTTTGGTGGCATAAACAAGTCAGAGAGGCAAGAATGGTTTAAACTGAAGCAAACTTTTGCTACAAGAACAAGGATACTCATTAGTCATGTCTATTCCAAGTGGAAATTTCTAATTCAAGTGGAATAAAAAGTTACTGACTACCAGGAGTGAAAAAATAGAATAGCCCTCTAAACAGAGGAGTGAAGGTAAAAATAAATCCTGAGCTGTTTCAAGATGGAGTTTGATCAAATTTATCAAAGGGGTTGTATGAAAGGATGTCAGTTATCTCCCTTAGAAATTAAGTCTTACAGTGTTAGATTTTGTGTGTTGCTTTAGGTGATGTCCCTGAACAGCAGGTTTAAAAGATACTTGATTATTCTGTAATTATTGCATTTTATTTATATTGTATCTAATCATTTTTTCCACGCTTCAGAAAATTGGCTGAAGAAGCTAGGGAAAGCTTATGCTCCTCAGGTAGATAATTTGTCTTTGTGGGATAATTTCATGTCTGATAGATGAATCATATTGGCCACAGATGAGAAGCACTGCTGCCCCTAGTGGGATTTAA
>NW_010585788.1:2190-27174 GCF_000705375.1 Tinamus guttatus | reverse complement strand
AAAATATGACGTATACACACTACCTATCTTAAGGGATTCCACGACAGAATGACAACGTTATCTCTGTGGCTCATGTTAATACTTTGGTTAAATCATTTAAGTAGATTAGAAAGAATTATGGAACCTACTGGAAGAAAAAGAAGAAATCTAAAAACAGGCAGTGTGAAGGTTTAAACACGTATATGGCAACCAGGAAAGCACTGCCATGGAATAGAAAGAAGTGGCCAAACAGACGTATTTGGCTTGGGAGGGAAGAATTAGTGAGAAAAATGACGGGCTGGGAAGTTTAATATTTACATGTTCCTTTCTGGTGATTTCTATGCTCAGCTGCTTTTTGCCCTTTGGAGAAATTTCAAGATAAATTCCTTTCCTCAGAAAACAGTAACCCCAAGCCACTTAAGTAAGGGTTGGAAAAACAGTCTTGTACCTTCATGTGGCCTAATGGGTTTTGTATAGTAATGGGGCTGTATCCAAGCTAGGGAAATCTGGCAAAGTTTCCCTGAGCCACTAGGTTAATTCCTCGAGAGGTTCCTCTGAGTTTTCACCCTATGGCTGATATTTGTTAAACAAACATTACATTCTTCCACATTTTTATTCTTATGAAATATTTTGAAATATAATGCAAGTCACCCCTGCAGTACAACACCCGAGTATGTGCTCATCTCCCCTCCAGAACCTTAGAGATATGGATGGATTTAGCATAAAGCATTAAGTGTGTGCGGTTAACGTTCAAAACATTGGCTTTTTTGGTGTTTCTGATTTGTTTTATTTTCTACCTCAAGCAGTGTTTATCGAGCTCATGCTTATCTAATTGGACTGCTTGCTCACTCTGGATGCACAGCAAAACCCTACTCAGAAAACAATACCTCCAGATAAAACAACGCATGGCTTAAAATATAGATAAGTAGAGTTCTTGATTGAGCATGGAAAAACAGAATATTTCAAAATCCTCCAAAAAAAACCTTCAAAGACATCAGAACATCCAGGGCAAGCTGACACTGACCCAGCAGAAGTGAAACCTGTGATCATCTCCCCTTTAATCCAAGTTCTCTTTTGCTTACTCTTCTCGTTGTTACCTACCTTTTTTTTTCCTATTATTTTGAAGTGATCCCAAGATCTCTTCGCTCTGTCCCGAAGCTTCTGCACTCTCAAGAGGCTGGGGAATCCTAAAGACCAAGGCACCAAACACAACTGTACACACACAAACCATTATCTCCTTAATCAGACATGCGCATAGAGCACAAAAGACTGATAAAATATAGGAACAAGTTTTCCAGACGCTTCATTATCATTGCAAAGAAAAGACTTGCCATCTGAAGTATGGTATAAAACGATTAACTGAAGTGAAACAGTAGCAATATAATAGTTTACTTTGCATAGAAAAAAAAATCCAACTTGTGAAATCTGCCACAAGAGACATTGAGATATGCAACAATCCATGGAGATTTGCCAAGTATTTCAATGACCTCTCTCAGATTGGGGATGGAACTGTTAAGAATTTCAATAAAAAGGCCAAAATTGGTATGAAGGGCAAATAAATGGGAATGCTTGGGTGTGGAGGCCCCAAAGGAGCATGCAGCAGGAACAGGGCTCCGAGGACCTGTGGCCATGGCACCAGATTAGAAGGTCATCAAGGAGTATCAAAAGGCACATCTGAAACCTGCACCTACCTAAGACTGTGATCACCAACCTCAGAAGGACCCAGGAGACCTGAGCAAGACTTGACAGCTGGTGCCCCTGGTTACAGCTCCTCAAAACTGGGAGTACGAGGCAGAGCACGAGCAAAGCCTGCTTCAATCCTCCTCTTATTTTTAATAAAACCATCTTCTTCTTAAGCCCCTTAAAGAACTTACAAAAGATTATCTGGATCAGGATTTTAATCACATTACTATGGCTATTATCTGATTTACTTGGATTAGAGTTATTTTGCTAACTTTCCCCTCAAAATGTTTCGATACCTCTCATTGCTAGAATACGTGTGACCACTATAGGGTAGCCTGTCACAGAACAAGCTTATGAAATTTGCTTGCTGTGTATAGACATACCCTAGTGAGAGAAGGTAAATATCATTTTTCCTTTTTTTTTTCTCCTTAAAAGGGCAATTCCCTAGAAGTTTTCAGTAATATGCCATAGCTGGATGCAAAAGGCTCAGCTGAGACCGTAATATAAGTGTCAGTCACTTGACTGACATGCGAGGCAGTGAGGTTTTGGTCTTTCTCACCTCAAGGAAATTTTGATGAAAAATGTGGGTTTATGCAGCTAAGCACTGGTAATTGGTCCTCCACAATATAACGGGCAAATATTGCCTCCTAAAGAAAACAAACAGACTCCAAACTGCAGATGTAATCCTATAAAATGCAGCAAATTTATAGGCCTTGATTAGCCGGGAAGGAGATTTTTTTCCTTAGAATTCCTGCTAGAATTTTTGACTGAAGAAGTGAGATTCACCAAAGAGATTTTAGAAGTAAATACCAGCCCCAGATTTAGGCCTCTGGCACTGAAGCCAGAGTTGTAAAAAATGTCCCTTTAAGGGGATTTTGAGGGGCTTTGGACAATATTTACTCAATTTACCCAGTCTGTGCGATGATGCTGGGATCAAGCTAGATGTTCCCATGCTGGTCCAGGTGTTCCTGTGGAGTTAAAGTTAAAGAACCTGTACGTGTGTGAGGATATAAACCATGTGCTGGTAATTCCTCCCTCTGTGTCGAGCTGGATTAAATTCTAGGCTCAGGTGGAAATGTCAGTCTAACACAAGACTCTCTTTTCCCTCTATTTTCTACTTTCACCATCCACCTAAATGTTCTTCAGACTTTGTGAGAAGTGACATAAAAGTAATGCCTTTATATGGTGAATCTGATCATGTTTAAATTTCAGCACGCCAGGAATTAATTATTCTGTTAGAATTAGTGCAGAACATCCAGGCCCTACGGGAATTAAGAGCAAAGCCCTTTTCACCAAGGGCAGGACTTCACTAACTGGATTCACACTGGTGTAAAGCCAGCGCCAGGAGATCAGAGTCAGGGTAGCTACAAACGCCAGCTCAGTCAGTGACAGAGCACACGTATATTTTCTATTTCTTCTATTTCCTTATTATTATTTTCTTATTCCATTAACACATGCAAATTATGTGCATTTTCATGTTTTTCCCTGCATCCTCAGTTAATTCCCTCTTAGCATGGATTCTCAGTCACCCTCAGTACATCCTTATACCATTATTTTTGCTCTGGCAGGGAGGGAAGAGAGCACCAAGCTGTGATGGGAAGCGATCAGGAAAGGCAGAGCAACAAAGCACAGGAGTGAAGATCAAAGATATTTTATTCTGACACTAAGAACCTATTCAGAAGTAGTGGACCTAAACGTACATGATAGGAACATTCAAATAGCAGAAGCATTTGTAAACTCTTGAAGGAGTTTGCCAGATAATTCCCTAATTGCATTTTTCTAGATCTATACCCATAACTGTTTCAGAACAACACGATTTGCATACTCCATGACTATGTTTTGAACGTATTTATCAGACATATGCTATTCAGTGGTGGGTATGTTAAACCCTCTCTATCCATTAACCATTACACTCTTGTATATTGAGGCTTCACTGCAACAGGCAGCTGTCTGACAGAGAATAAACTCCTGGGGACAGCAGCAAATCAAATTAAATATATCTCTACAGAGCTATCATAGGGGGTTGCAAGGCTTGATAGGCTGCATATAAGAGCAATAAGCACAGAGAGGAAGAGCAGACCTGAGATAAATCAGGACAGACCAAATGAGCAAGCAGACAGCCAAATCACCATTGGCTCCATGCAAGTCACTGGGAGTTTTGATGGTGATTTCAACAAAACCCCTATTGCAGCCGTCAATCTGTGAGCAGAAAGTTTTTAATCCTACAGAAGCCAGAGAGATTATCTAAAATGGTTCTCTTCTCACCTGTTTTTATAAGCTTCATCACGGAAAATGATGCTCACTGATGTGCTAATATATGAGCTCACTGATAAAAAAATACATGCACGATATGCTAATAGTAAAAATTTCATTCATTCTCTTTTCTCATATTTATTTTCCTCATCCAAAACTGCGCCCAGCATAGAGTTTAGTAGGGGCTATTTACATACAAATCACCTTGTAAATCAAAATAAAAATGACTTGATTACTTCAAGCAACAAGACCCATATATTCATTCCTTTCCAGCTATTCTCATTAAAAACTTTTCTACAAACTAGACAATATGAGTGTTTTCTTCACTCTTTCTCTATTAGTCTGCATCAAAGTCTAGCAAATACATATTGATAGTATATATACACTCTACACAATTAGGGAGGGAGGAAGACAGCAAGAGAACTGCCATCACATTGAATAAATTCCTCTCAGTAAATTCTGTTACTTTAACAACAACTTAAGTTTAAAGCCATATGCTAGAGAAGTGCTCACGTGATGCCTTACTTAAATATATTTTATATCAAAAACCTGTTCTGTCAATACTCTGTCAGTATGTTTCAGACTGAACATACTCAACCCTTCAGCATTTCATTTCAAAATAAATGATAAACCTATGTTGTAGAGTGAAAGAGCCACCTTTTTAACCTTTCGTATGACTCTTCGTAAGAACTTACAGTAAGTGTACAAACTTTCAAGGCCATCTTGTCAGAAGAATATTCTTTGGAAAGAAAAAAAATATATAAAAATGTAAGCAAATGCCTCTTAAAAATTAAATTGCATTTCAAATACTGTTATGCAACATAAAGTCCATTTTAGTATATTCTTAGGTAGAGACTGTAGGGACTTAATGTTTTTTTTTCCACTATATGAAGTTTGTGCATCATTTCCTTTTTCTGTAATTAGGTAGAAATAATCTAGATTGGGTTAATTCTCATTCTTCCCCCCTCCGTCCTTCTTTCTCTCCCCACAAAACTACCAAACTCCAAATCCAGTTAAGATTCAGCAAATGATTCCAGTTTAATCAACAATAATTGGGTTAACAAGTTCTCTGCTTTTAAAAAGATCACACTGGGGTGGGAACTTGACACATTTGCTTTGGCAAATTAACTACTTTAATTTTCCTATTTATTTGTAGCTATTAAAAAAATAAAGTCTATTAGTTTCAACATCTGCAATAGAAAAATCTTTACTGATTGCTGTTTCTTATAAACGTAACCAGGATATCTTTTATTTCCTTGTGATCCTATCGTTCCAACCTCTGCCTAGTTTATCTGATTCAGGAATTAGTGGCATGTGCTGCCGTTCTGAGATTATCGCTGTCTATCATCCTTTCACAGTGGGAAGAATAAAGAGGAAGAGATGGATACTGGAAAGCATTGCCCATAATACAAAAATGCAAACCAACCTTTTGCTGTTTCCCAAAAGGAAGTGAGCTATTGCAGGGACCTAATGCATAGCTGCAGCATTACCACATCTCCAGAAATATTTAGTCACATGAAAAATTAAAAGTAATGACTAAAAAAACCCCACAATCTGTATTTGCATGTGTTCATTACGGCTTTGGCAGCATATGGCTCTTCAAATTTGTAAAGCTTTCAGTGTGATAAAACAATCAATACAGACCAAATTTAACACTCCTTTCAAAACAATCAATACAGCTCAAATCTCACACTCCTTGCAGGAACCAACCCCGCCTTGACTGCGACAGCAGCGCTTAAGTAAGATGGGCAGATACCAGCACTTAGTAAGTCAAATTAAAAGGCAACTTTGAGCCCTTGTCTAAGAACTCTGCGCAGACCGAAAGGATCAGGACTTCACATAGGACCTTAACCCTTGCTGATACCAAGAAACAAGCTGGCTAAAATGCAAAAATATCTTTCTTCCAGCCCATCCCTGAGAGAATTAAGAGAACCTTGGGAAGCCAGCCAAGCTCCTTCCAGCAGTGGTGGCTAATGGATGGGCTGGTATCTAATCTGAAGAAGCCAATGAAAAATGACAATTTTAGCAGGGTTTTAGCGGGGTTTGATGCGCTGGGTGACCCACAGACCACTCTAAGCCTTACCGGGTAGGTAATGTCTTCCAGGCACTGCCATAAAAATTCCGTGTTGCAATCCATGACTGGAACAGCGTCCCGTGCTGAGCTGTCCTTGGGCTCGCACTCACAGAGTGCACAAGGTTTAGTATCCTAGCTGGCTGTTTCAGGTGACGTGTCACTGTATCGCAGCAGCTTACAAGAACTTATCACTGCTCATACACATTTCTTTTAAGAGGGATGGTGGATATGCGGATTCAGACATTTATTAGTTATAAAGTGGCAGAAAGTGATTTCTTTTCTGACCAGGTTTAGGTGTTCTAAACAGTATCCTAGCTGGCTGTTTCAGGTGACACGTCACTGTATCACAGCAGCTTACAGGTACTTATCACCGCTCATACACATTTCTTTTAAGAGGGAAGGTGTATATGCGGATTCTGACATTTATTAGTTATAAAGAGGCAGAAAGTGATTTTTTTTTCTGAATCAGGTGTTCTAAACAAGACAAACCTGACTTCAAAATACCTTGATCTTAATCCACCAGCACTCTTGCTCTAAACACAGGGGCCTAGTCTGGATGTGGCCTAATCAGAGCAACTGCCTTGGCACCCTACGCGCCACAGAGCCTCGGTGGAGCCTTCGCATCTGAGCAATATTCTCTGTTTCGCTTGGTTTTCGGTGCATTTGGAAATGAGTATCTTGGAGATATCTACTGTACTATCAAAATTGTTTAAAAATTCAAAAGCTTTTGGGAGGAGGAAAACAGACACTCAGTGTGATTGCCCATTCCTTATTTTCTGAAGAAATCAATGTTAAATTATGCATAAATTGTTCCAGGCGTACAGGCCAGAACTCAGGCTCTCTACTCCTAGGCACATTTCCTTATGAAAAGGTTGAGGAATCAGACTGCCATTACATTAGCCTATGAGGCTGAATAAATCCTTGGACTCCGTTCTACAAACAGACCACAGGAGGTACGGGTTTTTTTTAGCCTGCTACAGTCAATAACTTAAAAGAAAACTATAGGGAAATACATGGAGTTTTCTTTTGATTGAGGAAACACTTATGGCTTTAACAGGACTTTGTCATGGCTTGGTATCTGCGAATAAACTGAACATCTTCCACTCAAGCAGTACTTTGGACCCTCACCTCTCACTCAGGACACATCTTAGAACACAGGCCCTGCTTCACTCCATGCAGCTCCCACAGAGCCCCTACTTCTCTGACAAGAAAAGATCATAAACTGATCATAAAACAAGCCTAAGTGACAAAATAACATCGTTTCTATCGATTGGCTTTCAAAAGCTGTGAAACCTTGATGCTTTTATATGCTGCACCTAACAGCACAGCAGCTATTTGCTTACCAAGAGCCTCTGCAAGCAGCCTCCGCTTTCCCTTCTCTCGAGGCCTCAGGAAGCAGGAGCTCCAGTCGCAGCAGCTCGGATCCAAGGAAGGCTCCATGTGCAAGGTCGGGCTGCTTGGCAGAGCTCATCCCGGTGTTCCAGGATGCTGGGAATTCCAGCAGCGCTGCGGCCGGGCGCGTTTCCGTGAGGAGCGAATGCCAACGTGATTGATGAGTATCTTGCTCTCCCCGTGCTGCCGACTGCACTGAGTTGTCGAAAGAGAAGGGCAACCACGAAAATAAATGAGGGTAAAACATTAACGCACCCGCTGACCCGCACATGTCAGCATTCCTCCTCCCGATCCTTCAAGGGCTGAAATAGGCTCTGACATGAAAGTTCAAATTATAAACGGGTGCAGATACTTGGCATTCTTGCTGCTGCTGACTGCCCCTGTGTTTTACATCCCGATCTGGAGGGTAACCAACATTTCAGCACTGTGGGTTAAATCCCTGCAGTCCAAACCACTGCCACCCCCTAGCACAGAAGCTTCCACGTCAGCCTGTTCAGACACCAGAACAAAACTAAAACCGTGAAGGCTGCCAAAGAGGGCACATAGGCCAGTATTAGAAAGCCGTGACTTTACCATATAATTCTCAAGTTTCTTGAGCCTAGTTTTAGAACCAAACGGCAGAAGTAACAGATTTTAAGCTGTTGTCCTTTTATTAATACCGGTTTTCCACACACAAGATAGCTGTAGTAATGATCAAAGCTATCAATAGAACACTTCCACCACCTACACCTTCGTACCTATAGGGATACTCCTTTCATTTCCTTAATGCAACGGCAGCAAAACAGCTAATTCCTATAAAGAACACTTGGAAAGCTCTTTAATTTTGAGGAAAATTGAGGGCAGGGCTGCAGCTTTGCAACGGGACGTACACATGGCTGCCACACTTTCCAATGGTTGGCAATAAAAAGTATTTGCTATTACATGAGACTGCCTAAAACGCCACACAGAGAAAAATCAGGAAAAGCAGAATATATTTATTATCTCTGCATCCAAGGAGCAATCTGTAAAGCAGAAAACTTGCAGAAAACAATTTCACTTCGGAGTGAAACGTGCTTCCTCCACAGTGCTACATACCCCAAATTCATCTTCACATACACTGCCTGAAGAATATTACTGCAAGAGTCAGAGAGTCAATGCACAATGGAATAACACTAATAATACTTAACAGGCAGTGGTACTCAACTGTGTGCCTCTCTTTTGGCATTATTCTAGAAACACAGTAAAAGCAACGTGGCACAGGACAGATTCCATCACAAACCAGGTTGGACACTTAGAGCTTTCTTGGTTTCTGTTTTCATACAGAGCAGAAACTCCATTCCTTTCAATTCCTTCATATAATTCTTCTCCTAGAAAGAGACTGGGATCTGGGCAGAGGGGGAAGAAATCAGAAATTCTAAAACACTCAGCACTAAAACCTGCTAAGATGGTCATAATTCATTGGTAACGTCAGTATCAAGGAGGGCTGTTAAGTGAAGCAAGGCACATGCTGAAATACACAACACAAGACTGATAGAGAAAATTTATTTTATTGATTTATAGGCCATACCTACCTTTTCATTAAAATCCCTCTTTTAACAACTTAAAAATTTACCAGAATCAAATATTTACATATAACATACAGATCTGAAACATTCTCAGTTGAGCCCTGAGTTGAGCCCTTTTGTGCAACATTTTAGCAGAAAATATAACACTACATACAGACTGCAGTGAGAGGTCCTCATACCCAACCACATTAACACAAAGCTTTTCCATGCTCCCAAAGAGCAGGGATTCAGTGAGCTTTTCAGCCAGCTTGAAAAAGAAAAATACCAGGTGGTTTTATATGAGAGGGCTTGAGGGAGAAAAACCACAAAGATATATTGAAATAAAGTTGTGAGTTATTGTTTTGCTAGTGTATTTGACTAAACAGTTACCTTCATTTGGCACTTCTTTCCATGTGCTTTGGTACTGATGTGTTAGCAGTTACTAGGAGGAGCTGCTCCTTCTGCAGTCATGGTTTATAAGTTTATTATCAAGAGAATAATGCTATGGTTGAAGAACAGCCCATGCAAGTTACCACTGGCTCAGAACTCATGAGAGTTTTGCTCACTCTCCAGCACACAGCTCCAATTCACTGGTACATAAAAGATACCTGGAACTTGTAGTGACTAAATCACAGCACCTCAGGCTTTGAAAATACAACAACGTAAATAAGGTGACTGATAATCTACGTCATTTTCTGTCTTGCTGTGCCAAACACGGTTGTTGTATAAGGGCTATTCCCACCTGAATACAGGCACTAGAGAGTATTACGGCTCTCTGCAGTGAGAAACACTTGCTCTTACTCCTTAGCAGCATTTAAAGCTTGCTATTTTGCTGAAACTGCGAAACCAAGGCAAGCACTTGCTCTGATGCTTTGATTTGCTTTGTCCCTAGGTAGGCCGCACTGTTCCCGGCCGTGTCCCCTAGGAAATACCGGTAATTCACCATGAGGCCACACGAGGCCCCGATGCCCCTGGGGCTGGTGTCTGCCATCCAGTTGAGCCTCCACAGCACCGCGCCGTTCTGCAGGTGGAAGTTGGCCACGGGGTTGAGAGCGAAGCCACGATGCTTCTCTCCATACAGGTACCAGGCACAGAGCCTCATCAGGGGCAGGCGGAGCGCGCTGACCAGTTTTTTTGATCTCACCCATTCGTTGTTGTTTAACAGTTTCTTCAGCGTTTCGGCGGGAGGGCCTCCTGTGACAGCAGAGATTTCCTGCCACTCGGATTCTGTAAACAGTTCGTTTCTTTCCACTTTAGTTTGCGATGAGAGGAGACCAACAAGCCATTTTGTGAATCCTGGGATAGGCGAAAGACTAGAAAAATCCTTTATCTGAGGAAGTTCCTTCTGCAGACAAGAGAAAAAAATTGTGAGTTTTGTCATGATTGACAACAAGGAGTCTGAATGAAAGAACTGCTGATACCCTTTTCTTGATGTCAAGGGAAAACAAGGAATTCTGAAAAGAGAATTAACTGATACACATAGATGGGAAAAAAAAACACCCCACCAGTAACGGGGTTGTGGCTAAAAAGCACTTGCAAAACTGGAATATGTTGACAGTGACTGAACTTCAGCCCATGCACACTATCTTTTTAAAGGAACTTATATACTGCCTTTCAACATCACGTTCTGGTATATTTTTTATAGACAGACATCAATAAATGCAATCAGGAAACACAGAAAAGTTATTCAAAGATAGGGTTAAGAAAGATGTCAGCATGTAAGTTTTCAAAACCTTCTTAACGTCATTTGCTTTTCCTATGTAAATATCTTCTTTTGAATCAAGCAAAGTTTAAGGTTTGTTCAGTGTAAACTCCAAAAAGACCCTCTTTTGTATGAATTGATCAAACAGGGAGTTGCATAGATTTTGAGGGAAGAAACATTTCCTGAGGTTTGGAAAGAGGTTCATTATCCAGACCAGCTACTTTTCACGCTATTCACAAAGTACAAATTCATGAGTATGACAATCACACAGAGCAAAACATACATTAGCAAAACCATGCGTTCGTTCTGGGCACAGCAATATAAAAAGTTACAGCAGAAAACTGCTATCAAAGTCAATCCTACTGGAAAAGGAGGGGGGCAAGGAACAGAAGGGAGAGGCAAAGATAACATCATCGTGTTGTTTTAATTACTGCTCATATAGAAGGAAGCAGTGCTAAGAACAGAGACATTTATCAGTGTTAAGGAAGGGTCTTAATGACAACAGAAAATTGTCTTTAAATGACTACAAAACACATTTTTTTCTCTTTTGAGTGTTTCCCAGCTAGTCATTAAAGAATCATCATTGCTCAGGGGCTACCCTGCAGTAACAAATGTTAATGGCACCCGCAGGGCTCGGGGCTGTTTGAGCTGTGCCCGCCTGCTCGTGTCCTCAGCCACGGGGACCCAGGGAGGCAGGCCTGGCATCTCTCTGCTCCAGACTGCAAAACCACATTTGTGAATAATTTGGAAAGGTAATTGAATGAATATTCAGCTGATCATTTACATCTCCTTTCTCCTTCCCACATGGAGCTTCCCAAATCGCCTCCTGCTCTTCTGCTGGCTTCCTGCCCCACCATAGAGCCAGGTAGCTCAAATCTGCCTCCCCCTCAGTTCTGGGGCTCCCACCTGCACAGACTGCCTCATCCCACCAGCTCCCATCCCCTGACCTTCATTACACGGATATCGCATTGCTACATAACCAAATTCTGTGAAATTCTTCTTTAGGCAAGACAGGAGCAAGAACGGGAGGCAGAGATTATAAAGACATCACCAAGTTTCCTCTCCCTGGAGAGCTGGATGAAGCAAAAAGCACATTATTTCATAAAAACACTCGCTTCTGTATCACATTGAACAAAATGACCATTTCTATAATCAGAGAGCCCATAAGATCCTGATCAGGTCACACCCTCAACCAGGACGGCTGCCACGTTCAAACTGTCTCACTCGTGAGTGCTCGGCTCCTCTTGACTTTTTCAAGCCTCCATTAAAGGACATTAAAATATTTTATTTTTAATAGTAATTCAGAAGCATGTTTCTGTAACAAGGTCTGTGAGCTGTAACTATCAGGTTTCACTTACAGTGCATTTCATAAAAGAAAAAACGCTCTTTAAAAATCTGTGGAAAGACATTTCTATGGAAGGTAACCTGCGACAATATTGCAGTGCTGATTTAAACAAATTTAAAAGATTGTGCTTATAAAAAAAACATTTATCAGGGTTGTGCCCCTGCTGCAGACCATGGCCACAAAAGGCATAAATGTATAAAACCATTTTTATTCACAGATTGTTTCTTGAAGTAGACAGTTCAACCATTTTAGAAGAGTTTCCCCTCTGTTTTTGACAAAGGGCAATAACTGCCCTACTCAATTCAAATACACATATTCCATTTACACTGGTACACATGTAAGTGTGTGTGTGCGCCTGTGTATGTATACATATCTAAATGTATATTTATTGATTTGGATATTTATTTGGCAGCAGGTGAATGGCAACAAAAATGAGGACAGAAAAAAGCAAACCCATAAAGTTACCTCATCTTTCTCTTCCCACCATGGCTACCCCCTGGATGTTCCCCAAGGATACCAAGATCATTTAATCCACAAATCAGCTTAAAATAACTTTTTAAAATTTCAGGCAGAATCAAATGCATTCACTAAATCTTCCTTTGATCACCTTCCATCTGGCTCCTCATAATGTTTTTCAATCAGGGAGGATGCCTGGTCATCAAATTCAGAATCCACTTTTCTTTACAGCAGCAGGACTCATTAGAATGATAAAGCAGAGTTACTCTCAGATGACCCCTTGCCAGCTCCCATTTCTTTGGATGTCTCGGAGTCCACAGACCCACAAATTCTAACCAGTAGCTTCCATTAAAGATACTACTTTAATATTATTAGCAGAAAAATATAGATATGGAGAAGGAGAGGCAGAAAGATGGCCCAGAGGGGAGTTCTTAAAAGGCTACTGGAAATTCCTCAGCAGGATTAGTCCCCGCAGGAAGCGACCGGGAGCACTTTTCAAACTATATTATTTGATCCTATAGAACATGCTTCTGACAACATATTGCATCTCTTCTATTCTTACTTATGAGATGCTTGGGGCTAAAACTTGAGGAGGAAGACAGGGACAAATCTGGGAAGCAAATCTTTCAGGCAAAAGGAAAAATGAACTGGCCCATGGCTGCTTACCACGACATCAGGTCTAGAAGCCTTCTGCACTGTCTCTGCTAAGAAAGCACAGGTTTGAAAACACTATTTTCCTCCTACCAAGCCCACTGGCTCCAAAGGTAACAATTCGGATCTCGCCTCCCACCTTGCAGAGCCAGGAGGGTAACAATTCACAGTGGCAAAAGTGAAAACCAAGAGTTTTCTCCCATATTTGTCTATTAATCCTAATCTTGGTATCAAAGTTCCCAATTAAGTACTGTCATTCTGCATCACAGCGACAAGGACTGCTCTGAAACATGAATGGAAAACGACGAAGCGGCCTGTCCGCCAACTCCAGTGGAATTATTTCTCAGGATGCTAGCAGCCCCAACTCTATTAATAAACATAAGAGGAGAAACCGTGCATATTTTTTTCAAGAGAGATAAGGCATGGGCAGGTGACCCCATTTGGAAGCTACAGTACTGACTACCTCGTATCTGATAAATGCTCAAGTTTAGGAGCTTATCTGAGGCGGCCACTTCTTGTAGAAAAAAACAAATAGATGCAGTGAAGTGTACACATTTATGTTGCTGCTAAATTGATGTGCTGGCTTCTACAGCTATTGGTGGAGATCCATTAATGTTTATTTTCTTGTCAGAAACCCACACACCATTAAGAAGCAGCTGCTTCTGCCTTTTAAAATTTTTTTTCTTTTCTTTTTTTCTTTTTCAGAAGAGTACAGATCTCTCCCATTATCCATGTCTCATCTTAAACTGCCTTGCATTGTGAAAGCCACAATCCAAGGTCACATTTTTCATCAATGAAAGCAAAGCCTTTTGCTTTCATTTGGAAATTACGATCTCCCCAGGTCACCAGATCAAATTAACGTCGCAATTATCAACAGCCCATGCAGAAAGTTAAAATCTGCCACCAATTGTTAAGTATTCCATTGCGTGATATAGTAGCTATCTATCAGTTTTCTCCCCCAAATGCCACAGGCTATGAAATTGTGAGTGGTTTTCTCAAAGGCTTCACCACAGTAATCCATGTCTGTCATGTGCAGACTGAATTGCTGTGATGTACCTTCTGCAGAGCTATAGACCACGCAGAGTGGCTATAAACACGTCCTGAATTAAGTGTCTGTCTAATGAGAAATCCATCTGTCTACACATTCACCAGCACCTATCAGCTAGCTAGAAATGCATCTGCTTGCTTTTCTTCCAGCACCTACTTTGGAGTTTTTATTTTTTCGTTGTTGTTAATAGCTGTCTGAAATTATGCTAGAATTCTGTTCATTTCTGGAAGAAACACATGCTTAAAATTTAAAATAGACAAGACTATTTATTTTATCTGCTCCCTGCATTATATGTGTTAATGTAACTAAGAGATTACACAAAATGAGTTGGTAGCCAGTTCTCAGGACTGAGGAGTTCATCCCAACACCTGCGCAAACAAAATCCAAACAGGAGATACCCAAGAGAAAATAAAAACTCATTTACAAAAGCATCTCCAAATTATTTGTGTAGGAACCTTTTGTAAAATGACCACCAAAAAAGGAAACTCCTGGAATACTGGGAGCAGCACAACTTTCTCCCTGCATTCTTTTCTGTGTGAAACGGGCTGCATCCCGGAGGTCCTGCTCTCATCTCCGTTCTATCCCAGTTATATCATCATACCTGTGGCAAATGCCAAATCCTAACGGCAAAAACTGAACATACAACCTGCTAACTGCACACATATTAAGAGATGAAACCATACATAAAGAGATGGGCCTGTTTGAGTAACTCAACTTCTCACATCCTCCATCTACTGAAGTTAGTGAGACCCAAAGACAAGGGCCACTAACTTCTGAGCAAGGTCTCAGAGCAGCAGCACTTACACTGAGCCTTGTAGTTGTCACCAGAGGCACTGGTGCTGCCATCTCCCTAGTGGTTCTAATAAAAAGCCATTTGCAAGAAATATTTTCATGGTAGAACCTGCACCTGACATTCTCTGAATGTGAGAGGAATTCCCCATGTATGTTCATGTTTAACAGTGTACAACTGGACCAAGGAATTGGCAACATTTCTGTTTGCACTCAACTTCTAGGTCCAATTTTTAGACCTAATATAGATACCTAAAATTTAGTCCGACAAGCTAGTTCAATGTTTCAATACAGTTATAACAAAAATCTTCCAAATAAGGACTTCAACAAAGAAAAAAAAAAGTGACATATTAGCATATTTCTAACTTCGTGCATGTTTCTCATCTAGCAGAACTTCCCTTATGAGGAACGACAGCTGGGATTTCAGTTTTGAGCTTCCAATGGCATTTACAAGCAGAAATGTCAGAGTTGGGTTAAGTTAAGGCAAAGTCACCTAAAGGATTTTTACTGGAGGATAAAAAGAGAAGTTTTAAGAGTTTGCAGTGCCTTGGGAAAAGAAGGGTCCAGTAACATTCTGCAGACCAAACAGATGTCCACAAAAGTTAAGCCAAAGAAATACCAAGTTATAGGAGTGTATTAAACATCAACTGTTTGAATGTAAAGAAAAAAAGAAAATCCTCAATCCTTTCAAATGTTTTTTTCTTCCCCAAGTATTTTATTATCAGTTCAACTAAAGACAGTCTCAACACAGGTAACTTGGGACACTTCGCCCCTTAGCAGTGCTTTAAAGGAGATGAGAATCATGGAGTTATACAAGAAAGGCTGAATGACTACGATTATAGAACTACATTTGATAATTCCTTATCCCAAGCAGTGATAACAGCATGGTGTTTTAGAGTTACTTCATAGGTGCAAATTATGTAATGGACGATGGCTCTTGCAGAATACAAGACAAAAATTTCAAGAACTTTGGATACCTCCAATCTTTTGGAACCCAGAAGAAAAGAGTAAGGAAGAACGCAGGAAGTAGAGAAAAAAGTATTAACATCACAGAACTGCAGAAGAACAGCACAGAACTATATCCATCATGAATAAACTGTCCTGCACTATCTTTCTTCTTTTTAACACTCTCCAGTCCTTCAATCGTACCAAGACCAGGTCTAGCAGCAAGAAAACAAACTGTAGAAACAGAAAAAATACATGGACATTGCTGTACCTTTAAAATGGTTTTAACACGGTCCTTCATTAAAATCTCTGTCCATTTTCAACAGGTCACAGCATTAAGCCCATTTTAACACAGTAGCTATAGACTCAAAATAATCATACTCTCCTGCACTTACAAGTGGTGCTTAAAACAATTTTGGATTAAACTTCATCTTTCACTTCAGACCTCACAAAACATGTAGAGTTTGCCATTCATGTGAAAAAAGGACTTTTGCTGCCTTGGCTATACAGAATTATTATAAAATACTATCACATAAGCAGATTTGTGAAGTGCATTGTAATCACAGCATTCTGTATGTTCTTGCTTCACATCCATTCAGCAGCGATGCAGAGAGCCTCACTGCACACCCTTTGTGGATCCATCAGTTCCCCATGCCCCCACGAAGTAAATCAAAGCCAAGCTTTGATCTGGGATGAGAAATGTGCTGAAGCCAGGAAGCAAAAGCCTTTTCTTGTGCTCTGTCTTCACCATTATGTGTGTTAAACCCAGCCACAGTGACAGAGCAGGCTTCTGGTTTTGTAAAACCAGGGAAAGAAGCAAACAAGGAGAAGTGGCCTCCTCTACAGGGTACAAGATGGAAACAACAGGATCTGAAGTTGCTCAGGTGGCAAGAAATGACTGATGGGGTGCCATATTTTTAAACCGCACTGCAGAACAAACATTGGATTTAAGTTAATACCTTATTTTTATGGTTGTGATTAAAAAATGTGACTGGCTAATGGATTTTATCACTATGCAATTTAACATATTAACTTACCAACTGCTTCAGATTTCTTAGGAGTAACTAACTGTTACTTTGCATTTGATAAAAGAAGGGAAGCAGGAGATATAGATCCATATTGATACACATCGTAGACATTATTAATGAACACAACAAATTAATGACTTTTGTTTTCTGAAGTTAATGTTAAAATTACAATGGCTAATTCTCCTGACTAAAGTAAAACAAAAAAAAAATCCATTTATAACGAAGTCTGACTCTAGAGTAACAAGAAATTCCAATCAAAGAATGGGACACGAGTATGCTCAGTATTCTATGCCCTAGAAAGATGTGTTATTTCTTTACAATAAAACATTAATGAAAACATTATGTATTATGGTTCTTGCAATGTTTTTCAAGTCTTACGACAAGAAAGAAAAATCAAAGTCATTGAAATCTGTAACTACAGAATTCAGATCTACTTCACTTACTACAAAAAGAGACCATTGCAAAAATACTATTCTGACTGCAAATTCTGCTCTTATACTACAAAAAAAAAGAAAAAAAAAAAAGAGAGAGAAAAGAAGAAAACTGGGGTTTTCCCTCTTGAGCACTAATTTATATTTTAGAGTAATTTCTGACTTTTAAAATAGCTGTATAGCTAGCCAAGTGCATTGGGAGAAGGGATGAAAATGGGCTATTAACCAGATACAAAGTCTACAAAGCAATTCACAGTTTAGAAGTAAGACAAAAATCAGGATGGACAGCATTTAATTTGAAAAGGTCTGATCAAAAGGTAGAAAAAAAAGAAAAATCAGACTTGTAAATAAAAGCTGGTTTTAATGGGTTATTAAGTCAGATAGAACCACTGGGTCATTTATTCTGACCCTCGTAATAGTGGCCTGTGCTCCGTATCATAAATTTCCACCTGCATGCAGCTTGATAATGTCACGTTGACTGAAGTATATCTTCAAAAAAAAGCATCTGGTCCTGTTCTGAGGACGAAAATAGATTAAAAATTCTAGCAACACATGATAAACTGTCACTGTTTGTTCACCCAGCCAGAATAAATTACGTCCATGCAGGTTCATAAAATACACTTTTGGGATGAGAAATAACAAAATAGAACATTATGGTTGTTCCTGAATAACAGGAAAACAGCTTATTTCAAAGGTTAAAACCTTTAAAGAGTATACTCCAGAAGTACCTAAAAATATAAAATAGAGTATCTCTCTGCAGGTAGGCAACATCCTGTCACAAAGAAACAGCATAAAATCATCCTTCTTGTAATAACACACATATGACAAAGAAATATGCATCTCATTTATGTAATTTGATACTTTTCCAGGTAGATGAATTATGTTTGAAATTTAAAAAATATATATACTGTATAAGCTTTGCCACAATTTCATAACGTATTAATTTTAAGGATGTTGATTACAGACCTTCCATACAAAAACCTACCTGTAGTTACATATTTTTCACAATAATTTGAAGCTGTATTTAAAAACTAAGTGGAAAGGAAGAATGCTATCTTTGGCATTGAACAGAATGTGCTCAGTTTTCAATATTAACTACATTATGGAAGCTTGAGGAAGTAGTACTATAATTAGGCATTTAAATGCTTTTCGGTCGAAGTGTTTGGTATTCATTGCATATTTCAGAGACACAAAGAGTGGATTTTTACAATATTTTACAATATTTAGTGGACACTAACACAGGAATGCAGGAGGAGCACAGTGGCCAAACAACATCTCAAGTGCAACTCACCACACCTACCTGCAGCTCCTTTACCACCCGTTTGATGAGGTAAGTCCCAAGTTCGACACCTTGAAGTCCCTGCTGAGTCAAACTGATTGAATAGAAAATTGCTGTTGTAATTTTGTCCAGATCTTCTGTTTCTACAGGATGAACTTCTTTCACTATGGCCTGGGAAAATAAGAATCAAAAAAAACTTAGTAGCTGCATCGTTATGGGGGACTGGGACTTCTTTTCAACTTTTAATTATATTAACTTTTTTACCACTGTTTTATTCAGTGTCATCTCTGAGGAGCAATAAAGATCTAGTCAGAAACAAGATGACCCACTTACCTATTAGAAAGTACAGAAAATAATAATTGTAGAAATTTTCAAAAGCAAACATAACTGCTCTGAAGTTTTCATCTCATATAGTTTTTCTTAAACTACTAAATGATAATGCTAATTTGACAGCCCTAACAAAAATATTTTCTCAGCAAACAAATATACCTCCGTTTTCACTTTCTAAATACTGAAACTTCTTACACAGACAAATTAATCACCCACAGCAATGAAGGTTGGGTGAAATACAGAATGCAAAAAAAAATTTACAATAAGGATTAAATCACTTGGAGCCAGTAAAACAAAGCCAATGAGGTGCACTGCACTGAGGCTTTTTGCACACTAAAAACACTAATTAGTTTCAGAAATGTGCAAAGTTATGTTGTATTCAAAACAATAAATCATCAGACAATAAATCCTCTCATAGATGCCTTCTCAAGAAAAATACATCAATGGAATTAATTACATCAGAATCATTATTTTTTCCTTAAATTAAGACACCATCAGCACAACATACCACATATTGTTCTTCAAAATTAGAGGAACCACATACTCCCAAAGTATTAGGAACGATGGTTTCTAAAAGGTATGTATTGCAATTTGAGCACTTCATTGTGTACTGAACATATCAGTGACTGTACCTGGATGCTGCTGGAGATTTCACTGGTTAGTGCCACATGCAAGACTATCAGTGGTTCTCCTGGGATTGCACAGTGAGAAAAAAAGTAGCACCTTCTATATGACCCAACTCGACGCTTCATATCAAGCCAGTTTCTAACAGGATGCACAGCTTCAGAACTCAATGGAAAAAAGAATATTATATTTTTCATTTTAAAATGGAAGTCAGCTGACCGCTGTACAAGCTTAGTACTCCTTCTATTGACAAAATGACAAAACTGTCAGATCGAAAAATGAGAATGAGAGTATAAGGAAAAAAATAAAATCCATCGTGAAATCAGCTGATTACAAAGTGTATTTGCATGTCCTACTCTTTAGAGCTTTCTTTTGGTATGTTAATTGCACATTTGAGACCTCACTTGCACTTGTGTTTTATAGGTTCAGATCACTATATCACTGAATGAGGCTGGACACATTTCTCTTTAGCAATTTGTCCTTCCAGCTACAAAATAGAGATATCATAGTCATCCTTGTAAAACACTGCAAGATTTTCACATGAAAGTGCAAATTGATTTCTGACAGTAATACTGCTTAGTAGACATTCTAAAAGTTCAATCTGAATGCATTTCAAAATATTTCTGCTCTCCTACTCTGAACTACTCTACAGTATTTGTCACTGACATACAAAGCCTCACACCATGGTATCCTTTTTTTCTAAAAGTATCTAAGGAGAGGCAGGGTAGTTTGTAAATTATTCTTTTAGAAGGTTCATGTAATGCACTGTGTAGAGTTTGTAAATTATTCTTTTAGAAGGTTCGTGTAATGTACTGTGTAGAAAGAAGAAGGTGACATGTTTCATTTCAACCAGTTTTAGTACTTTATCCGAGTGCTTTAACATATCATCTTCAACAATACACTTAGTTGAAATTAAACACACTCAAATTACTGTTGGCACTCCCACAGTCATGCCTACAAGGAATTATTTAGTGTTCCTTTCCCTGTTACTTACTGAAGGAGTCTAGTGTGTATGCCAAAATACCCTGAAGACTGAGATATTTCTAGCTATTTTTGTTTTGACAATCTAGGTTGTGTAACACGCCGTGTATGCCAAAATACCCTGAAGACTGAGTGAGATATTTCTAGCTATTTTTGTTTGGACAATCTAGGTTGTGTAACACGCCATTTGCTTTGCCTCACGTTTAAGTCATGTACCTTCACAGCTCCTTTAAAAATTCATTTCAAGGTTTTCAAATTACAAGCCACAACACAATGTAAACTTATTCAGTCACCCTCTACTTGAGCGATACAATTTTGAATATTTTAAAGTCAGAAATTAATATTGTAGGTTTTAAGACAAGTTTATTAAGAAAAGCAACAACCACCACCAGCATCATCTAAGTGCCCTTTCTATAAAGGGTTTACAGTTGATTCTGGGCACCTCCTTTCGCTGTTTCCAGACAGGATGGTAAGCTTCACTACATTAGCAGTAAACTGCATCAGACTTGAAAAACATCAGTTTTGCACCAATTTTATGGCTTAGGAAGGATGGAGGGAGAAGGTGCCAGCATTTATGGAAGAGGTGGTGGTGGCAGCAGCTGAAAGGGAGTGTGAAAAGGCAGTGCAGCAAGGACCTGTTTGTAGGAAAAGTAACGGCAGCACCGCTGGGAAGGGGGAGAAAAGGGAGCAGGCAGAAGGGAAGTGACCTAGCTGGAAAAGGCAACAGTCTGCAGGTCAGATTAGGGACTCTGCTCCTCTTTGCTGTTTGTTCAGTCCATGTTTTAAAAGACTGCTCTTTAGCAAGTTCAGCAAGGCTATTTCAGAATGATACTTGACCTATTGTTCAATATTGGAGCATATAGTGGATCTGTACAATTGTGTCGGCACAAGTGGTAGCAATTTTTAACACTTACTCACTAACTTTTTGGAGAACTTCACAAGATGATTGCCAAGTGACCCGCTCCAAATTTAGGAATCCTGTTGAAAACCATTCTGAAAGCATGTTCTTTAAAACTCCATTCATTTCCTGGGGAAAAAAAAAAAGAAAAGAAAGAAGAAGAAACTTTGACTCTTTTGATATATAAGCTAAGTGGAACACAGGAGCAAAGGAAGTCTTGACTTTCAAACTACAACACTGAGAAATGCAGGGAAACTAATGCTTCTGTTCAAGATTAACTGCATACCAGGTCAAGCTAGCCTAAAACAGGAATAAAACAATGCAAATATTTATGAGACACAATGAATTTAGAGCCAGTAATAAACTGCAGAAATGGAATGGAAGAGAATGCAAAACAAACAAGATGAAAAGGAGATACTAAATAGAAGTATTTAAAGTCTTGACAATCAGGCAGCAGCTGCAGAGCTGCTCTGATGCATTAATTTAAATGCCACGAAATCTGACAGAAATAAGAACTCGAAATTCCTCCTACTTATTTGTTTTTAAAGTTGTCTAAAAAACCTCAGTTGAGTTTAGAAAGGCTTCTCAACCTCAGCTCAGTATGGATAACTCTTTAAGGTATTCCAGAGATATTTAAGATACTTTTTTTTCTCTCTTACACTGTTTTGCCTGTAGGATACAAAATGATACTACCAGTAAAGTACCAGCTGAACTTCGAACCTTTATTAAATTGTCAGTGCTACACAAGTGAGACAAAAAGTATGCTCCGATGTACTTTGGTTTGCTGCATTTAAGCAAAAACAAAAGCAAAGTACAAATCCATCCAGAAACCAACAATTACTGCTTGAAACTTCTTTCCAAAGTTGAATTATAGCCTCAGAACATTCCTATGAAAGCAAAAAGATTTCCTATCACATCCTAAAAAAGATGAAAGTCAGAGGGGCACTTTTTAAGACGCACATCAAAGGAGGCTCCTGTTGGCTAAAAGTAATTGCTATAAATATTCCAAGATGGAAAAAGCAAAAAGGGAAAAAAAAAAAAAAGAAAGAAAGAAAAAGACTGCTTTTATGACCAAAAGCTAGTTTAATTCGGCATACTAAAAAACTTTTATATGAAAGAGCTTCAGTTTCTTTTTTTCTACCAATATCTTTTATGTTTACTAGTTTGTATTAGCCAAACACAGTCTTTCCATTTGGCATTTACCCTTGTCTGTGCAAAAATGTCTGTTATAAAAACCACCAAGAAGAAAACAGCCACTGGTCTCCACAAAACAGCAACATCACTTCTTTCATGCATGAAATTTTAGGCTACCTTTCTACATTTTTTTTTTAGTAGCACCCTCATAAATACAATAAGGAAAAGCCTGAATATTGAAGAGTGGCAGATATTATAAATACTATTAATGTCAAAGACATCATTCCAAGTGCAGGGAATATCCACAAACTCGCCAGCATAAAAAGTACAAAAAATACACACGAATGTGACTAACTGCAAAAAGTATCACCGAAGGCTAAAGAAGGGCCACATTAAGCAGAACCCTCCCTGATAAAGGACAGATCTCCCAGTTTTTCATCAACTTTCTGAAGGCAACATCAAGGCAACACCATCCAACATAGCAGCAGCTTGGAAAAAAAAATTAAGCACAGGATTATCTGCATTCAAACATGCACATGAAGGGCTCAGGCCTCTTTCTGGGTCACTCAGGAATGGCACCTCCTGAGCTGTGCAACACGGCAGCCTCAACACAGCTTGTGCCACCAGCAGCTCCACTGACAGAAGCTGAATCTTAGTTGTAACTGTCTCACATGAGTAGTAGTTTTTTTTTTCCCTTTTTCCCTTTTAAATGCATTTTTTTCCATTGTAAGCGCGCAGGTATAACTGAAAAAGTGTATTCTGTTTGCTTTGCTTATTCTGACTTTAAGGTAGTTCCCTTGTGAATCCTTGCTTTTGAACAGCTCTGAAGTTCTACAAAATAACTATAAATCATTTTGATCAGATATCCCTAGGTGTAGTGAAGTCTCTATGTATTTCAGGGTTGTTTGTTTTCTTTTTGTGTGTAAGGGCACCCTGTGAGCCAAAACACAAGCCAGATTTGTCAGAGCTGGGGTCAAACCAACAGATTCCTATAGCCCTCCTGCCATCCATCTGCCTTCTAGAGCACCAGTAGTAAATTCTAATTCTCATCTCAGAGGTATTTCTAGTCATCAAACTACACTTAAATACTCATCTTTGCAAGGAAAAGGATTGGAGACATGTCATTAAAAATAACATTTGTTATTCCACATCCCAATTTTAAAGCTGAGCAATAAGGCATACTTGGACCAGCATCTAAAATTACTCAGCTATTCTTTGCTTTCTATTAGGTAAGCGTATTAAGGGTGATTTTTTTTTCGTTCCATGATCCTGCTATAAGACAGCAAAACACAGGCTTTCTGAACTTGCAATGACCTCCCTGTCTTGAGGCAACAAATGGGAAATCTCTTAGAAAAGACTTAGATTAAGATCTTTGATTAAGAAAATCTGCCTCTCTGGTGAAAAAGCTACTTCACTTTCGCTCTCAGACAAATAAAACCCCCTATAATTAAAATTCACATACAGATATACAGCTGTTTTGATTTGGCTGAGTATGTTTCAGTTTCTTTTGTTTCAAATTAGTTTCTACATATAGGTGCAGAATCCCCTTGGTGAGATACTCGAAGACCAACCCATCAGCAAAACAGCACTAAATACAAGGGATTTTGTAATACCAAGGGCAAAACCAAAACCCCAGCAGGCCTGATGATACATTCTGTACTTGTGCACGTTCCCTGCAATGTCACCAACAAGCCAACCTGTCATCAAGGGCAAAAGACTGCAGGCAGGGGCATGCAGAAGGAAGCCCACTCATATAGAACGGAACCAAGCACTCCAAAATGATATTTGGGTTGGAAAACACAACAGAAGGGTGCTTAGGAAACCCTTTTTATTGAAGCTTTAATTTTGAAAACATTGTTTCCCCACATTCAAACAGGTAGAGTACACTTCTCAACATGTTGAACCGGGTGATAAGCTGCATCAGTTGACACCTTTGCATTCCTCTCCTTTACACATTCTTTGTTTTGCTGTTTTTTGCAGAACCCATCTGCTTTTGCTCAAAACGATCTAAATTGACGTGGAAATTGATTAGAGCGCAGCCCTGAATGACGTGGTGTCTATCACCCACCTCAACAGCCCTGTGACCTTGCCAGCTTGTGCTGCTCTTTCTCTCACACTTCATTTATGATTCCAGCAAATTTAAGCACCCAACAGTGACGCCGGAGACCCGTGGCGGGGGGCTCGGCTCTCTGAGCCCCCCAGGCCGAGGGTCTGCGCAGGGCCCTGCGGGGCCACGTCTCACCTTGACGTGCGGCCCGTCCAGCGCCTTGGTGGCCAGCCCGTGCACCAGGTCGGCCCGCAGCTCCACCAGGAAGCGCAGGCCGCCCTCGAGGCGGCCCAGCTGCTGGAAGAGCCCGCGGTAGCGGGGGGTCAGCGAGTAGCGCAGCCGGTCCTCGGCCTGCAGGAGGGCGCCGGGCTCCCTGCGCTGCTCCCGCGCCT
>NW_010585787.1:114814-157564 GCF_000705375.1 Tinamus guttatus | reverse complement strand
GTTTCTCCTCTAGCTGGACTCTGCAGGTTCCATTTTTGGGATGCTAACTCACCCACCAGTGCAAGCAAGTGTTGGCTCCGCTGCCTAGCCTGATCCTGGGTCAGGACTGGCCATGTATGAAAGGGCAGAGTCCTGCATTATAGCAAATCTAGGCCTAAGGCCACCCAACCCTGCTTTTTATGTTAGGGATCATCATTCTACTGCACAAAGCTTCCTTTTTCAGGTGAAACTTCTAATTGTAAACAGAGTGGCTGCGTTAAGAAAGAAGTATTCCTTACATTCGAGCTAGTCTATGAACAGTTCTTCTAGCAGTATTTATTTTTCTTTCATATAGTTTTTTTTTTTTTTAATGAAATGCTTGATGTTATTAACTGCCCTGTAGGTACGGGCCTTCAGGAGTTCGTATGAAAAGAACCACAAGTTTTTAGTACGCACATCCTCCGATACTTTCCATTTCACCCACAGCAGACTCAAGCAAGAAGAACAAGAGGAAGAGGAAGAAAGCAACTGCAAGATGGTAGAGGGAGTTCTGCTGGTAGAGTAGGCAGGGTTCATTCCAGGAAAAGAAAAGGAGAACCTGCAGGATTCTCTATCTCACCTAATGAAAGAGAGGGATGCATTGCTGAGAATACAACCAGAGAGACTCTATTGGCAGGGAACTTGATGCTCAAATGAAAGGCTCTTGTTAAAAGGAGGAGCGCTAAATGAAAGCACATATCCTCTGGCTTTTTAGAATTTGTCTGTAATGCTTAAAATAGGCAGGTCTGCAGAGACATCCTCACTTCTCTGGCACCAACCCAGTTGTTCCCCTGAAAACCTGGAGTTTATAACCCCCAACTCAAGGAGAAAAAGCAAGAGCCCATCCCCACCAAGAAGCCAATTTGGTGGTCTCGCTTCCCTTATGCCTCTCGTTCTCATAGTGACTTTGGCCTTCAAACTTCCTTTGACAGCAGTTTGTAGTCAGACTGGATGCAAACCAGCCTGAACAGCAGTTCTTGCTGCTTCTGAACTACTTTTTTGTTGGTTTAGATAACATGTTGCTTTTTGTTCTTCTTCAGGGATCTGGGTATTACAACCTTCCTTTGTTAGTGGCTTCTGCTGAGCATTATCAAGGTTCAGTGTTTTCCCTCCAAGGTCTGGGTTTTGTTTTACACAATGTTTATTTATGACTCTACAGATCATAGAAATTTCCGTCTCCAATACATGCCACTCCAGGATCTGTAGAGATCAAAAATAAGCATCCACAGCAGGGCGCTTAGCCCACATTTGCCTCTTAGACGGCTTAGATAAAGAGAGAGGAAAATAGGCATCACTCACATTAAGGTCTGGTATGGCTTATGTCCCCACCCACCGCTCAATGCCTAATGGATTGCAGCCAATAGTGGAGCTTAAGATTCTTCTTGGTGGCAAACATAGAGGCCAACCCAGTCTTGCCCTTGACTGTGGTAGGAAGCACTTGGACCCTGACCGCTGTGCGTAAAGTTCCTTTTGCCATCAATAGTGGTAATCTAAGAAGTTTCCACCTCCAATACATGCCATCCCGTGATCAGCAGAGGCCAACCTGTTATACCGAAGAACTCAAACAGATAAGGTCTTCATAGCTGTGTCTACCATCCTGCATACTAGTGCCATTATACACGGTATGCAACACATGATACAGAGGAATACAATGAATAAGAGCAATAACCTCAAGAAAAGTTTTTGAAGCCATGGCCATCTCCATTTCCATTGCCCAAATAGGTTCCAATCACCATCAACTTTCAACTGATGGGTTAAATCTTGCAATGTTAGGATCTGGGCATATATGGACTTGGAGTGGTTACTTAGATTCATACAACACATGCCCTCTACTTCTTTACACCCACGGCCGTGCATAAGCAATAACATATCTATAGCTCCACGATTTTGCGAAGTAGCCTGTCAGACTGAATCTACATCCATTAATAGTGATGACAAAGCCAGCAACGTAGCATCAGTGGATTTTGCTAACCAGCATCCTAATTTACGTAGCGTAGCTAGAACTCGCACAGCAGCTACTCGTGGGGCAAGGACGGATGCTATTATAGTCTTTTCTGCTGTCCAGAAGTCTACCTTTGAATTACAGTCCTTTCTGTAGTCATTAGCGAATCTTCGAACATGATGTTGCTCCTTCATTTTGTGTATTATCATAGTTACATTGGGTTGTAAGATGGTAAGCCGACCCACCCTGCATGGCCCACCTTTTATGCCAGCTGGGACACCTGCCCATGCTCGATCCCCACATGATAAGAAGTGTCCTGGGGGAAAACTCACTGATGTGTACCCAGACATGGTCCACTTCTTCTGAGTGTGATTGCACCAGGTAGAGCTATTTGCCCATACACTCTGGGTGGCATTTCCCCACCATCCTGTTATTTGATTGCTGTTAATATAGTTAAAATATGTACAATTATCTGCAGGGAGCGATCTGAACAGTTCCAGCTCCTGTAATGGTATACCTTGAGGCCTGTTCAGTATCCACACGTGCCATTCTGGAATAAGTTTGTCATGCATCTCTTCTCATTCCTTTGAGCAACTTGGTACAAGGAGCCAGTAAAGATTTCTCTGCAAAAATCGCAAACTCTTCCTTACTTAGGGGTACTCCCGCCAGGCAAGTAGAAAATGGATTACTGGGAGTAGTGACACTGAGACAGATATGTGGCTGTCCAATTTTGTTGGCTAGAGCGATCCATACATTCTCCTTTGGCTGGGACACCACGTATGCAGTGGTTCTGTAAAGAGAGAAATCACAAAACTCTGTTAACATCCCCCACTCCCCCCAAAAAAAATCCCTAACATTGTTTGAGATGGTCCATTGGAACTCTTTTCCACTCGAGATTCCCTTCTATGGCAATAGTCACAGCCTGGGAATCAGCAGCAGCTATTACTTCAGCTGCTATTGCAGTATGAGTATCTGGGGGAATGTACCATACTTTACCACCAGGAAATCCTTGGAATGGCTTCTCCTGAGGTACAATTTGGTGTATGTGGATGACAGTCGCTATTGGCTTAGGCAATAATTTAATTTCTTGATTAGATGAATTTTTAATGCCCAATATCAAATCTTTCTCAGCACTCTGACTAGGATTTAACAAAAGCAATTGTTGGGCAGCTCCCCGAGGAGCAAGATAAACCAATCGCAGAATTTCAGCATGGGGAACACTACGGATCCGGATGTCTGGTCGTAACCAGCAAGTTCCTCCAGGATCCCACTAGAGTATCTCCTTATGGCTTAGTACCAGTCCTTTCCTGGTGGGGAAAATTTTGAACATAATCCCTGACTCATAAATTATGACTGAAGTAGCCACAACACGATTTACGCAAGGTATTCCCTTCATTAAGGTGAGGGGTGTTGATTCCCGTGTCAGACCTCTGTTATTGAGCGCTCTTACTGCCTCATGTAGATTATCTACCCACTTATTCCACCTCCCGATCTTCGCAGTTGCTGTTTCAATAACCTGTTCATACGTTCCACCAGACCAGCCCAGACCACCAGACCAGACCATGTATTCCTGAATAAGTAACTTTGATTTATCAAAGGCATCCTGTTGTGATTTACCCCATTCGAATTGTGGCTTCTTTTGGCACACTTATGTAGTAGTTTCCAAACAGCAGCTAAGCCCGGTAAATAAGCACGCCAAAACCCCACTGTTCCTAAATACTGCTGTACCTGCTGCTTTGTTTCTGGGGTCTGCCAATCTTGAATAGACTTTCATACCTGCTCAGGTATTTCTTGCTTCCCTGAATTCCACATAATACCCAGATACTTCATGCTGTTAGCCGGCCCCTGAATTTTCTTTGGGTTAATGGCCCAACCATCAGCTTTAAAGAGCTTGTATTATCCGGGTTAGCTATTCATCCACTGTCTCCTGATCTGGTCCTTGAATCAGGATATCATCAATATACTGCACTACTTGAACTTCCCCGGGCTGTAATACTCCTGCGGCTTCAAGTGTTTTATGTATCACTTGGTGGCAGTAGGCTGGGCTATGCCTATATCCCTGTGGCAACCGGGTGAATGTATATTGATTGCCATTCCAGGTAAAAGCAAATTGATCTTGTGCCTTTGGGGTATAGGAATAGTGAAGAATGCATTGGCTATGTCTATAACTGCATACCATGTACCACTATGCCTCCGTATCTTTTGGATCAACGTCACCACTTCTGGGACTGCTACAGTAATTGAAGGGGTAACTTTGCTTATCCCTCGACAATCTACTGTCATTCACCAACTACCGTCAGGCTTCTTGACTGGCCAAATGAGTGAATTAAAAGGGGAATATGCATAGTGAATCACCCCACTAGCTAGCAAATAATCTACAGTGGCCTGGATTGCCTAATCACCTCCTGGAATTCGGTACTTCTTCAGATTTACCGTCTGAGTAGCCACTGGTATCTCAACCTCTTGAGCGAGCCGCCCCACCTGGGAGGCTCGCACTGTCCACCGTGTGCTTCCAAAACTCCATAATCTCCCTTCTATGTCTAGGGACTGGCCTTGCAAGACATCAATTCCAAGTGTCCAAGTGTCATTCATGTGTCAAAGCAATCATAACTCGGAATGCTCTCTGAGGCCAGTCAGCAATTTGCGTGGTCACTTTCTCAAGCTTCCCTTGAACTGGCTGGTCCCCTAAACCCCAAATGGGAGCCACCTCAACCTTGGGTTTGTGAGGATTCCCATGAACTATGGCGACATCTGCCCCCGTGTCCACCAAAGCGTGAACCATCTGTTTGTTCCACTCTGACCAATAAATAGTACATGTAACATATGGTCAATGATCTTTATGGGCAATGTTACATTGGAATCCTGTGGACACTGTGGTTTGGCCACCCCCCTATTCCTGTTTCGAATGACCTTGCTCCCGACCCGGGGATAAGGTTGGACAAAGTCCTTCTCCGGGTCTAAACCACAATGTTACTCAGTCCAGATCTTCCCATGGATATATAGTTTGTGACATGTCCTCGACTGACTCTTGACTGCCATTTTGTCACTTGTATCGCACGGACATTATGCTGTCGTGCTACTTGGCGTTAACACTTCTAGTGATTTACCATCAGTCTCTTGCTTATCAACGCCCTTTTGTAAAAGCAGGCAGAAAAGCCGAGCCCACTCTCCTGATTCTGACCCTGCGTTCCTACTCGACTCTCTTTTCTCACTGCCTCGCTTTCCATCCACTTCTACTCTCAACCCTGGAAGGTCCCCCATCTGCTGCAATTTTCAATTACATTCTCAATAGGGTTTCCTTGTTCTGCCATCAGGACTGGAATTAGATAGGGGCATCATGATCCTGGGCATCCCTCCAACAATTTATTTCACATTCTTGGTAACAAAGGTTGCCGCAGATATAACTCTGGACTGTTAAATTCCACTGCAACGTTCATCGCTTCTGCCTTCAATATTTGACAAGCCTGCCGTAACATTATCCAGGAAGAGCTACTCGGGGGCCAATCACCATCATTGGTGTACTGATCAGAAAGTCCCTCTGCTATTGCAGCAGTGAGACTTGCCCCATTCCTGTCTACCCTCCTCATCTGAGTCCCAAATGTCTCCATCCCAGGTTTCTGGATCCCAGTCGGGGTCGGTAATTATAGCTCGCACCCTATTCCCTTTCTGTCTTGATTTTTTCCCTTTTCCCTTTCTCACAATTCATACAGCATATTGTGTTGCAAGCTTAACACATTTTTCCTCCAAAAGTTCCTTCTGATCATTTGCTTCTAGCAGTGCCTGCCTCTTACCACTTGAGCAGCTTGGACTGCCTTCAACTGATCCTGCAAAGCGCAATTTCTCTCCTGCTCTTCCTTTAATCGCCCAGCTGAGACCTTATAGGCATATAGCAGGGCACCTCCCATTCGCCCCGCATGTTCTAATCAAACTGAATTTTTGGTATGTACAGTCTCCACAAATCAATCCCAATATTGTAATACTGTCATTGGTCCCTCCTGGACCCACGGTTCTAGGAATACTCAGGTACAAGTTTCCCAACGATCCCAGAGCACGTTCCAAGGCTCCAGTCCCCAGTCAGGATGTTCCCGTGGGGGTGCTGTGTCTTTTCCCTCACGTGTGCTGCCTGCAGCATTCCCGAGGAAAAAACAAGCAGCATACTTCTGTTATTCCTATTACCATGCTCTTACTACAGATCCCTTCAAAAACCACTGCTAAAACACAAAACACTGGATTTTACTTATCCTATGGCATACAAACATCACCAACACTAATAACACAGGTGCAGTCTCAATTTGGTGGCACGACCTCACCTAGCTGTGCACTCCACTAGTGAGCTTCACTGCTTTGACAGCACAAATACGACTTCTATCAAGTGGCACAACCTCACCTAGCTATGCACCCCACTACTGAGCTCCAATATTTCGATAGCACAAACAACACAATATGATTTTTGGTGGCACAACCTCACCTAGCTATGCACCCCACTAGTGAGCTCCACCACTTTAATTGCCGAATCCCATCCTCGTCGCCAATTAGGTGCCATATGGGCTTGGGATTCGGCAATCCAAGGACAAAAAATAGACTTAATAACAATTATGCCTTTAATTAACACACCATAGATACAAGTACAAATGAACACGAATTGGTTAGTACATGTGAATATGAAAAAGTTACTTATGAAAAAGTTACTTACTGAATAATACTTGCCAGCAGAATTACGAGACCACGCATTTCTCCAAGGTAGCAGACTGGAGGGGCTGGCAGGCTCTCAATCATAGCGGGCGTCCCTGTGGGAGACAACATTGGCAATATTGAGAGTCTCCATCCCCCAGATCTGCCCTTCATATTTTATCCCCTGGGGCGTCCGGTCACATAGGGCCAGTATGTGCCAGGAGGCCACCCAGGGGTGGGTAAATCTCCGCCTTTCTGTTATATCATCCTTCTAGGACTGAGCCTGTGCAAATTCCAGAAGGGGGTCTCATCCCTCAGTTTGGTGGTCTCGCTTCCCTTAGCCTTCTCACAGTGACTTTGGCCTTCAAACTTCCTTTGACAGCAGTTTGTAGTCAGACTGGATGCAAACCAGCCTGAACAGCAGTTCTTGCTGCTTCTGAACTAACTACTACTTTGTTGGCTTAGACAACATGTTGCTTTTCATTCTTCTTCAGCGATCCGGATATTACAACCCTCATTTGTTAGTGGTCCCTGCTGAGCATTATCAGCGTTCAGTGTTTTCCCTCCAAAGTCTGCATTGTGTCTCACAAAAGGCTTATTTATAACTCTACAAATTACAGAAATTTCCAGCCTCCTCATAATGGGCCGCCCCACAATGGGCCTCTCGTGACCTCACAATGGGTCACCTCACAATGGGCCACCTCACAATGGGCCTCTCGTAACCTCACAATGGGCCATTTCACAATGAGTCCCCTCACAATGGGTCTCTCGTGACCTCACAATGTGCCTCTCGTGACCTCACAATGGGTTGCCTAACAATGAGCCGCCACGCAATGGTCCTCTTGTCATCTCACAATGGGCCAACCTAGAATATGCCACCTCACAATCGCTCTATACTGACCTAAGAATGGTCCTAACTCTCAATGGGCTGCCTCACAATGGCCCGTGTTAGAATGGGCGTCTCGTGAGCTCACCCTCCCAACGGTGTGCCTCACAATGGGCCTCTCGTGACCTCACAATTGACCACGTCAAAATGGGCCACCTCACAATGGGCCGCCTCACACTGGGCCGCCTCACAATGGTTCGCATCACAATGGGCCTCTTGGGACCTCACAATGATCCTCCTGACAATGGGCTGCCTCACAATGGGTCTCTCATTACTTCACAATGGGCTGCCTCAAAATGGGCCTCTCGTGACCTCACAATGGGCTACCTCCCAATGACGAGCCTCAAAATGGACCTCTTGTGACCTCAGAATTAGCCGCCTCACAATGGGCCTCCTCACACTGGGCTGTCTCACAATGGGCCTTTCGTGTCATCAAAGTCGGCCGACACACAATGAGAAGCCTAACAATCCATCTCTCATGACCTCACAATGGAATGCCTCAGAATGGGACACCTCACAATGGGCCGTCTCACAATGGGTCACCTCACAATGGGCCTCTTGTGACCTCACAATGGGCCTCCTCGTAATGGGCCGCCTCACAATGGGCCTCTCGCAACCTCACAGTGGGGCGCCTCACAATGAGTCTCCTGTGAGCTCACAACGGGCCGCCTCACAATGGGCCACTTCACAATGGGTCGCTTCACAATGGGCCTCCTGTGACCTCAAAATGGGTTGCCTCACAATGGGGCCACTGGTGACCTTACAGTGGGTCACCTCAAAATGGGCCACCTCACAATGGGCCTTTCATGACTTTACAATGGGGCCCTCGTGACCTCACAATGGGCCGCCTCACAATGGGCCTCTTATCACCTAACAATGGGCCGCCTTAGAACAGGCCACCTCACAATCGCCCTCTCGTGTCCTCAGAATAGGCCTTTTCACAATGGTGCGCCTCACAATGGGCCTCTCGTCACCTCACAGTGGGCCGCCTCACACTGGACCTGTCATGACCTTACAATGGGCCGCATCACAATAAGTCCTCTCACAACGGACTGCCTCACAATGGGCCTCTTGTGACCTCACATTGGGCCGCCTCATAATGGGCCTCTGATGACCTCAAAATGGACCGCCTCACAATGAGCCTCTCGTGACTTCACAATGGGCCTCTCATGATCTCACAATGGGCTGCCTTACGATGGGCCTCTTGTGACCTCACAATGGGCCTCTCATGACCTTTACAATGGGGTTCCTCACAATGGTCCTCTCGTGACCTCACAGTGGGCCACCTCACGATAGGCCGCCTCACAATGGGCCTCTTGTGACCTCACAATGGGCCGCCTCACAATGGACTGCCTCACAATGGGCTTCTTGTGACCTCACAGTGGGCTGTTTCACAATGGATTGCCTCACAATGGGCCTCTGGACCTCACAATGGGCCTCTCTTGACCTCACAATGGGCTTCTTGTGACCTCTCAATGGGCTGACTCACAATGAGCTTCTCGTGATCTCACAATAGGCCGCCTCCCAATGGAACTCTCACAGCCTCACAATGGGCCTCTCATGACCTTCACAATCGGCCCCCTCACAATGGGCCGCCTCACAATGCGCCTCTCGTTACTTCCCAGTGGGCCACCTCACAATGGGCCACTCCTGACCTCACAATGGGATGCCTCAGAATGGGCCTCTCGTGATCTCACAATGGGCTGCCTCACAATGGCCTCTCATGACCTCACAATCAGCTGCCTCACAATGGGCCACCTCACAGTGGGCTGCTCATGACCTCAAGATGGTCCACCTCACAATGGTCCTCTCGTGAGGGAACCCTCCTTCCTCCAGCGCCATGGCAGTGCAGGGCAACCGGCCAGGGTGCTGCAGATCAACTCCTTAGCTAACCTGGGGAGGAACCATGTGTAGAGCTCATGTGATAAACCAGTTGGCACCTCTTTGGGTTCTCTTTTCCCTCTGGCCAGAACAGAGAGACCAAGCAGACAGACAGGGGCAGGTTCCTCCCTTGGTGTTCTGGGAGAGCACTGGCATCTTCCTGTGCTCTGATATGGTAGGAAATACTTGGTAGACAATGAGGACCATATGTGAAGAGGAGGTTGAAGATAACATCCGCAGCAAGGAACTCTCCTCCAAAGCTTTCCACAATGCTCCTCCTTGCCCTACTTGTAGCACATCTGCAGCAGCAACAGCAGGGAGGGCACAGAGCAGCCTGCCCACGCTTGCAGAGTCCTCCCCTTTTCCATCAACACAATGCTTACTCATTGTACTTTTTGTCTTTTCTGTGTGCAGGGTGTCCTGCTGGAGGGTCTTAGCACCTTCTGTGCAGTTGAAGAGCCATTGCACCTGGGTGCAGAAGGGTACTCATGGTTCGAAGATCCATCTTCAAATTGGGCATGCAGATGGTCTGGCCGCGTGGGCTCATGTGCTCTGAAGTGACTCTCCCGGGTGAGATAGGAGGGACCACCCTCCGCTTCCCCTTGCCACTGTACACAGGCTGGGAGTGTGCTCCCTGCACTTTGCAGGGGGTGCCAGCAACAGGCAATGCCCTCCACAGCTGGGGGATCACATAGAGCTTCCGCCACACAACCCCCACACAGAGAGTTCTTTCTTGGGTAGGAACTTCTCTGGAGTCTTCTGCTGCAAGTGTTCCAGGAAGTCAGGCTCTCTTTCGCTGAGCTGCCACTTTTCCGCCATTCCCATGCTTTGATCATCTAGTCATGGAAATTGCACCTGCTGCAGCACTAGCGTTTTTTGACTTCCTTGCAGACAACATCCAAATCGAGCCATTGAACTACCAGCTCTTGTCCCTAGTGACTTCCTTGCCATGGTGTGTGGCAGAAGCTTGTGTGGAAGAGACCATCCACTTATTCTCTTTCCGCTTGGAGAACAAGCAGAATGTGGCCTTTGCCTTCCGGGACATTGCTGTGCTGCCCCGCCCAGGAGACATGCTCTGCATGATGTTTTATGCCAGCTGCATCCAACGGCTGGAGAGAAGAGCAAGCCTCTTTGCGGCCCTTCTCAGTGTAAGTTGCTCTGCTTCCCAGGCCTACTTCCATTGCTTTGGGAAGCCTCCGTGGCCATCCTGTATAGAGGAATGGTTAGAGAGCTGTGGACATGGCTGCCCAGCAGGCCTGTTCAATCCGAAGCTTTTGAGCTTCAGTGAAAGCACAAAGGGACTGCTGACTAGAGGATAAGCAAGTAGGCCAAGGTCAGAGGGAATAAAGAGCTGTTGAACTAAAAAGCTGAGCTAACAAGTAAGGGGGGGGCTGTTAGGGTCTTACTTACATCATTGTCTACCAATTAGGAGCCTTTGTAGTTACATCATTAATTACCAGAATCATATAAATGTATTACATGCAAGCTAATAAACGGTGCAAGATCTAAACTCATATTGAGTGTGTGTCTTGTGACCTGGCTTGGCTCCCGAAAATCCCGTGCAGCTATTCTGCACTGAACCCAACATCTGGCACCCGAACAGGGACCCAACGGTAGGATCAGGGACCTGACGGCAGGAATGTTGGAACCCGACGGCAGAAAAATTGCTGTGACGGGTCGAAGTCCTGGATCTCCACGGCTAGAAGGAGGGTTGAAGTCCTGGATCTCCGTGACTAGAAGGAGGATTGAAGTCCTGGATCTCCACAGATAGAAGGAGGAGCGGGAAGCTGAGGAGCGGTGGTGAGTGCATAGACTGTGTGCTGGCCACACGGTCCGGGGGCAGAGAAAAAGAAAAAAGGCTGGTAGAAGAGCCCCTCTGTGAGGGCTGCCTTAATCATGGATAGGGAGGCGGCAGCACAGCTGTTGTTACAGATTCTTGCCAAGCGAGAGGCGGCTGTGAATACAAAGAAACTCTATGAGTTGTTAGAATGGGCCAGAGAACGAGGCCACTTATCGGATCCCGCCAGTATATTCAGTGTTACAGAGTGGCAGGAGATCGGGGATTCATTACGGGAATCCACGATCAGCAGAAATAAATCCGCTAAAGAAATGGGATCCACCTCCAGCGGATGGTGGCCGAAAAGAAAATGGCTATGGCGGCCTCAGAAATGTTAGGTTTTGAATCGGAGGTTTCGCCATTTAATGATGGTATCAATGCCACTCCAAAGGGCATCATTGCCATACCCCGAAAGACAGCCGCAGAGATTGTTGAAGAGGTGAGTCAGTCCAACTCAGGAGAGAACTGACCACTATCATAAGGCTTCTGCCCCTACGGAGACAGCAGGGCTGACTGCGAAGACTGAGGAAGGGGCAGGGGCAGTGCGGAGGTCAGAAAAAAGTTCGGGGAAGTCAGCAAATAGCGGCGGTGAGGATACACGCGATGAGGAGGGTTCAGAATTAGCAAGATCGCCAGATCGGCAGGGTAGAGAAAGACCATCGGATAGAGCACTGAAGGAGGAGATTAAGGAATTGCAAGGTCTTGGTCTGCGAGGACGGGCTGTGGGGGATGTTCGAGTTACATCCACTGAAGGTGTTACTGTGTGGCCTGCGAGCGGCATTCGATGGTCGGGAGTGATTAGGGATGCCGTTCTGGAAGGCGAATGGGAAGCTGCCTCGACCATAGCATGCCTGGTGATGCTCCAGCAGCAGGCAGACAGTAATGTGGAGTCTAGATGGAAGGCTTTTGACTGGAAAATATTGCAGCAACTACGGCAGACAGTTACAAACTACGGGCTACATTCTAAGCCAGCTAAACAAATGTTGAAATTTTTGTTTAGTTCTGAGCTTTTACTCCCTGCGGATTGTGGTCAGATTGCGCGGTTGCTACTTACACCGGCACCATTTATTCTTTGGGAACGAGAATGGGAGAGGCAAGCTCAGAAGGTGTGTGATCAGCCCTGGGGGGTCAGAGACCCTATGGATGGCCTTCACGTAGAAATGATTTGTGGCAAAGGCCCTTTCTTGAATCAAATGGTTCAGCTCACCTATAATATGGTCTTACTTAACGCAGCAGCTGAGACGGCTTTAGCAGCCTTGCTTACGCTACCTACCAAAAAGAGATCCTCATCTTTTACCATAATTAGACAAGGGAGTACAGAGCCGTTCACAGCCTTTGTGGATCGGCTGGTGCAAGCTTTGGAGCAGACACCTGACTTACCGGGGGAGCTGCGCAAGCAACTGTTGCGGACATTGGTTTTTGAGAATGCAAACTCTAAGTGTAGAAATATGCTCCTAAATCTGCCGCATGATGCTCCTTTTGAGATAATGCTAGAGGAAGTATCAAACAGGGAAAGGCCCAGTGGCGTTTCTTTCTGAAGCATTTCAGGCTCAGTCAGAGTTAATGGAGCGTTCTTTTCAGTCACAGACTCAAGTATTAGCGGCGGCGCTGCATCCTTTGATAAGAGAGCAACAGGGTCCATGTAATGGTCAAAAAAGGAAGGTGCGTTTTAGATGTCGCCAGAGGGGGCATATGAAGCGACATTGTCGGAAGGGTCGGGTATGGTGCCCGAATTGTCGGTCACCGAGGCACGCGGCAGAGGCATGCATCTTTTTGGGAAACTCCAAACAGAGCGCGTTGCAGAGCCGCGCGAAGAAAACAGTAGCTCCTGCCTCAGTCTCTGCGGCGATTTCAGGTTGTGACCAGCCACTCGCGGCAGCTTGGGGATCGACTTGGCAACCGCAGTAGATGTAACTCTCGTGGACTCTAATCCAGTCCGTATTCCGACCACAACACGTGGGCCCCTCCACTCCTCCAAGAGAACTCTGGGCGCCCTGCTAATCAGCCGCTCGTCAACCGGGATGCAAGGGATTATGGTCTGTCCTGGCGTAATTGATGCGGGCTTTACCAGAGTTATCGAGGTTGTGGCTTACACCCATTCGCCCCCAGCGTTTGTTTCTAAAAGTGGCAGGATAGCTCAGTTGGTGCCTTTGAACAATCTCATGGCTGCCTGTGCCCCTTCTGACGATGATCGATCACAGAGAGGAGGAGATGGATTTGGTTCTACTGGTGGTTTGGCTTGTTTGACTTTAAACATGCGGCGGAGGCCAACGTTGCCGGTGACCATGACCTACCAAGGGCAGCAAATCACCTTTGATGCCTTGTTTGACATGGGAGACAACGTGACCATAATCTCCCAGAGACTTTGGCCTAGTAACTGGCCAATAAGTCCAGCAGTAGGGGACATCAGAGGCATTGGTGGTATGGCAACAGCTTTTGTGAGTAGAGTTCCCATCACTTTAACCATCGATGGGAAGACAATAAATTCACGGGTGACAATCCTTGCCCTGCCTCCAGGGGTTAATGCCGTAATTGGCCGAGAGTGCATGTCCCAGCTGGGAGTAGTTTTAACCACTACTGATTCGGTTTTCTCACAGCGGCTGCTGTCAAGCAGCCATTAAAAATCACTTGGAACACAGCCGACCTGGTCTGGGTCGAGCAGTGGTCGCTAAGTACCGAAAGGCTGCAAATCGCACATAAGCTGGTGAAGGAGCAGTTAGATGCCGGACACTTGAAGCCCTCTACCAGTCCCTGGAACACCCTGATCTTTGTTATCCCTAAAAAATCTAGGAAATTTCATCTACTACATGATCTAAGGAAGGTTAACAAACAGATGGAGCCCATGGGTGCACTGCAGCCGGGAATTCCATCCCCCGCAATGTTACCTCAGGGATGGGACTTATTGATTGTAGACTTAAAGGACTGCTTTTACACTATTCCTTTATACCCAGAGGATTCCTTAAGGTTTGCATTCACACTTCCTTCGGTAAACTGTGCGGAGCCAGCCCAGCGATTCCAGTGGGTCGTCCTGCCTCAGGGCATGCGAAATAGCCCCACGATGTGTCAGATGTTTGTTGCTGATGCCCTGCAACCTCTGCGCCAGTGACGGCCTGATACAATCATCTACCACTATATGGACGACATTTTGTTTGCCCATAAGGCCCAGTTTACAGCGAAGGAGGAGAAAATGATCACCGACACACTCAGTGCCTCAGGTTTAGTCATCGCTTCGGAAAAGGTGCAACGTACTAGCCCATGGAAATATCTTGGCTGGGTCATCACAGAATCCACGGTCGCTCCGCAAAAGGTTACCCTGCATGTGAATCTACGTACTTTAACTGATGTGCAGACCTTAATGGGAGATTTGCAATGGGTGCGTCTGCTACTGGGTATCTCCAATGAAGACCTAGTGCCACTGCGTCCTCTTCTCAAAGGCACAGACGCTGGAGGACCAATTTTGCTCACGCCAGTACAGCAAGCCTGCATCGAACAGCTAGGGGAAATGGTGGCTACACGCTTGTGCCCACAGTATCTTCCAGAGTTACCCTTGCGCCTTCTGGTCCTTTCACGGGAAAAGTCCATCACTGCGGTGGTCATGCAATGGGAAAAGAAAAAAGGGGGAGAAGATTACCTTGCGGTTCTAGAATGGATCTTCTCTCCATTTCAGCCACGCAAAAGCGTGACTATTCGGTTGGAAGCTGTGGCCTACATGGTCCGTCAAGGAAGAACTCGGGTGTTGGCAATCTCAGGGGGGGAACCAGCAATGATCCACCTTCCCCTGCAGGCGGCGGATCTGTAATGGGCCTTGCGGCACTCCACTGTGCTGCAATTAGCGCTTTTGGAGTTCTCTGGGGAGGTGACTTCGGAAAGGCCCGCAGGAAAGCTTGGTCACTTCCTCACCAACTACTCATGGGTCGAAAGACCAAAGTGTGCAGTAAGGCCTCTGCAAGATGGAATCACTGTATTTACGGACGTAGGGAAGAAATCCAGAAAGGCGGCAATCACTTGGAAGGAGGAAGGTCTATGGAAGGACCATATCATACCAGCGGTAGAAGGTGACTCATTGAAGACCTTGGAACTGGCGACGGTCGCGTGGGCATTGATGCACTGGAAGGACGCACTGTTAAATATTGTATCAGACTCCCTGTATGTCGTCAGAGTAGTGCAGAGGATTGAGGATGCTCTCCTGAAAGAAACTCGTAACCAGCGATTGTTCCAACTGCTCTTGCAAATCAAGAGGGCTGTGAAGTGGCGTTCGACAGCGTTTTGCATCATCCATGTTCGGAGCCATCAATGGACACTAGGCTTGGGGGAGGGTAATGATTGGGTTGACCGATTGGTGAGCCTGGCACGCGAGCATGGGCCACTGAGTCATTTTGAAATCGCCTGTGTTGCCCATGAACAATTTCATACCAATGCCAAGGGTTTGATCTGGATGTACGATATCAGTATGTCTGATGCTCGTGAAATCGTACAGGCCTGTCCCCAATGCAGTCATCATGGGCCAGGTCTGGGCATTAGTGTGAACCCCAGGGGCCTGAAGGCTCTGGAGATATGGCAAATGGACGTAACGCATGTTCCAGAGTTTGGTCGACTTAAGTATGTACATGTGTCTATTGATACCTACTCGCATGTAATCTGGGCAACCGCTCAACCTGGGGAAAGAGCCCTCCATGTGAAAAAACATCTAACCGCTTGCTTTGCAGTGCTAGGAGTTCTGGAAATGATTAAGACGGACAATGGTCCAGCATATGCCAGTGACAGTGTCCGTCAGTTTTGTGAAAAATGGGGCATTAAACATGTCAGGGGAATCCCAAATTCGCCCACTGGCCAGGCCATGGTAGAACAGGCTAATCGTACCTTAAAAGACTACATGGAGAAATTCAAGGAAGTGGCGGACCCAAAAGATTTTCCTACACACTGTTTGTATTAAATCATCTCTGTGTGTTTGGGAATGATACTGAACCTCCCATGTGGGTGCACGCGCAGCAGGTTCGCGGTAAAAAGGTGCAGGAATTACCTATGAGCGTACATTACTGGAACCCTCAAACTGGGTTATGGGAGGGTCCAGTGGAAGTCATATTCAATGGTCGAGGGCATATGTGTGTTTCTACGCCCACAGGTTTGTCATGGGTTCCCAGCAGATGGACTCGCCCTGCGAAAGGAGTCATGGATGCGAGGGAGCGACCTGTCAAAAGGGACATGCAGGACAGTGGCGGGCAGTGGTGTTGCTGATGTTCTGGGTACTGGGCTTTGGGACGGAAGGGGCTCCAGGATACCATCCACGGTTGTTTGATCCTCAACAGAACATCTGGGTGACCTTAGCTCGAGAGCTAAATACCACGCGTTTTTGTGCTAGTCTGGCCACCCCTAGTGCCCTCTTTGTAACGTGTCTAGTTGGGGTACCTGTAAACAAGACCACGTGGAAGTATTTCTGGAATGCAGTAAGGGCAATGCCATCGTTGGGAAATCCCCAAACTTTAAAAAGATTGACAGCACTCGAGAACTTGGCAACAGGAATCAACCGTTTCGATCTTTGGAGACACAACCTGCCTGTAGGGCCTGAACCGCAGGAGATAGAGTTATTAGACTCCCTTAATGCTTCTACTTGCCTTTATCTTAATGCATCACAGAAGGGTTGCACTTTGGGTTATAGTAACAATTGTCGCAATAGCTCTCAGATGCCCACCTGGTTGTACCCAATTAGCAACGGGAATAGTTGGGATCAATGGTGTAGCAAGATGTCCCACAATTCCTCACATCCGGGAACCAGCCCTGTAACCCCTCGAATGTTGCCTGCAGGATATTTTCTCATATGCGGCAACCGGGCTTGGTCCGGAATTCCATCAAAACCTATAGGAGGTCCGTGCACCATAGGCCAAGTAAGCATGGCTTTGCCCTGGGTTCATCCCAATAGTACCAGCGTCAAAAGAAGAACTCAGCAAGTGGCGTGTAGCATAGCACAGACGGAGGACTGTAATGACAAAGTTCGTCTCTGGTCTAAGTGGGAGATATTTTTCGCATCCCTCTTCATACTGGGGGCGGCAGCAGCGAGGGCCCATAGAAACTTAGACACCCTATCCTGTTGGATAGTGAAGCAGGAAAATGCCACTAGCCAGGTTCTCTCTAATCTAGCGCTGGACTTATCACAAGTACAACACGCGGTCTTACAAAATAGGGCTGCAATCGACTTCCTGCTACTGGCCCACGGACATGGATGTGAAGACTTTGAAGGAATGTGCTGCATGGATCTGCAAGACCACTCTAAGGCAATCCACCAGCAGATTCAGCAGTTGATGGATCACACCAAGAAGATACAAAAGGACGTTTGTTTCTTTGGACTGGATGGGTTAACACAAGAAGAAGATACACACCAAGAAGATACAAAAGGACGTTGGTTTCTTTGGACTGGATGGGTTAACAGATCTGTTGGGTATTGGTGGGTGGCTGAAATGTTTGCTTAAGACAGGTTTAATGCTTTTGATTGTGATGCTTTTTGTCTTGTGCTTGTTTAGCTGTGCTTTCAAATGCGTTAGACGAATGTTACTTTCTATTGCCAATCAGGCCTTGCTGGTGCAAAAGGAAAAAGGGGGAATTATAGAGGAATGGTTAGAGAGCCGTGGACATGGCTGCCCAGCAGGCCTGTTCAATTCGGGGCTTTCGAGCTTCAGTGAAAGCACAAAGTGACTGCTGACTAGAGGATAAGCAAGTAGGCCAAGGTCAGAGGGAATAAAGAGCTGTTGAACTAAAAAGCTGAGCTAACAAGTAAGGGGGGGGCGGCGCTGTTAGGGTCTTACCTACATCATTGTCTACCAATTAGGAGCCTTTGTAGTTACATCACTAATTACAAGAATCATATAAATGTATTACATGAAAGCTAATAAGCGGTGCAAGATCTAAACTCATATTGAGTGTGTGTCTTGTGACCCAGCTCGGCTCCCGGAAATCCCACGCAGCTATTTTGCACTGAACCCAACAATCCTGCATGTGGTGGGCTACATAAACGCCTTCAGCAGTGCGTGGCCCCACCAAATTCTCCACTCCTAAGGAAAACACTCCCTCTCTTCCTGTTTGCCTGTCTCTACTAAATGCTTGGCACGGCTCTTGAGCACTTGCAAGTCTTTGCTGTGTAGCCTCTCCACTCCAGAACAAGGGACTAATGTGTATGGCAGAGGACTTAGAAGAGGGATTTTCAACGGCAGGCTCCTTTTGTAGCCGGACAAGGGGCTGCTGCCTTTGTCAGCAGGCAGGGAGCTGCCTCAAAAACCTCCCAACGAGCCTGGGCTGCCTTGCAGGTCCCTTGGTCCAGTCCTGTTCAATTTATTCATCAATGACCTGGATGAAGGCACAGAGTGCTCCCTCAGCAAGTTTGCTGATGATACGAAACTGGGAGAAGGAGTATCCGATACCCCAGAGGGCTGCGCTGCCATCCAGAGGAACCTGGGCAGGCTGGACAACTGGGCGGTGAAAAACCTCATGGAATTCAACAAGGCCAAGTGCAAGGTCCTGCACCTGGAGAGGAATAACCCCAGACACCAGTACAGGCTGGGGACTGACCTTCTGGAGAGCAGCTCCGCAGAGGGATGACAAGTTGACCATGAGGCAGCAGTGTCCCCTGGTGGCCAAGAAGGCTAATGGGATCCTGGGGTGCATTAAAAAGAGCGTCTCCAGCAGGTCGAGGGAGGTGATCCTGCCCCTCTATTCAGCCCTGGTGAGGCCACATCTGGAGTATTGTGTCCAGTTCTGGGCTCCACAGTATAAGAGGGATGTGGAGCTGCTGGAGGATCCCAAAGCAGGGAGTCTGGGTTGAAGGGGATTCTTTCATCTTGGCTTCTTTTTACTCTGCAGAACTCCCTGGGATTTATGGCCACACACTGAAAATAAACAGCAGGGTGAGTTTATAGGAGTGCTGGGGGAGTTTGTTCTGCAACTCACCATGCTTGTGAGCTGAGCACCTGCCTGCAGCAAAAATGCAGTTAAGTGGGAGAATTGGGCGCGCTCTACTAATTGCTCTCAAGAAAAAGAGAGAGTGACAAGTTGCACTACTCAGATGTGGCATGACATTCCCTCAGTGATGCTCAGGTACCTAGGGCCAGGGCCTCTCTTGACACAACACCGAGGAGAAGCAATGCTATTCCCAAAGCCAGGCATCCGCTGGCATTATCCTGCCTTCTGCCCATTACACTAAAGACTGATGTTCCCAAACACTCCATGCTTTGTTGTTGCTGCCGTTGCTGGTTTTGTGTTTGTTTGTTTGCTGATGTTTTTTTCTGAGAAATGGATCATTTAGAGGATATCTTAGAAGGAGTAAAAGTGCTCTCCTAAGAAAAACAGTTTTGCCATTTCTGTTTCTGGTATTTCCCTTGCGCTGGTTTTTAAACAAAAAGGGCTTCTAGGTAACTAAATAAAATATAAAAGCGAGCAAAACTGGACAGTGCTCTGTCTCCTTGTGGCAAGACAATCTGCATTTTATCTTGCTCTGACCATTTTATCACGACCTCACATTAAAACTTGACTGACGTTAAAACATTAAAAAAATAAAGCTTGCCTCACATTAAGATAAAACCAGACTCATTTAAATCCAAAATGAATGGTAGAAAGATCCTAAACCTATGGAATAAATGTTTGAATAAGCAAAACCCTTTGTGGCACATGTTCAGGAGCACTCAGCATGAATACAAGCAATGTGACCCAAGGAAACAGCTCCCTTGCACAGGCCCAAGAGCCCAGGGTCTTAGCAATCCACTTCAGTCATCCTCCAAGAGTCTCCACTGTGTTTGTGCTTTGTTCCTCCTGCTCTCAGACTCATTTCTCTGTCAATTTGGCCTTTTCAGATTGGAGAAAGACACCCCTGAGAGAGGAGGCACTCCCCTAGAAGACCCCTGTGTACTAAACACATCCTGGTCAGGATGGTACCTCTGTAACAGTCCCCACAACAATGCTGTGCCTGCTCATGTACACGTTACAGCTGCTTGCACCGCACGCCTCATGCCAGGGACACATTCCCTGGGACAGGGGTCCTCAAACTATGGCCCGCAGGCCAGATACGGCCCCTCAGGGTCCTCAATCCAGCCCGCCGGTATTTACAGAACCCACCCACCCTTTAAATAGTGAATTATGTATTCAGACACCAAAAAACAGATAGACGAAGACATCTCATACCTTTTTGACAAACTATAAAGCCCAGTGCCAGTAATTACAACAAGCAAGCATATCACTGTTCTGGGAGGAAAAAAATACATATTTACAAGATAATTTCCCCTTTTAAATCTATCCAGTCAGCCTTTTTTTTCCAGTCAATAAAAGCAAATACTTCATGAGAGAGAATGGACAAAATTTTACACCAGGTGCCCACCATTACTTCTCCCATGATACGTTGGCTTTCTGTGGCTATTTAAAGAGATTCCTCAAAAACAATGCTTTCCCCACATCATTTTCCAGAGAGGGACGGCATTTCGATGCATCACATTATTTCATCCTTTTGGGTCATTTCTTTTTCGGGGGAGAGGGAGAGAAGAGACCTATCTGTAAGGACAGCCAGGTCAGTCTCCGCTGAAATATACATCTAGAGTCTCTAAAATATACATGTGTAGTCTAAAGTTGCCCAGGGAGCTGCTGGAGAAAGATACCACTTGGATGAGGGCAATTCACTCCAACTCTCCACATACCCAGAAAAGGGAGGGAGGAATCACTTCTTAAATGCAACTATCACTGCTGAGTCCAGAAGCTACATTAGACACCAAACACATCAGCAGTTCATCCAGTTCAACATGAAAATAACAGAAATACCTTGTGCACTGGCCAAACTTGGCACTATTCTCTCCAACTGCTTCAACACACTTCCCTAGCTTACCTCAAGAAAATGTCATTTTGGGAGTGCACAAAGACAAGACAGACAGGAGCACACTTCCACAACCCTTTGGTGAAAATTAAAATGGGAGAGAGGTTCTTTCCTCTTCTCTCCCTCTTCCTTGGAAGGATAGACGGTGTGAAAGGACAGGCGTCGGGTGGCCCCGGCCTAATAACTTCTTTGCTCTTTAGGTAACTGCAGCATTCCTAGAAAGGATGGCGGAAGCTCATGCAAAACGCATAACCCTCCTAAAATGCCTTTTTTGCTACCTCTCTCACATTTAAGAAGGGAAAGGCAAATGAAGATATACAAAGACATACAACAACTAGTTGTATTGCAGGAAGAAGACAAAGCTCATCACATATGAAAAAAAGGGCCATCAATCTCTTTCACTCTTAAAAAGAAATTAAGTAGTTCTGTTCCTCTTCATAGCCATGTCGTATGCAAGAGATAAAACATAACTGTTCTTTTCCAGCACTCATGAGGATTCAACCGGACAAGTTAGTCCTCCTGCACAGAGGGGCACTGCATGGAAGAGAAATGAACAAGCTCATCTAAGCTTACATGATCCTTCGGCAGAGCAGCTCAAGTGCCTCAGCATCCTCTTGAAGATGCTGCTAGTCCTAGCTGTCTAAAACGTCCTACCGAGGACTTCAGCTCTTTCCATTTGGGCCCTGACTAGGATGATGGAGTTCCAAAAGCCCTTGGTTAAAAGGGATGCAGGCGCCCTCATATCCCCCTGAAATCAGGACAGCGGCCCACATCCTGCACTCCCTCAGGGGCACCATGACCCTCCTTTCCCAGCTCCATCCATCCAAGAGTGCTCCCACAGCACTTCCGCAGCATCCCCAACACCTCCAGCCCCATGAAGAGGGAGCCGCTGGGGGCCGCCAAGGAGGAAAACTTCTGCCATCTCCCCACAACTCAAAACCTGTCTGCAGAAAAACCAGCAGTTGCATTCCCAAACAAAACATGTATGGATGTACTAGAAATGTTGCAAAAGGAGTTTCAAACTAGATTTAAAGAGCTTCGTCTCCATGAACAGCAGCCTTACTAATTTCTATGCATCTCTCCCCTCAGAGACATATCATAATCTCAGGAACCACGCACTCAAAATTGCAACTATCTTTGGCAGCACCTATGTCTGTGAGCAGACTTTTTCCCGAATGAAACATCTGAAAACTCCAGTCAGATCCAGACTAACTGATGAACACTTGCATCATTTGCTACGACTAGCAGTGACAAATATGGAACCTAACATTGACCATCTCATTAGCCAAAAAAAAGCAGGCCCATAGTTCACATTGAAATATTATTTGTTTTTGTTGATTACAATTGTTCTTCATTTTAAATATTGCATTCTTTTTCCTATTTTTTGTGCACTACTACAAATAAAATATGTGCAGTGTGCATAGGAATTCGTTCATTTTTTTCCAAACTATAGTCTGGCCCCCAACAGTGTCTGAGGGACAGTGAACCAGCCCCCTGTTTAAAAAGTTTGAGGACCCTTGCCCTAAGAGGTCCTCTGCTCTTTCAAATGCTCAGGTTTTAGCCACCTTTTCATTTCTACAAAGTTACATTCTTCCCAAGGGTGTTACTGTTCCACTACTTTTTCTAGTCTATGTTTTGAAAAGGGCAACAAGCTGGGAGATGCTGGTGTGTCTCTGACAGAGTCTCTTAGCGGGTAGAAAATCCACAAGGAGAGGAATAGACTCTTGGAGTTCTCCACTGATCTTGTACACAGCAATTTGCTCTTTTGGCAGATTCACCCCAAGGATACTGTTTCTGAGACATTCAGGAGTAGTTCAGAAAGAAGGGTTCCAGTTCCCAGGTTCCAAAATGAAACAAGACTGAATTGTCTTCAGATGACTCTTCTCATCCAATCGAAATCATTTTCTTCACTGAGATACATTAACCCTTCTATTACATGATGCTGCAGGCAGATTCCATGATCTCATTGGAATCACAGAGACATGGTGGGATAGCTCACACAACTGGAGCGCTGCCATGGAAGGCTATGTGCTCTTTAGGGAAGGACAGGGTGGGAAGGCGAGGTGGTGGAGTTGCTCTTTATGTGAGAGAGCAACTGGAATGCATGGAGCTCAACCTGGGGGTGGAGGATGAGCGAGTTGAGAGCTTGTGGGTAAGGATTAGAGGGCAGGCTAATGTGGGAGACACTGTGGTGGGTGTCTGCTACAGGCCACCTGACCAAGACGAGGAGGTTGATGAGGCCTTCTATAGGCAGCTGGATATTGCCTCACAGTCACAGGCCCTGGTTCTCATGGGGGACTTCAACTACACCGACATCAACTGGAAGGACAACACAGCCAGGCTCAAACAGTCCTGGAGGTTCCTGCAGTGCATTGATGATAACTTTTTGTCGCAGGTTGTAGAGGAGCCAACGAGGAGAGGTCAGCTACTGGACCTCATGGTAACAAATAGAGAGGGACTTGTTGGAGATGTGAAGGTGGGGAGTAGCCTTGGCTGCAATGACCATGAGTTGGTGGAGTTCAGGATCCAACGTGGAGGTGGCAGGGCTGTAAGTATCCTTGCAACGATGGACTTCAGGAGGGCCAATATCAGCCTCTTCAGAGATCTCCTCAGAAGAATCCCATGGGCTAGAGCTCTAGAAGGAAGGGGGGCCCAAGAGAGCTGGTTAGTTTTCAAGCAGCACTTCCTCCACATCCAGCAACAGTGCATCCCTGTATGCAAGAAGTTAGGCAGAGGGGGCAGGAGACCTGCGTGGATGAGCAAGGAGCTTATGGCAATGCTCAAGCAGAAGAAGGCGGTATACAGAATGTGGAAAAAAGGACAGGCCCCCAGGAACGTAGGAACGTAGGAACGTAGTCAGGGAACACACAGGAACGTAGTCAGGGAATGCAAAGATGTGACAAGGAAAGCTAAGGCACGTTTGGAACGCAATCTGGCAAGGGATGTTAATATTAACAGCAAAAGGAAGATCAGGGAAAACATGGGTCCGCTGGTGAACGGGATGGGCACCCTGGTTAAGAATAACACAGAAAAAGCAGAGTTGCTGAATGCCTTCTTTGCTTTGGTGTTTACCAAGGGTAGCCCTTTAGAGTCCTAGGCCCTAGGGACAAGAGAAGAAGCCTGGAGAGAGGAAGGCTTGCCCTGGGTAGAGGAAGATTGGGTCAGAGAGCACCTAAGGAAACTCCATACCCACAAATCCATGGGGCCTGATGGGATGCACCCCAGAGTTCTGCATGAGCTGGCGGATGTCATAGCTAATCTGCTCTCCATCACCTTTGAAAGATCTTGGAGAAAGGGGGTGGTGCCGGAGGACTGGAAGAAGGCCAGTGTCACGCCAGTCTTCAAAAAAGGCAAGAAGGAGGAGCCAGGCAACTACAGGCCAGTGAATCTCACCTCCGTCCCCAGAAAAGTGATGGAACGGCTCATACTGGCCATTGTCTCCAGGCACATGGAGGACAAGAAGGTGCTCAAGAGTAGTCAGCATGGATTCACCATGGGGAAATCCTGCTTGACTAACCTGATAGCCTTCTATGATGAAATGACCGGCTGGATAGATGAGGGGAGAGCGGTGAATGTCGTCTATCTCGACTTCACCAAGGCTTTTGACACGGTCCCTCACAACATCCTCCTGGGCAAGCTCTGGCAGTGTGGGATAGATGAGTGCACAGTGAGGTGGATTAGGAGCTGGCTGGATGGCAGAGCTCAGAGGGTGGTGATCAGCGGTGCTGAGTCTAGTTGCAGGCCTGTGGCTAGTGGTGTCCCCCAGGGGTCAGTTCTTGGAGAGCGTCTCCAGCAGGTCAAGGGAGGTGAGCCTGCCCCTCTACTCAGCCCTGGTGAGGCCACATCTGGAGTATTGTGTCCAGTTCTGGGCCCCACAGTACAAGAGAGATGTGGAGCTGCTGGAGAGAGGCCAGCGCAGGGCCACAAGGATGATCAGGGGCCTGGAACCTTTTCCCATATGAGGAGAGGCTGAGGAAGCTGGGCCTGTTCAGCCTGGAGAAGAGAAGGCTGAGAGGGGATCTAATCAGTGTCTAGAAGTACCTCAAGGGAGGCAGTGAGGAGGATGGTGCTGGCCTTTTTTCAGTGGTGGCCACTGACAGAATAGAGGAAACGGCCAGAAACTGAAGCATCAAAAGTTCCACAGGAACTTAAGGAAAAATTTCTTAAGAGTGAGGGTGCCAGAGCACTGGAACAGGCTGCCCAGAGAGGTTGTGGAGTCTCCTTTTCTGGAGATCTTTCAAACCCGCTTGGATGCAGTCCTGTGCCAAGTGCTCTAGGTGACCCTGCGTGTGCAGGGGTTTGGACTAGATGACCTCTAGAGGTCCCTTCCAACATGAAGCATTCTATAATTCTATGATTCTAGGTTGTTATTCAGTGGGTGGATGAATTTTCCCACTTGCTTACTCCCTTCTGCAGAAACAAATTTATAAAAGAGGAGTTTGCAGCTTAGGCCACTGAGTGAATCTCAGTGGGAAAACGTCTTTCATCTCCTTTTTGGTGCCTGAGATCTTGGTCTAAAAGGACATGCTGGAGGCTGATAGTAGTGAAGAGGAGTCCTAACGGATGTGTTATATGCTATCCAGGGGTGGATTTTGCAATAGTAAAAATAGGCAGATCCCTGTCAGGAACGGCTTTTTTCCTTATCTGTTGTGCTACTTTTCTCCTCAGAGCTGCCTTCTGCTGTCTTCTTTTCTGGGTCAAGCCATAGATCCAGTGAAGCACAGTGTGCCTTTGGTATGCCAAGTAGTAGTTAATCCACAAACCTGGAAACAAGAAGATAGAAATGAAACCAATGTGAGAGCCTCACAAACGCTTGTTTCACATTTGCTATCCAGCAGGAAAAGGTAGGTCTTTGTGGCACATTCCCAAACATCCAGTACTAATACTGACAATGCTGCAAAGGGAAACAGCCCCCACACATCTGAGAGCTCAGGGTTCCCTAAATCCGTGTCTCCAAGAGGCTCACCTGAGTGTGTGCTTTGCTCCCCCTGCTGCCAGCCTCATTTTTTGCATGGTAACTGTATCACCTATCTGGATGGCAGCACATCACCTTGGGGAGAGGAGCTGTTCATTCAGACACCACATCAGGAAGCACATCAGGATGGCATCTCTGTGCCCATTCGCACCAGGACGATGGGCTGGCTTGCTCAAGGACGTGGTACAGCTGTGTGTTGCCAGCACTCCTCACCCTTGGCAGCACATTCCCCATCAGCTCAGCTCAGCTCAGCTCATTCCTTCGCTGACTTCTTTACACACAAACCTGAAAATCAGAGGATTCCTCATTTGCATTAAGCATCTCTGCAGAACAGACTGGGAACTAATTATTTAACAAGAAATATTCTCAGCAAACTCAATGATAACTGGGCTGGAGGCAGCCCCATGCAGTTTTGCCGAACACGAGGCCAGAAGCTGCTCATTTGGTCAGTCAAAGCTACAGAAGCAAAGATACCTGCTGTAGGACTATGAAGACACCATAGACACCATTAGCCTACTTTGGGATATGCTAGAGCAGAGGCTGAGGGAGAGGCTGGGATACTTGTATAGACCTTTTGTTTGACCCAATACAGCTTTTTCTCAAGTCCTCCTCTGCCGCAAAGCCCCTACTGAATGCTACAGAACTGTCCTACGGAGCAGGTAGCCAGGCCATGGCAAGCCAAAAAGCCCATTCCAAGTCTTATATCAGATTGCAAAACAATCAAACAAACAAACAAAAGAAAAGCCCTTAAACTGAGAAAAGATTTCACCAGGCTTCCACTATTATCTTCAGCTTCAATAAAATCTCCATAAAGTCTTATGATCATGTTCTTTGCTGGGCAAGCTAGAATGATCTTGGTAACAAAATCCTTTCAATTTGTTAAGGCCCAACTGAAAACTTCCATATTTGCATCATTACGGCCCAGCACCTAGTGCTGAGGAAATGCGAGTGCTCGGCGTTACCTGAGTGTAGTCCAGGTCTGGCCCTTTGAAATGGCCCGGGAAATGGCCACAGAGGGACAAAGCGGCTTTCACAGCCATTCAGCAGGTTCAGGTCAGCACAACACACAGCTACGGAGCTGCCTGGCTAAATTCTCTGGCATCGTTCCTAAACCAAGTTTCTGTTGTCCCTGTGTACTGTAAGCTGAGACCTGAAATGCCAAGTGGACAGCAGCGATTGCTTAGCTACAAAAATAGGAACGAAGAAACTGAGCCCCGGCACGAACGCTGCACAGGATGGTGCAGGATGGTATTGAGATGACGAAGGGAGATGAGTTTGGTGCCTCTGGCAAGGGGATTGTGAGGCCAGGAGCTTACCCATCCTGAGCACACTTGGGATCTGAAGGACACTTCACCGTGTGCCTTGGTGAACAGCTGTAACAAAGAAGTGAAAGACAAGGGCTTTCAGCCCTTGCGGAGTATTCATCACCCCTTATCACCCCAGGACCCCCAAATCAAGCAGCAAATGTCCTGGTCCCAGACACACTGATGTTCCTATCAGGGAGAAAAAAGGGGTCATCCGAACAAAAGCCCTGCTCCAAGCACAGACTGCAGCTCCCGCTGCCCCACAGGCACCATCCGTGACACAGAACGCTGTGGTGATGGCATGGCGAACCCACCCACCCCTGTGCTTTGTGTTAACTACCATTCCCAGCTCTGCTTCAGTGCTGCTGGCAGCTGTACTGGAGCTGCTCGAAGAGGGGATAAGGCTCACACAGGCTGCATGGACACTGGCGTTCGCCTTCCCGAGGAATGGCGTGGCAGAGACGTGTAACATCCGTTTTATCCCATCTGGATTAAAAATAACCAGGTGCTTGTTGCTGTCAGACAGCAGCCCCTGGAACACACCTGGGAACGGCAGAGTCGTGCGCGGGAGGCCACGGCGGCCGCGCACTACAACGCCCAGCGTGCCCCGCGGCGGGCGGGGCCACTGCGCCTGCGCAGCGCCTGGAAACTTCCAGGCGACGGCCGCGGCGCCTCCTGGGTAGGAGACGGTTAGTCACCTCAGCGCCATTTTGTGGCGAGGGAGTGAGGAGTTGCGTGGTTGTGTTCGGCGCCTCGCTGGTGGTGGTTGGCGCTGTGCGGTGCGCCTGTGGGTCGCGGCCAGCGTCATGGGCTCGGACAAGCGGTGAGTGCGAGCTGGGGAGAGGGAGGAAGCCGTCTGGCGTGGTGGCTCTGCGGGGTGGAAGATGGTGGGAGCTGCCGCAGGTGTGGGCCGTACTGAGCTTGATGCGGTGTGCCCTGCAGCGTGAGCAGGACGGAGCGGAGCGGCCGCTACGGCTCCATCGTGGAGAGAGAGGACCGCGATGAGCGGGAGTCTCGGAGTCGACGCAGGGACTCGGACTATAAGCGGTCCAGCGAGGAGCGCCGCGGCGACCGCTATGATGACTACCGCGACTACGACAGTCGGGACTACGACAGTCGCGACTACGACAGTCGCGACAGCCGGGACTGCCGCGACTACCACCGTCGCGACTACGCCAGTCGCGACAGCCGGGACTGCCGCGACTACCACCGTCGCGACTACGCCAGTCGCGACAGCCGGGACTGCCGCGACTACCACCGTCGCGACTACGCCAGTCGCGACAGCCGGGACTGCCGCGACTACCACCGTCGCGACTACGCCAGTCGCGACAGCCGGGACTGCCGAGACTACGACAGTCGCGATAGTCGAGATTATGACAGTCGGGACTACGACAGAGATTACGACAGCCGCGACTACGACAGCCCCGAGGTAAGTGGGGGAGTCGAGCTGGGGTGTCCGGATCCCGGTTGGACCTCACGGTCGTGGGCTGGTCTGACCCTCCCGGTGTGAGGGAAGGGAGGGCCGTGCACTTGCCCTTAGTGGCACCACATCAATGCCTGCTGCACCCGGGGTGCCCATAGCGATGCTGCCAAAAATGCTGAAGTCCTGCTCCCTTCAGTGTGGGGGTTTGAAACCTGGGGATTTGCTAAAGGAAATGTGAGAGTTGAGTTTTTCTACTTTCTGCAAGAAGGTGCTAAGAGAAAACCTGACAAAGGTTCTCATGTCTGAAGGTAATATTTTAACGTGTATTAACATGCTGTGGGAAGTGTGACTTAATTTTGGGTGCTGCCTTCTCAGAGGGAGCGGGAGCGCAGGAATAGTGACAAATCAGAAGATGGGTACCATTCCGATGGCGACTATGGAGAGCATGACTACAGGAATGACATTAATGATGAGAAAGAAAGCAAGACCATCATGTTACGTGGCCTTCCCATCACTGTTACAGAAAATGATGTAAGTAGCCGGGAGCGGACTTTGATTTTATGCCCACTGAAAAACCTACGTTTCTATCAGCAGATCTGTATGACAGTTACTGCTGCCATTTTCTTGAAAGCTACATTTGTGGTGGACCCATCTTAAATATGTTTGTAGCACTTCCATTTTGGGGCTTGGAGGGATATTAAACTGTCAGAATTGTAGCTGAACAATAAGCTGTTGGTGTTTCTTTTAAATAGAATAGCCTGAATAGTCTATTTTTGTGCATATTTAGATGCTTTCCCTTAGACTTGATCCATTTTAAACTATGTATTCCTTTTCTGCGTTTTTTCTTCAGTAGAGAGCAGGATTTTATATTTGTAGATTTGTTTTATTATCTATTTTTTTCTGGGAGAGAGCAATGTGGCTTTATTTTCCAGGTAGCAAGAAACTGCAGCTGGTAGGGTTACACAGACACTTAGAGCTCCTCAGCCAAGCGGGATGTGCACATCACTGCTTTGTGTTGGTGCAGCTGTGGGAGTCATAAAATGGCTGCTGTGGAGCTGACAGGAAGTACAAATCACCTTGCTGGGTGGTTATCTAACTCCTCAGCCTTTGCAGTGCCATTTCAGATTCTAATAGAAGAGCCTTAGAAGTGATTAGGTTTTAAGTTTTTGTTTGTTTGTTTTTTCATTTCACTGAATTCTTCGGTTACCAAAATACAAGACTACAACTGTTATTTTTTAAAAAATAAAATATATATACATAATTTCAGGCAGACTCCACCTGTATTTCTGAGCTTTTCTTTGCATTAATTGCTGGTACTGAGAACTTCTTGCACTACTTCTGCAATGGATTTTTTAAATTACTATTATTTTCTACCCTCCTAATAACTGAGTATTTTTTCAGTCATTTTGTGTAGATGTAAAATTGTCATATCTACTTGATACAATGTAGACGTCTGCATCCCCATGATCCAACATAGATCCATCTCTCAGAACTGCTCAAAACAGGGTTGTTTCTGAAGTATTAATATTGTAGCTCTGCTGTTCTGCTAATAATTGTAATACGTACATGAGGAATGTATGGGAAAGTTCAAACAATTTTAATGCTTAGCCAGTCTTCAGAGAACAGACTGTACTTTTTAGACCTGCTGGGTGTTTTATTTTGAGCTAGCATTTATATGACTTTCTGTATTGTAGATTTGCATATTTTCCAGCATTCACTTCTTTCATTAAAAGAGTTCCTTGCTTGAAGATCCAGTTCCGGTAGGCATATAAGCAAGCACATAGCAGTCAGTTTTGATTCTTATCTACTGGACATCTCTGTTGTATCTGACAGTTTGAGTTCTGCTAGACCTCTCAAAGCTGCATGTTCTCTTAATTAACTCTTCAACTTCTTTCCTCGGTGTGCCTCTACCCAGTAATTTATGTAGCATGTGGCGCAACTGAGGCAGCTTTGGTAGGGATAAAGGTTTGATGTCATCTTAGCTTGTCCTTTGACAGCATGTTCTCCATAATCTAATTTTTCCCCTGAAAAATATGGGTAGAAGCTGTGTTAGGGGATGATCATTGTAGCTTGAGGCTTAAGAATGCATATACATCATAGAGCCTTGTAGCATAGGGTTTTGGTTTTCCTTTACTAGCAGTTGTAGTTTGATATGCGAGGAGGGGGTGTCAGCAATGCTTTTTATAAACACTGAAGTGAGCAATCTGCCAAAATTTGTATAAATAACCTTGCAACACAAGGCCTTCATGTTTCAGGTTCTTGGTGATTCTGTGATCTAAATGAAGGCAGCAATTATTTCGGCATAGCAAAGTAGTGCTTGGCTATGTGATGATCATTATTCTTCTAGGTTTTTCCTTGTCTTCCTAGTCTTTTTTTTTTCTTTTTTTTTTTGTTTTTCAGAAATAGTACTTTGAATTTGTTGTCTCTAGGTACTTCTTGCATATACTGTAGAATGCAACATGGATATTTGAGCTGTCTGCCAAAGTCTGGAATTTTAACTATTTGATTAAAATCTCATGCAGATTCGGGAGCTTATTGAGTCCTTTGAAGGTCCTCAGCCTGCAGACGTGAGGCTGATGAAAAGAAAGACAGGTGAGAGCTCTTAACCCAGTTTTTCATATGACGTTCCTCTTCCCCAGCCCAAAAGAGTATCCAGAATTACCCCCAAACTGCAAGCACGTGCAATAAAAATAAAAGGTTTGCCATGGCTTAGGAATGTGGCTTTTTTGGAAGATTTTTAGATAGCTGGTCAACATGTTAAAAAGAAGTCTGTCTACAGGGGTTTTTGTTAACAGGTATTGGTAAGTAATACTAGTATAAACCCTTTTGATAGTATGTAGTGTGTTGCATGGTTACCTTAAACATGGATTCAAAATCAAAAGAAATATAGCCAGTTAAGGGAGCTTGGTTCCTTGCCATGGCAAAATAACGAGCAGATCGCAGCAGTTGACGTCGCATTTGTAAAGCTGCTTTGTCATGAAGTAATGAAGCAGTTGGAGAGAGATTCACCTGTTTTAAAGGAACTGACTAACACAAGTATCCCGTCTATATCTGAATGCTGTCTCTAGGTGTAAGCCGTGGTTTCGCCTTCGTGGAGTTTTATCACTTTCAAGATGCTACCAGCTGGATGGAAGCCAATCAGGTTGCTTCACTCACCAAGTCTAGATATTCCTGAATATGGAACAAGTCTGTACAGTTTAAAAAAAAAAAAAAAAAGGAAAAATAAAGGTGGAAGGAGTGGTTTGTTCCATAACACTGATTTAAAAGAATAAAAGCTTTGTATATATTAAAATTTTTAACAGTGGAATAAATATCAGGTAATGTTAAGAGAGAAAATTGGCCACTTTGATCACTCCCTGGAAAAACGCGCACTTGTCTTAAATTGCATGGTGCTGATCTGTTTGACTCCTGAAGGCTTATCAGGCAGTCTTTAGAAAACTCAAACATATTTCTGTCTAAAATTTACTTCTCTTACATGCTGATTTCTGCATTACAGCGGTAGTAACCCTGACAAAGTTCAGAAAATGATACGACAGATCGTAAGAGTCACTCTCTCCCCTTAGTCTGGGGAGCACACTGGCTCTTTCAGAGGAGGAACACATTTATGCTAAACTAAAGTAGTGAAGATCGAGTTTTGAAAGGTTGGGTATTTTGGCCTCTCTGGAGTATAACTCGATAAGGAACCAAAGTTTTTTTTTTTTTTTTTTTTTTAATGTGAAAGGAAACTTACCTGGAAAACATGTTCTTTTGCACTGCAAAGAGTTACACTTGTTTTTGTTGTGTTGTGGATATTCATAATCTGTTTTAACAACAGAATATAAAAATCCTCTAAGCGGAGTGTATCCAGCTGTTTTCTTTTTTACATCTAAGTAACTGATGTTAAAGCTCCTGTGAGGCATGGTGAATGGTATCTTACGTTGCTTTTGGGCATAAAAAGGTACCATAATGGATTGGTAGACGTAAAGTTCAGTGGACCAAAGTTGCAGCATACTGTATGTTAGAATGGAGTTTAATGTGTCTCATGCCATGGGTTATTTTCCTGGTAAAAGAGAGTGTTCATGATGGATTTTCCTGTAACGCTAGTCAATAAGGTCAGCGGATACATCAGAAAGACTCAGGTCGACAGTTAAATGCTGAGCATGTTTTCAGAAATGAGATGATTTTAATATATACAAAGCTGTATCAATGTATAAATTCATTGAAACAAGTATTCAAATTCACTCCAGTAATCCAGCCACCGTAGTAGTAGGGAAAACATAGAATCTCCCCAGCAGCCTTGTTGCTGACTGTTAGATGAAAGGATGATGTGTTGTAACTGCTACCAGCTTTGTTTCTATGTGTGCATATCCAGTGAGTGCTGGGCCCTCCAACCCTCCCTCCTGCCGGTAGGAGAAATGGCTTTGCCCTTATTAGTCATGCAGAATGTGAGAGCACTGTCAATGCTACATGTTAGATCTGTCAGATGCTATTACAGAAAAGCCACTGATCCTGGCACTTCTTTGGTGCCTCTGCCATGAGATAACCCTTTATAAAGTACTATTTTTTTCCATTAAAATGTCTGGGATATGGTCTTAATGCACGTTTTCTCAGACATACTTGTGCTTGTTTGACTGATATATTTGGATGGCCGTATTTGGAAAGGGCATTCTGCATACCCAGGCTTGGCAAAGTCTGAGGCTCAGAATTATGGCTTCTTAAATAGATTAAAATTCCTAACTCACTTAAAGTCACGGAGTGAGAGGACATGCTGTGAAAGCATTATGGACTTTTCCTACCCCTGGAGAAGCTTCATTTTCAGTCTAGTTACTCATTTTTTGGAGAGTTCCTGCCTGAATGAAGAAAACAAACCTCTTGTGCAGGCGTTCATTTGAACTGGTGCGTTAGCCAAAGGAATCCACTCTGAGTTATGTTCAGTTGATGGCACTTGTCATCCAACCTCCAAGGAGCCTAAAAAGGGTCCCTTTGGAAGGAGTTACTCTGTTCTTAAAGGGATACATACTGAAGAAAGTGGTTGGAAAAGCAGTCCAAATGCTGTTGTCTAAAAGGTCTAGGGTATTTGGAGTAGGGGAAGAAGCGAAGCAGTCACCTAAGGATATGTTTAAAAAGTTGCGCAGTGCTATATCAGAAGTGAATAGAAACATTTGGGGGCAAAGAGACTCCTAAAAATGTGTTAATCCTGAACGCAGCAGGTTAGGACTTTGTCTCCTTTGAGACACTTCCTGGTTCCATGTCAGCTTTTAGTGTTTGGCAGCTTTTTTCAACACTCCCTGATTCCGTTTATCTTTGCTCCACATCCCATTCTCTTACTGCCCTCGTCCTCCTCTCTGCAGGATTGGATGGGCAGGGTGTAGGTGGCGGTGGTTGTTCTCCACGTCCTCCCCATATGTTGTCCATTTAATTCAGGAGCACTGATTCCTCCGAAGGGTGCTCTGCCATGGGAAAATAAACACATGTGCCTCGATACAGGAATAATTGAAGTCACTTTTTTTGCAGAAAAAGCTGGTGATTCAGGGGAAGCAGATTGCGATGCACTACAGCAACCCCAGGCCTAAGTTTGAGGACTGGCTTTGTAACAAGGTACAGTGCTTATTTTCATTGTAGAGAACTGCTCTTTGTTTCACTTCTCTTTACCAGCTCAGTAAACAGCTAAAACTTACTGGTCCCTGTGACATTGCAGAAATACCTATCTAGACAGTTGAATGAAAATGCAGGACTACGGTAGTGCTGGTGGCTACAGAAGGAATGATGGAAATGTTCAAAAGGCATCTGGAGATGTCTGTGTTAGAGCCAGATCTACATTGCACTTTAGTACTTTCTGTCAGTATTAGACTGCAGGCTTTACCAGTGAAGCTGTGTGTTGCTTGACATGTGTGACTGATACAGAGCAACTCTGAGAGAGTTACTGTTCATATTTAAAGTGGGGCGGCAGTTATTTGATGCAGAGTTTGTTACATTGTTAACGGAATTACTTGGTTAGTGTGCCATACATGTTAGACAGAAATCACTTCCAGTATATCTAGCTTCAGCTTTTGCTGTTGGATGCTGTGATTATGCACAGACACATATTATAAATGGAGACTGGAAGGTTAATATTAATGACTCTGATTCGATACACAAAGATTCGATACACAAAGATTCAATACACAGTAAGCTGTTTTAGAATATGAAGTCATTAAATGAGCTCGGTATTCTTCAGCTCAGCTTGTTTGACCCCTTTCACCACTACCCAAGTTGAGATGGCCTAGCAAGGCTCTTCTGTCATGCCTCAAATACACTTTATTTTTTTTTCCCAAAACATAATTTAGGAATTTACTTAGAATTTGTCTTCTGCTTTATTTTAGTACCACGTTATTTTAAAAAGTTTACTAAGGCAAGGATTTAAAGTTGAAGACTGTGCAATTAAAATAGCTAAATAACTTGAGACACATTTGCTGATGTGAACAAGGGAATGTAGATATTCTGAAAAGCAGCCATGATGCATGTGAGTGTGGGGTTCGCTGTTGTTTGTTCTGGTGTGCTTAGCTTCACTGTAGTACTTTGCATAAATATCTTATTTTCAGTATATTTCAGCACATGCCAGAATAGTGAAAAAGTGCTTCAAGCTCTTACTACTTGTTGCTCATTTTTCCTCCTAGTGCTGCCTTTATAACTTCAGAAGGAGGCTAAAATGTTTCCGTTGTGGAGCGGACAAGTTTGGTAAGTTATGTTCATCTGTTCATGTCTTTGAGGTTTTTTTGTTTTTTTTTGTTTTTTTTTGTTTTTTTTTTGTGGGAGGTTTTGTCCGACAGAGGAAACAAAGCTCACTGTGGGTTCTAGACTGACTTGTGAATTGCTTTTTTGGAGAGGTTGAGACTCATTGTGACTAAAGTATTTTCCTCTTCCTGTGAAGATTCGGAACAGGAGGTACCACCAGGAGCAGCAGAAGCCGTTCAGTCCGTGGATTATTACTGTGATAGTAAGTTATGTTGGGCTTACTTCATAGCACCTACTGTAAACATACAAGAAGGATTAATGTGTAATTCCAGCTGGATTTTGGCACCCACCTTGAGATTCCAATGTAGATGGCTTAGCATGGCTTGGTTTTGGTTTGTAGACTGGCATATGTGAAATGTTGTTTGGTCCTTCTGCTCAGAAAGAGAACTCTTTGGAAATCTATTGATAGCTTTCTCACCTTCCTAACGAAGCAAGTTCTCCTTCCTGCCAGTCCCACAACATCTATAGTTTTGATACTGAAATACACTCTGTTTAAAACCCCTGTGTTTCCTGAAGAATTTAAAGTACTCCTGAAAAGCTTTAATTTGCTCAGCTAATGTTATGCTTCCTTTTCTCTTCAGCCATCATTCTCCGAAACATTGCTCCTCACACAGTAGTGGAATCCATCATGACTGCCTTGTCTCCGTATGCCTCTCTGGCGGTGAATAACATTCGTCTCATCAAAGACAAACAGACTCAGCAAAACAGAGGCTTTGCGTTTGTGCAGCTGTCCTCTGCCATGGTGAGGACCTTATTGTATTGATTTGAGGGAGATAGCTTGTTGATGTCCTTTGTGTAGCTGGAGCTTTTGGAGCCCTTGTCCTGTCTTGAAGGATTGCCTCTGCTCACTGAGCATTGACAGATTATTATGTGGGTAGGTACTCGGAGCGCCTTTTGTAATGCCAGCCAGGTCGGAGAGGAAGATGTTCTGTGTGGTCAGAAGTTGCAGAATGAGGGTTACTGTGAACACACTTGAAAAGTGTTTTGATAGTAGTGAGTAGGGCTTGAAGACTAAAGATGAGGCATAGGCTGTAGCCTGTAATGTGTGAGGAGAGGCTGAGAGAATTAGGCTTCTTTATCCTTGGCAGTACCCAATGAGAAGATTAGGGGAAGCAGTCTCGGGTGTTAAGATGATAGGCAACAGACACAAATTGAAAGAGGTGAAATTGCAGTGAGATGCATGGAAAATGTTTTCACTATGAGTGTGGTCAGACACCTAAAACTCAATTCGATCTGGGTAGTCCAGAGCAGTCGGGACTGTTTAGACCTGCCTTTTATTATAATGTGTTTCTTGTTACAGGATGCTTCTCAACTGCTGCAGATTTTACAGAGTCTTCAACCACCGTTAAAAATTGATGGCAAAACAATTGGCGTTGACTTTGCAAAGAGTGCCAGAAAGTGAGTTGCAGAGCGCTTGGCTTTCCCTGTTAAAAGATTTGCAGTTGCTTTTATTAAGTCTACAGACTCTGCAAAGCTTCACCTCTCTTGTATGGCTCGAGTGGGCTTTGTCCTTTTTGTGTGACAAAGAGTGAAAGCAGTGTTTGTTCTCACCTGCATCTTCAGTGCACTGAAGCTGCCATTGTCACTTCTTGTTGTACACAGCACTGTTGTTGCCTTGTGACTTGTTATCACCTGTAGAGCAATGCATGTAAAAGTTCCTTCAGCCACCAAAGCAGTTCTTTGGCTCATTCGTTACACTGAAAATATATTTTAGAATTGTTGTGATTGAAATGTAAGGAAATGTATCTCCTTGCATATGCAAAAGCAATGTTTACTCAGGGCCTGCTCTTTCTGGTTTTAGAGACTTGCTTCTCCCAGATGGGAACAGGGTCAGCGCTTTCTCTGTGGCCAGTACAGCTATTGCTGCAGCTCAGTGGTCATCTACACAGGTATGATTTGGGGGCTGATATTTGTAGTCATAAATTGAAAAGAGAGAGCATATAATTGGATAGCTGGCTGTCCATTTAAGTGGCTCTGGCAGATCTGCTCTTGCATTTAGACGAGGACCTAACCAGTGTTGAAATTCTTAAATGCAATAACTTTCTCTGACAAAACTTACATGCTGGAATTTCAGCCACAGACTGGAGAAGGCACCATTGACTACAGCTACCTTCAGTCAGGGCAGGATGGTTACACGCAGTATGCGCAGGTTAGTAGAGTGGGTTGTACTCAAAACAGTCAGGAGTTAGGTTTTTATGAGCATCTGCTCATCTTGTGTTACCATTTACTCTCCTTCACAGTACTCCCAGGATTATCAACAGTACTACCAAAATCAAGGAGGAGTGTTGGACACAGATGCAGCTACCATATCAGGTAATACATGGTATTTCAAATTGTGAGAGGTGAATTTTTTTTGCAATGGTATTTTTGCTGTTGTACTATTTTATTTAAGTCCATGGCACTCTGCTCTATGAAGTGAGACTTGGCTGAGTTTGTTCTCAGGGCGTCTGATGAGGTACATGTAACTAGAAAACCCTTAAATTTGTGAAGTTAAAAAGAGTTATCAGTTTTTCAGAAAATTGACAAATGCCTTGAGCTCATGAGAACTACCTAAGCGGGTCTACACAGATTTCGGGTAGCTATCAAAGGCCAGGAATCATCACCTGGTGTGTCTCCTGGACAGGAAACTATTCCTTGGCTGTGTAGGAAATACCCTCTGTGTGTATGAGTCTCCTTTTGAACATTGCCTGGCTTGGCTGCTAGAGCTGGAATAAGGAGCTGAAGCTGTAAGCAGAGTAGTTATTTCTCTGTGATTATGTACTGTCTTAGAAATGAATTGACTTACTATTCCTTGTGTTTGCAGGAGCTCCAGTCACTACTACCACAGCAGCAGTTGTGTCCCAGAGTCCTCAGTTATATAATCAACAGACAAACTCACCTGATTCCCCGGTAATTGTAGAGCTAATTACTTCTTGCTTTCTGTGCAGGCAGAGTTATCCTTACATGGAATATCTGACTTATTTCCAGTGTCTCCTCTTCACGCGCGTGGCACAGTAGATCTTTTAAGTCTCCATAAACAAAGATAATCCCACAATTTGTAACACTTGTCTAGCACTTTCCTCTGCTGGTTTTGCCCTTCGTTAAAGGTGAATATTAAGCGCAGTGGTCAAGAAAGACTGGCTGTTTGCATGTGCAGTGTGTGCTGATGATACCTTGTCTCATTGGCTCTGCTCCTTGACTGTCAGCAACAGATTTTTCTGATCAGGTTTTCTGTTCTTTGCAGACACAGGCGGCTCCAGCTACTGCTAGCACTCAGGTGCAAGCAGCTGCGCCAACTGGTGTAGTCCCTGGCACCAAGTACGGTAAGCTGCAAAGAATTGCTCTTGGCAGCAGATGTGTGTGTCTGGATAGAAATTAGATTGATGTTGCCTTGGTTTAGTGCTCCATCACCATATGTCAACAGTGAAGGTGTCTCTGGAGAGTGCACTAAGATCTGCACTAAGGACATGAGTCTTCGCAGGCATTTTCTGTTGTCATAGCTTACATCAGAGTTTTGTTTGAAACTTTGAAAGACATTTGTCTGAATTTAACTGGAATGACCATGCCCCATCTTTTGTTTTTATAGCTGTTCCTGATACCTCCACTTACCAATATGATGAATCTTCAGGATATTATTATGATCCCATAACAGGGCTTTATTATGACCCTAACTCCCAGGTAAACAGAAGCTCTTCCCAACTATCATGAGGGGCACAAAATACAGAATATAGTGCATATCCTAAGCAATATCCCAAAGGGGCTATCTTTTCCCTCTGGTATACCGCTTGATTTGTCTCTTCCCTGCTGCCTCCCACTTTGACCCATGTGGTGTTAATGCTTATTGTAGACTCTCATTTCAATGTGTCAGTGAAGTGTGCTGAAGTTTGGGCTCTGAGGTAGTTTTGCAGAGCCAAATAACCTGTAATCCTTTTGGGGAAGGATGTATGTACTCAGGGGCAGAGCCTTAAGGTTTTTGACCTGTTTGTAGCAGTTTTAGGTGATCTGGAATACTCCTACCATCGATGACAATAGTCTAAAACAACCAACTTCCTTGAGTTCTCCCCTGGGTGCTTAGTTTGTGTGAGCTCTTTTTGCTCTCTGACTCTGTTTTCCATCTCTTCGATAGTATTACTACAATGCCTTAACCCAGCAATATCTCTACTGGGATGGTGAAAAGGAGACCTACATGCCTGCTGCAGAAGGTATAACATACCAGCAGACAGCTACTGCAACTACCACCAAAGAAGTGAAGGAGAAGAAAGAGAAGCCTAAGAGTAAAACAGCTCAGCAGGTAAATAATGAAATCATAACTGGGCCAAGTAAGAATTTGGAGTGAGGTTATAGTTACTCTTTTTGGTGGCAAGCTAAAACCTAGATTCTCGTGAGAAATGTAGCTTCACTTTGCGGCAGACCCTGGGTGGAGGGCTGAGGAAAGCTGGAGTTGGCAAGACTTCAGTGCAGAAGTCAGCTCTTCGTAAGAGCTGCACGTACAAAATCATGCCAAGAACAGCTGGAGTGTAACTAGACTATCGTTTAAAGGAGTGGATAAGGTGGATTCATCTGGTAATGGAAACAAGCTACAGTATTTTTGAATGCTGTGTAGGAGGGGAATGGCTGCGCTACATCCAGTGTCCTGTGATAGAGTGGTGCGAAGTAGTAGGTTTCGCTAATCGTGTTGGGAGACGAGCACGTATAAAGGAACTGAGTGAATCACTCTGTGTCTTTCAGATCGCTAAAGACATGGAGCGTTGGGCAAAGAGCTTGAACAAGCAGAAAGAGAACTTCAAGAACAGCTTCCAGCCTCTAAGCACCAGAGAGGAAGAGCGTTTGGTGCAGGCTTTGCCCTCTTTGAGAAAAAGGTGACGGTGCTGGGAACGGGCTGTGTAGTTGGCAGACAGCAGAAAGAAAGTTCAGTGCTCATAGTGTTTTTGCCTTATCTAGGGAGCTCTGTCTGAGAGACAACAGATCTTGCCAGAAGTGATCAAAAATGGGGAAGATGAGAATCCACTCAAGGTAAGTCTGAGATTTCTGCCACATTGCTTTGTGGCTGAAAGAGATGGGATTTTTGTATTCCCAAAGATTAAAACAAGGTAACATCATTAAAACATGATACCCTCCATTTAGGCGGGTTAGCTGCAATGCACTTTGTGACTCGGATGCAATAAGAAGAGTTCTGATTTTTTTTTTTCTACTTTTCAAGCCACAGAGCTTCGTTGAGGTTTTGAGGTTTTCAAAGAGTTTGTATTCAAACTTGTTTGGTTAGTGGGAACTAAGACTTCTAGCAGCTGGTATAGCCTCTGGTTCTCCTCGTATTACATTTTTTAAGTAATGCAAGAGTGACGTCTCGTGTGTACAGCCTCCTTGTTCTTCTGCTTCTGGGCTTCTCTCCTAATATGGTGATACTGTTACACTTCCCTAATACTGTTGTTCTTCCAGCGGGGCCTGGTGGCCGCCTACAGTGGCGATAGTGATAATGACGAGGACTTGTTGGAAAGAATGGAGAATGAAGAAGAAAAGCTGACTGACTGGAAGAAAATGGCTTGTCTGCTGTGCAGAAGGCAGTTCCCAAACAAAGATGCTCTCATCCGGCACCAGCAACTGTCTGACTTGCACAAGGTAGTTAAAACATGCTGCCAGAGCAGTAATTGATCGATATAATTCAGGTCAAAGTGGCAGTGTATGTTGCTGCTGGAATGATCTTCCCCTTAAAGCAAAAATACTTTTTTGCTGATAGGTTGTTTTATAAATCAGCTATTTATTTAAGACTTACTTATTAGCAAAAGCTTATTTGCTGGTGTGTTGTGAATTTCATGTTGTTAATACAAGTCTTTCATTGCAGCAAAACATGGATATCTATAGGAGATCAAAGCTTTCAGAGCAGGAACTCGAGGCTTTGGAGCTACGTGAGCGAGAGGTCAGTGTTTTAAGTGACTAGATGAGTGACTAATAGGACTTGCACAAGAGAGGGGTTCAGCTCTCTTTCTGCTGACTTGTCTCTTGTGAGATAATCCTGGTAAGCTTAACCCCTTCTTGGGCTCAGAGCCTTCCCCCTGTACAGAGAGAAGTGACAGCACAGCCACTGCTTATTGGGGAAGAGTCCTTCCATGTCTGGTGAGAATTCTGCACTGGGGCCGGTGGGTTTGGAGGGCACTTAATCTGCTGGATTTTTAGTAATTTATGCCTGTCTAGCAACTACACTGTTAATGACCCTGTGCAGTTTCATTTGTGCCTCAGAAGATTGCAGTTGGAGCTTTCTATAACAGCAGTCATTGAGCGTACTTCCAGGACTTAAGATAAGCAAGAGTCTTTTAAAACGATGCTAAATTTTGTTGCAGATGAAATACAGGGACAGAGCTGCTGAGAGGCGGGAGAAGTATGGCATCCCAGAGCCTCCTGAGCCAAAACGCAAGAAGGTCTATGATGCGGGCACAGTGTATGTATCTGACAGTTCCTCTGGTGCTTGCTTGAGTTCATGCCGAGCACTCTAGTTAAGTGATCTTTTCTCTTTTCCCTCTAGTAATTATGAGCAGCCCACTAAAGACGGCCTTGACAATAGTAATATTGGCAACAAGATGCTCCAGGCCATGGGCTGGAGGGAAGGTTCAGGTTTGGGGAGGAAATGTCAGGGCATCACTGCACCCATTGAGGTAAGTAGAAGCATGGTGCTTCGTTTGGTTTGGAACCTCTTTTATCAAGAGTTACTTCTGGGAGGATCCCTTACTTAAAGTTACTCTTCCTAGCAGAGCTGCCTAGCAAAGCCTCAAAAAGGCTGTAGCATTTCTGAGTGGAAGCTGGGACAGTGAGGGTTGTGCTCCTCACCTTGAGGAATTTGGCTCTTCAGGTGGAGTAGCAGCAGCCAAGGATTAGAGCTGAGCAGTGCCTGTCTAGCAAAGAACAGACTGCCTCAGAACAGACTGCCCTCTGTCCGGAGAGCACAGGTAGTCCAGCTGGGGGCTTGCCGGGGCTGGCCCATGCTGTGAGTTGTGGTGTTGGAAGTTATGCTCATGTGTCATTTGATTCCCAGCTAATATGGGAGAAGGGTGAGAGTGGTGTGCAGTTATCAAGCCTGGAGTCTTGCTTCTGTGTAGAGTTGAGGTCCTGCTGGAATTACTCTCAGCAGTGTAAGATGCTAGATGAAGCACTAGATGAAGCTGAGACATTGGTTTGTTTTACAAGGGTTTTCTGCGTTTCCCACATAGGGGTGGTTCCCTGGCCGTTGAGGGGAGGTACGTTGCTTCTT
>NW_010585787.1:104273-114780 GCF_000705375.1 Tinamus guttatus | reverse complement strand
GGATGAGAGGAGCTGGCTTGGGGGCCAAGGGGAGTTCCTATGGTGTCTCCACAGCAGATTCCTACAAAGACGCGGTGCGGAAAGCCATGTTTGCCCGCTTCACAGAGATGGAGTAATGTGCTGTGGCTTGCGAGCCTGCAAAGCACTTGTTGGCCAGAACTGACTGTTAAACCCTGTAGCCTTGCTGGCCTGGCTGTGTTCTGATTATGGGTTAGAGTTGACCATTTCATTCTCTTGGACTTTTCCCCTCTCTCAGCCTTTTAACACTTCTGTGAGTGAATTGTCAGAACTGTCCCAACTTCATGCTGGAGAGCTCCTAGCTAGACCAAAGGGGATGCTGATCTTTATACGGTCTTGTATATAGTGTAATGTATTTTGTTTGGAGTGTGTTGTCTCACTGCCGCTCCTGCCCTCCAGAGCAGGATGTGTTAGTTGTGGTTTCACACTGTCTCTGCTCTCCTTTTGTTGTATTGTCTTTTTTTTTTTTTTTTTTGAGAGAGAGAGAGAATTTTCCTGTACATTTTGTAAGATACATCTTTGTATAGACTTTTTGAAGACTTTGATCCTAGTTGGCCAGTTTGGGCTCATTTCCAAAAGAAATACATCCAAAAAAGATCCTATTTCTGTTTCTCAGTGGGTTAATGAAGAATAAGTTGCCAACGCTACTTGTCCTTTCTGTGGTTCTGCTTGTTCCTTGCCAAGACCTCATCCTACCATTGCACATACACCCAGATCACTTGCAACGTCCTGTAATCTCCCCAACGGTGCCGTGGCTGCATGGGGGCAGCCTCCCTTCTGTAAAACCCTGGCTGCGTGGTGGGAAGAGGGCAGCCAGCCTGTCTTGCCTCAGAGGGTGGTGTGTGATGAGCGTAGCACAAGAATTGACTGTCCTTTGGGGTATAGCCTTGTGGGGCTGGCAGGGAAAGGGTGAGTCAGGGCAAGTGCCTTTTTTTTTTTTTCTCCTGAGATTACTTTCTTTCCTTACAGCTGTTAATTTAGCCCCTGCTTCTCTCTGTGTTCCTTGTCTGGCCCTTTTTGAGCATCCTGAGACAGTAGGTGGGCTTTGGCCCTGGAGGGGCCAGCTGTGGGACCTGGTGGGGGCTTGGTAGCATCTGAGGAACAGGCTAAAGCCATTGCTCATGCTCGAGATCTGAGTGAGGAGCAGGAGAGCCAGAAGCCAACTGTGCCTGACTCTTTATCCACCTTGTCTCTGGGGTTGGCTGGGATCTCTCTTCTCACCAGGGCAGTACTCTGGGTCAGCGTTTGCAAGGGGCACAGGAAGGGCTCCGCTTACAGAGCTGCAGCAAGGGCAGCTCATCATGGCCCCCATGCCTGCTACCGCCTGCTGAAGGTTCTTCTGTTGACTTGTGCCTTGGTCCTGTGGTTCTTCCCTGCAGCTGAGTTCTGTGCAGACCAAGTCAGGTAGGAAAACTCTTCACCTGAATCGGGATGCCCTGGAGATCTTAGATCTTGCACGGGCGAAGCTTAATGCTGTCCCCCTGGTCTGGTGTTCCTTGGATTCCTGGAATGAAATTCCTCCTTGCACAGGCTTCCTGGCATCTTTCCTGGTGAGGTAGTGATCCCCTGGGTGTGAGCACCAGCGCCTTGCGTGGCCATAAGCCATGTGAAGCATTACCACCTTGTTGCACCTTTGCTGCTTGGTACTGCGAGGAGCCACTTCATTCCCCATGCCTGGTGAGCTCCCTGGGCGAGTTTTGCAGGGTGCTTCGTTGTGGGGGCCAAGCCTGGGGCCTGGCTTTGGCTGGCAAAGAGGATCTTGCCTTTCTTCAGCGCTGAGCTGCCGCGCTGGAGCTCTGCGCACTGACCTGGAGCAAGGTGCCATCCTGACTACATTGGGGTGAGCAGAGAGGCTCCAACAGGCCTTGGGGGACCGGGCTGGCGGCTTTCCAGAGCCTCCTCCTGAGGAAGATGCTGTTGGGCAGGGTCGCCTGTCAGCAGGGCTGGTGGTGCCGCCAGGTGGCAGACGTGGCCCAGCTGTGGTGTCTGGTTGGATGTAGCGCAACGCTCTGGAAAACTGGGCTCTGAAATAGGCGGTGCAAAGGCGCAAGCAAGGCGATGTTCCAAGGCACTGGCTCGTGGAAGCAGTCAGCTTTGCTGGGTTGCCCCGAAGGAGGATGTGCTCCCCTCGCAGGAGGCCTTGTGCTTCGCTTCTGCCACATGAGGCATGCAACTATGAGGCAGAGAAATTCCTCTGCGTGTTCCTCAGTGCACTGCCTGAAGCTGTGCTTCCTGCATATGAGGATCATGGAGTCATTATGGTTGGAAAAAGACCAGCAGGATGACAGAGTCCAACCGTAAACCCTGCAACACTGTGCTTGTTAAACCACATCCCTGAGCGCCTCGTGTACGTGTTTCTTGAACACTGCCAGGGACGGTGACCCCACCACGTCCCTGGGCAGCCTGTTCCAGTGCTTGACTTTTCTCCCCAAACTGTGCTTTCCTGCAGCTCCAGCCAGTGGTGAGAGTAGGGGTCAACAGAGGCGAGGCCAGGCAAGCAAGCCCAGGACCTGGTTCCCCCCAGGCAGGGTCCCTTACTTGGCTTGAAGCAGACAGGAAACAAGGCAGGTGTGGATGAACCAAGCAGGCCACCTCTGTGCCTGTTCTTCCCCCTCAGGAAAAAAAGCGGGATGATGTCAGGGAAAGACAAGCCTAACACCCTAGCTGGCCCTGCTGCTGCCCTGGCAGGCTCTCTGTTTCCCAGTGTGTCGCAGTGAAGGTCTTTGTTCCTCAGGTGCTGGGCCCTAGAGGGTAGGGGGTTGTTTCCCAGCACGTGGGCTCAGCAGGTCCATGGTGTATGTTGCTGCAGCTTGGCTCTTTGCAGGCTCCTGATCGCGCTCGGAGCATCTCCTCCTGCACAGGGGTTGCTGAGCATGCGCAGGGGTCCCTGTTGCTGGCAGGTGCTTTGCAGGGGCCTGTCCTTTCCTCTGAGCCAGGCTGCAGGAGGCCAAGGAGGGTTATGGCCCTTCAGGCCCAGATGTCGGCTTGCCTAAGTGCCCTGAAGATGAGAAGTAGCACCTGTTTGTGTGGGGACAGCAGCAGGAGGGGGCAAGCTGTTTGGTCTGGTCTAGCTCCTGGGCTGTGCTGAGGGGTAGGAGCCCAGCCCCTGCTTCCTGTCAGCCCCTTTCCTCCTTGCTGCGTGTTCAGCTCGGGGGGCTGGAGCTGAACCCTCCTTGAGCACTGTTGTGCTTCTCTGTGCTGGGCAGAGCTTTGTGGCCAGGGGTGCTGCAAGGGTGCACGGGGTCCTCTGAGGAGCTGCTGCTTCTTGTCTTCAGGCTGGCACCAAGCTCCCCCAGCCCCTCGGCAGCCAGGACAGCCCTCTTCCCTGGTGGGGTTGAGGTCTGTTGCTGATCTAGCCCAGCTCCTGGAGTCCCACTTCGGAACCCCTTGGGGCAAGGCCTTACTTGAGCTGTGGAACCACTCGCACACCGCATCCTTGTGATACGTGAATGGGTCAGATACCCTCTGTTTCCTTTTTCACAGTGGCCCTCATCCCCTTCCCAGCACTCTCAGGAAGAGTTGTGACTTCAGGGGTGCTCCAGGACTGTGGAGGGGCCCCTTGGGGCAAGGTCCCCTGTTTCTGGCAAGGACTTGCAGGGTAAGTAGTTGCAGAAACTGCCTCCAAAATATTGCTCCCCAGGTCGTCTGGCTGGGGCCTCTCTATTACTCTGTAAGCAGAACATGGAATCCTGTCTGTTGCTGTTAACTGGTGACCGTTCTTAGCCACTGTCTTCAATTGTGGATGCGAGGCCACCAGAGCCTGCTTGTCGGTGTCGTCCTTGGGTTTCCATCTGTCTACAAATTAAGACTGGGGGTGAGTGGCAGCAGGGTGAATAGTAGAGAAAGTAACTCCTGCAATAAGTGTCTCTTTCTAGGGACGTTCCAGGAAGTGTCCTTTCTATGTGTTCCTGCTTGAGCAGGGGGTTTGGACTAGATGATCGCTAGAGCTCCCTTCCAACCTTACCCATTCTGTGACTGGGAATAAAGGTGAGGAGAGCCTGCCACTATTGCAGGGTTGTCCAGTGCCTCAGGCCCCCCAGCCAGGAGGGCCCATGAGAAACTATGTGGCTGCATGGTTCCTGGGAAAGCCTGTCCTTGCCCAGCAAAAGCTCAGCTCTGCTCCATCACCCCTGATGCTTCTTCACAGAATCACAGAATGGTTGAGGTTGGAAGGGACCTCTAGAGATCAACTATTTGTCCTTGTTCCAGCAGGGATGCCCAGAGCACGGGGCACCCGGTTGCATTCAAGCAGGGTTGGAAGATCTCCAGAGAAGGAGACTCCACAGCCTCTCTGGGCAGCCTGTGCCAGGGCTCTGGCACGTTCGCAGGAAAAGTTCCTCCTCGCATGGAGGTGGAGCTTCCTGTGTTTCAACTTGCGCACATTACCCCTTGTCCTGTCGCTGGCCACCACCAAGAAGAGCCTGGCCCCATCCTCCCTACAATCACCCCTCAGGTATTTGTACATGTTGATCAGATCCCCTCTCTGTTTTCTCTTCTCCAGACTAAACAGGCCCAGCTCTCTTCGTCTTTCCTCATAAGATAGATGCTCCAGTCTCTTCATCATCTTCTTACCACCAATACTCAAACCAGCTTAAGCATTGCCCAAGGCCAAGCAGGGAATCTGAGGCACAGAGCACTGCTGCTTCTGCTCACCCTGCAGCCAGCTCCTGACACACAGGAGACCTTGTGCAGCCCCTGCTGTTCCCTGGCTTGTGAGATAGGGAGGTGACTGCACCAGCGACCTGGAGAGTTCCCCATTCACCTCTCATAACGGCAAGTCCAGAGTGGCACTAGGCTTGTGGCAGTGCCAGACATTGCCAGTGCAGGGCTCAGCTGCTTGCCATGATCAGAGAAGAGAGGGCACAGCCCACACAAAGCCTGGGAGAGCTCTGCACCCTGAAGAAAGAGAAAGTAGGGGGAGGTGCAGCATGCCCTGCAGTTTATCAGTACTCAGCAGTCCTGTGCAACCTGAAGAGGGGACAGCACCAGGCTTTGATCTCTCTGGCAGTTGTGGCTCTGCTGGCAAAGCATTGCCCCAAAGGCAGGCCAAAGCACTTGGCTCATGCTGCACCTTCCTCTGTCCTGCTGGAGGTGAACACAGAGACATGGACACCCTGCCAGGAGCTGACTGGGCACCAGCATTGCAAAGCTGGCAGCTCGCACAGCTTTGGCACTGTGCAAATGTGAGCAGGGCATGGCTCTTGCTGCCGCTGGCCAGGGTCTGAGCTGCCTGGACATTGCCACCTGAGGGTGTCCACATGCAGGCTCAGCCCACAGCCTCACGGGAGCTGCCCTGGGGGATGCTCTTGACCAGGTCTGTGAAGCATCAACGCTTTCCACACTGATTGGGTTAATTAAATTAGGTTCTAACAGGGCTCTGGGGATTTAAACCACAGTAGTTTTCATGCGCAGCTGTGACTCAGATGCTTCCCTCCACCTTTTTCTTCTCCCCCCAGATCTTCTTTTGAGTAGATAGTCAGACCTGGGGCCACCAGACAAAAGATTCTGTGGAGTTGTCAGTGCTGCCCCTCTAATTTTGTCGAGGGGGTGATGAAGCCCCATCATCCTGCAAGAAACCCCCTTTGTGGAGCAATGAGAGTCCTGCTGGGACGTTGTAGCACAAGGCTTCATTACCTGCCCTGTGCCGTGCTGCTGGGGGCAGCTGGCAGCTCCCTTACAGGGAGCACGAGGGCGTGGGTGCTCTGGGTCTCTCCTGGCCAGAGCAATGCCAGGATTTTGGAAAGTGACTCTGAAAGGGATCTGAAAGCTCTCAGGGCTTGGACTCCTCATTTCCCACTGCCCTGATTCCAGAAATTGCTTAGGGGTGCAGGGTGTGTGAGCGATTGAGTCCCCCTGTGCAATCAGAGGGATTGACTGTGAACAAGGTGGGGCCCCCAGAGGAGATTGCACAGCAGGAGAGCAGTGATGACCATGACTGAGTGCAAAGTGCCTGGGCTCTCCAGCAGTGCCAGCTCTGGGGACAGGATCTCATCACATCTCCTGCAGCAGGCCAGGCTATTGCCCTGCTCTAGGGCCTTGTTTATCAGCCTGGAGTTGTTTTTGGCTCTCCTCTGTCATTTTTTCCATGCCGGGGCGGTTGGGTCCCTGAGAATTTTGCTGGAAGCCTGGGCTTTGCTTGAACACCCGCCTCCGTGGGGAGGGGGCAATCTGGCAGCAGGCTCATCCTTCACTCCCCTCAGTAGGGCATGGCAGTGGGATAGAGCTCTGGGTTGACTCAGTAGAGAGACCTTCACCTTGGGCACAGGGACACAAGGCCAGGACCAGGCCGTGCTGGCTGGTTCATTTGGGCCAAGGCGGGAGCTGAGAGTTGCCTCCTGCCCCCCGAGGAGGGATGTGCAGGAGTCAGAGCCAAGTTCTTCCTAAAGGTGCCCAGCAAAAGCACGTGGGACCGTGAACACAGGCTGTAGGGAGGGAATTTCCCTTTGGAGCCACTACTAAATCAGCTGGGCTCTCAGCTCTCTCCCACTGCTGATGGTGAACTCGTCTCCTCAGGGAAGCAGATGGAGTGACTGGGCACCATCCTGCTCAAGGGGTTGCAGTTTTGCTGGGCCAGCAGCAGCACCCTCTGTCACCTGAGCTTGTACAGCCTGCCCTGTGAGCTGGGCTGGGCACAGCGCCGTGTGCCCCGCTCCTCACACGGAGCGCACAGAGGGATCCTGGGGCCAGGCCCGGCTCCTCTTGCTCCACAACATGTCTTATGCTGTGGCAACAGATCTCAAAATAACCGGCTCTATGAAACCATCCCTCCCACCGCCACAGGACAGCTCAGGGCTGGCAGTCATGGGGTTGTGTGGAAAGCAGGTTTCCTTGTCAGCTCTCGTTAGTGCTTCCCCAAAGGCCCCAGGAAGCTGAGGGCTTGGAGCTGTCACCGAGCCGCCAGGCCAGCCCAGCTAATGATCCTGCTGTGGGCAATGAGGGAGATGCCCACAGGGAGCAGGTCTCTGGGGAGGGTGAGAGATGAGCAGGGTGATGGAGGTGCGTTTTGGGGCCTGGAGATATTCTGGGCAGTCCTTGGGCAGGTGAAGATGCAACATGCCCCCCGCAACCTCCCATAGCTCAGTTTCCCTATCACTAAGCACTGTTAAGGTTTCTCCCTTGGGGACAGGAGGAGGAAGAGGAGGGACACCAGGCACCTTGGCACCAACTAGGCTGTGGCTTCTTCCAGCACCTGCAATGGGCAGAATTAAAGGTCACTGCTAGTTTGCTCCTAAGATCTAGGATTTTTCTGGCTGGCATTCAGCCTTAGGAATGCTGAAAATCCTGAGCGCGATCTGTGCTGGCTTTCCGGGAGGCCCTGTGAGCATTGTGAACTCTCTCACATTAATGGAGGCGAGGAAAGCAGCCAAATTTTTAATGCAAACAGCCTTTCTCCTGAGCAGTCATTAATCATTGGCATTACCAACCCACACTGCAGCTCAACACAGCCGGCCCCAAGCCCGACCCCGTGCAGAGAGTGCTGCTCTTCCTGGGTCTCACATCCTGCCCATGACCTGTTTGCCTGACTAGAGACTGGGATCACCGCTGAAACACCCCTGAGCATCCCCAAAGAGGCAGGGAAAATATCCTCGTGCTACTGCTTTGGACCGCCGGCAACCTACGGGGCTGCAGAGAGGTGGGCAGGGAATGCCAGCCCGGAGTGCTCGACATGGAAACACGTGCTTGGGGCGACTGCTGAGCTCCGGCAGGCACAGGCAGACCCAGCACCGGGCTCTGCGCAGCCCTCCTGTCATTGGGCCTCCTGCCCCACCAGACAGGTGTGCTCAGGATGGGGGAAGAGCCATGGCCCTGGGCTGCTGCAGTGTCAGAGCCGGCCCCGCATGGCTCCCTGCGAGCACGGGGCTTTGCAGCCCATCTGCAGCGATACGGCATGAAACGAGAGCTGGTGCTCTGCGCCCGCAGGCAGGCAGCTGGGGTGCGCGTGTGTGTCTGCATGCGCCCATGGGTGCACACGTGCTTCCTCCCGCTGCTGCCCTGGAGCCCACTCACCTCCTCAGCCAGCTCCAGGTGCTCCCAGTGCTGGGCTGCACCCACCAGCTTTCCTCCCCCTCTCCCCGGCCTTTTCCAGGGCTTTGCTGGGTGACTCAAGGCTCTTTCTCTGCTGTCTTTCACTGCGCTGCTGCTGCAGGGTGGGATTTAAGCCCAGCTGCTTCCTATTCCATCCCCCCTCCTCCACGAAATGCATCTGAAATAGGTTTTGAATTATGCTGGGAGAGTTTTACCTTCCCCTCATAGGGGCTGTCACCCAGATGCCTCCCAAACAGCCCCAGCTTCAGCACCAACAGTGAGGCCGCAGCAGGGAGGCTGCTGGGGGTTTGCAAAGGAGTCCCCTCCCAGTCTCCTTTTCCTTTGGGAACAGCCCCTCGCGGGCGGCAGTGAGCAGCCTGCAATTCCCACTGTTGGGCATGTGCTTCCCCTGCCACCCGCCATGCCCAGGGCCACCTCTGGGTGCCCCTGCCAGCCGTCCCTTTGACTCTGCATGTCTGGGGAGGCTCAGGGATGGACGCGGCTGCTGGGGTGGCTCTGGCTGCTGGCGGTGGCCCCGTGGTCTGCGGGGGTCCATGCTGTTGCAGTGGGGCAGAGATGCCCCATGCTGTGGAGGGGAGCACGCCCTTGGACCAGCCAGTGCCCTGGTTGCCGTGTAGAATGGGGGGCAGGGGGCAGTCAGGCTTTGCAGAGGGGCCCTTGAGTGCCCTTGGCACCAGTGCCTGCCTGGCTCAGGCACGGGGTGGCCCCTACCCAGAGCAGCTCTGAGGGCGGCAAGGCTCCCGGCCCCTTCCTCTGCCCAGCAGCCCCGCCTTGTCTCTTCCCGCCCCCCGCCCCCGGCTGGTGCCTCACCTGCAGCTCAGCCCTGACACCGGAGCTGGCGCCCTTCCGCGCAGACAAAAGGGGCTTTGTGGGAAGAGGCCCCTTCCCCAGGCAGGGGGAACTGGGGGCAGTTCCTGCTCCCACCCCCTCCCCATCCTGCTCTATGAACCCGGCACTGACCTGCAGCCTCTGCCCCAGCTCAGTGGATGCTACCTAGGTGTGAATCCCCCTCCCTTGGTTCATCTTGCCCCGGGTTAAGCACAGGATGTACACTCTCTGCTCCCATTGGGATGCCGCTGCTGTGGCACCCTGGATGCCCTTGCCCATCAGCAGCGCCTTGGAAAAGGGCTCAGGAAGCCCTGGACGAGCCCCTGGGGCACTGCACGGTTGCAGCATTATCCCCTACGGCGCATTCCCAGCTCACGCTCAGCCCCATGTGAGGCACCCTGGCACAGGGCAGATCCCCAAGCCCAGCCCCCAGGCAGCCGAACAAAAAAAATAATCCAAACTGTGGCTCATGCCGTGGGTTTCCCCAGGCTCCCCTGCATTTCTCCATGGTGGTGGGGGGCACGGTGGAAAACTCCATGTTGACAGTTTAGATCCCTACTCATGTATGCTGAGTTTGGGTGCAGGTTGCAATGAGCCTGCCTGGGCCAGGGTCAGCTATACCCTGTGGCTATGAGCATGCCCCTCTTTGCTGCCCCCATGCCACAGTTCACTCCCCTGGGAATGGTCCATTGCCAAGCTCACAGTGGCAAGGGGGTTGCAGGCCGCTCTGTGAGTGCAGGAGAAACAGCAGAGCTGCTTTCCCCAGGTGGGGGCTACCAGGGACAGAGGTGCTGTGGCCCCTGAGCTGCTGGGCCCAGGTCCTCAGGTGACAGGAGGGGACACCAGGGATGTGGCTTTCCTGGAGTATGGCTCTGGCAAGGCTGCCTGGAAACAGGAGGCGACGTGTCCCTTCTCCTCCAGCCTCGGCCATCTGACAATGTTCGGCAGCCTGCAGCACGAGATCCAGTTTCTGGCTCAGACCTTGCGTGGCCCAGGTTCTCCTTCTTGGGTGGAAAAAAAGATGGTTTCAATTGACCCGCCATGTGCTGAAATGTGGGTGTGATTTATAGGCTGGGGGAGGGAGCGGGGGGCTCCCGTACTGTTTGAAGAAAACAAAAGCAGATGGAATCTGAGGTCCCCCAGCCTCAGCTGGCCCTCCCAGCCGTGCTCTGGCCCAGGCAGCTGTCGGGGGCTGGCTCCAGGAGCAGCTCTGTGAATGGGAAGAGGGAAACTGAGGCATATGCAAGCCAAGGACAAGGCTGGGGCTTTTGCCTCAGGATCATTGGGCTCTCCAGCCCTTTCAGGGCAAGCAGTCAGGTGGGCACGGGGTTCTTCACAGGCCCTACGGGACTGGCTTGCACCGATTGGCCCCCGGGCGCACCTCCTCCAGTCCCAGGCCCACAGGGAGGGAGCACTTCAGGCTCTGTCTTGGGTGTTTGCTTGAGCTTGGGGGAGGGTCCCTTAGGGGAGGCCTTCACGTCTCGATGGGGTTCCCTGCTGCATGCGGGCTAGCTCCAACCTGAGCGCATGTAAACGCTTGCACGCTTGGAGGTATCGCTGCCCCCCAGGGTGGTTCCCCACCCTTCCGTTGGGCTCAAGGGCCGAGGGTGCGGAC
>NW_010585787.1:50667-67035 GCF_000705375.1 Tinamus guttatus | reverse complement strand
ATGCAGCCCCCTTGCCCTGCCAAGCCCCCAGCGAAAAGCTCTGTGCAGGGGCCGCTCCGGGGGCAGGGCCTCTTGGCAGCAGTTCCCAGGCACTGGGACAACCCCAGCGGAGGCCTAGGGCTTCATGGACACCCCCAATCGATGGTGTTGTGGACCGCCATCAGAAGCGGCCCCTCCTTCACACCCTGCGATGCGCCAAAGAGAGGGGTTGCAGGGCTGGCGACTACCGGAGTTGGCAGTGGCCAGCTCAGCCCCACGGCACGTCCCAAGTGAGAGGCGAGGACAGGGATGGGGGTGCATCCACTGGGGAGAGTGGCCATGGTTCCTTGCTTAAAACACCTCCTCCAGATCCCCAGCTTGTTCCTGCTCTCTGATAGCCAGAGCTCTGCATGGAGTCAGCGCATGGCAGCTCGTAGGGTTGGGAGGTGACCTCTCCCATCTCGCTCTCGCCAGGTCCCACCAACGTTTTTTTCTGTCGCTTTGGCTCTTTGGCGCCTTCCTGGCCTCCCCCAGGTTGCCTCTGGAGCTCAGGCACTGCAAGCTTCTCTGGGAAGTCTCATCTGCCTCCCGCAGCTTGAAGCCCTGGTAAACTCGTTGTGGAGTGGCTCTCAGTGGTAGAGAGAGGAGAGTTCCTGCATTTTATTTATTTTTTCCCCCCATAATTTGCAGCTGGTGGCGGGGAGCCAATTCCCATGCGTTCCTCGATGCAATGGGGATGTGCTCCTGGTGCTCGGCTTTGCTGGCAGCGTGCAACTGCTGAGGCTCAATCCTGCATCCCAGAGTGCCACCCGCATGTCCTGTGGGGACAATATCCATATCTCCTGCGGGCAGGAAGACAGCAGGCCAGGAGAAGAGAGTTGCAGGATTTTGCTTGCTGCCCCAGGCTTCCTGTTCCCCACCATGCAGTGGCCTCACTGAGACTCAGGACCTTGCCTCCTGATGCTGCCTGTTGCTGCCTGTCCCCTTGTCCCTGCCTCCCGCTACCTGTCCCTGCCTGCCCCATACCACTGCCTGCTGCTACATGCCCTGTGTCCTTTCATGCTGCTACCTGCCGTTGCCTGCCCCGGCCTGTCCTGCATCCTACCTGCTGCTGCCTGCCCGGTGTCTCTGCCTGCCCCTGCCTGTCCTGAGGCCCTGCATGCGCACACACGCACCGCAGGGTTGCACATATGCATCCATACTGCCCAGGCAGGCAGGGCAGGACGGCAGCATCCGATGGGGCAAGTCATCCCAGTGTGCCAGTGGGGCAGGCAGGCACTGGGGCCAGTGCCATATGGGGCTGGCCCTAGTTTGCAGCCATGTGAAAAGGCAGCCATGGGGCCAGTCCCTGTGCCACATGGGGCAGGCAAGGGGCCAGTCCCAGCACCCTGTGGGTGGTAGGAGAGCCATGGCTGGCGGTGGGGAGCATCTGGAGCCCAGATGGGAGATGAGCGAGGAGGAGTGAGCTGGGGCGGGCGCAGGGACACGTGGTGGCCCTGCACCCCCAGGCTTTACCACCCGCCTGCCCCACAGGTCAGGGCATCTGTGCCCCACATCTCCCCAGCCATGTGCTGTCAAGGTGCAGGGTGGGCTGGGTTCTCTCCTGGTCCCGCCCAGTCCCTTCCTGCTCATCCATCGGGTACGTCCGTACCCCCGTCCCCAGCAGACACACTCATGTGTGGTTTTATTAAAACCAGACGCCAGAGACCTAAGCAGCCGGAGCTGTCCGCACGCTGGCGCCACACACGCACGCCCTGCAGGCTGTGCTTTATTGGTCATGCTGGACAGCCTGTCCCACTGCCTGGAGGTTGGGACGAGGCGTTATTTTTTGCAAATTAGGGCCACATCCGCCCTTGAGAAAGCCCCGCTGGCTGTGGCCGTGCTGGCGGACCCTCAAGGTCAGTGTAGGGAGGAGGAGTGGAGAGATTGATGTCACATCCCATGACGCTGTTTCCCGGAGCGAAGTGTGCCCTGTGGGGGCCGCGGCTGAATCATGCCTTGGACGTGCTGGCTCTGGAGCCTGTGACCCACCAAGGAACGGCAGCTGCACTGGCTCCTTGTGCTGTGTTGGTTCCCGCATGGGCCAGCTGGGCACATGTGGGCAGCAGCCCTCATGCTGGGGAGCTTGGCACCACGTGCATGTCTCAGCTGCCAGGCTCAGCCCTTTCCCCAGGCCACTGCTCTCTCATCACCCCCCTGCCCCAGCTCTCAGCACAAGCTCCGCAGGGGTCCGTGGCTGGGCAGAAGGGTGCTTGCTAGGCCTCCTGGTGAGACCCCTTGCTGTGCAAATGACCCTTTTGTGTCCCTTGATGAGCTGCAAGGAAGCAACTCGTCAGGGCTCTGTGCCCAGGATGGTGAGGACACCCTGGTGGCACCTCTAAGGAGGTCCTCATGGGATTTGGAAGCACAAGATCAGAGAGATCTCAGGCTTTTGGCATCCCAGCAGGTAACAGCAGCTGGATGCTGGATTTGTGCCCAGCCATGCCTGGAAACCAACTTACTCCTTCTTGGTGGAGACCTCGTTTCACATGTCCCACAGGCATCCCAGGAGACCGTGCCCTACTCTTGCAGCCTAGAGATGGGGTCCATGGGAACTGCTTCCAGCCCCGATCCAGGAGAGCTGCCCACAGCATCCATCTTTGGGGAGGATGCAAAGAGCAGGCCCTTGCATGGAGAGGCAAACTCTCCCCAGACAAGGAGGGGTGGTGGAGTGGCATCTGCTGGAGGTGGCATCCAATCAGGGTGGCACCCATTTGAGGTGATGCCTCATGGTGGTGGCATCCAATTGAAGTGGCATCTTGCAGATGGCGTCAGGGTGCCCTTTTATTGGGGTGGCAGCCGGGAAGGATGGCACAACCTTGTTGTCATGCTGCTGCAGGCACTGGGGGGTGGCACTGGGCATGGATGGAAGGAGGCAGCGGTCACAAAGAGAGCAGCCTGGAGAGAAGATGGAAAGCACGTGGGCTCAGGGCAGAGATTAGCTCCTCTCCTCTCTCTTACTTGTGCCCTGGCCTCACCGCCTGGTCCCTGGCACTGGCCCACCTCATCTGCAGCACTTCTGCCTTCCATCTGGCTGCCTCATTGCACGTGTGAATATTCATGACCCTCATTATCCTCTTTCACTCATTTCTCCCACACTCAGGCTAAAAATAACTTCCCAAGGTGGGAGGATGGGGCATGTGGGGTTGGGGGCTAAGTTCTCTCTCCCTTCCTGGGAAGGGAGGTAATCTGGGTCTCAGCTCCCCTATGTGAGGGGCTGGTGACCAGGCTGGGGTACAGGAATACATAGAATCATAGAATTATAGAATGCTTAAGGTTGGAAGGGACCTCTAGGGATCATCTAGTCCAACCCACCTGCACACACAGGGTCACCTAGAGCACGTGGCACAGGATTGCATCCAAGTGGGTTTTGAAGATCTCCAGAGACGGAGACTCCACAACCTCTCTGGGCAGCCTGTTCCAGTGCTCTGTCACCCTCACTGTTAAGAAATTTTTCCTTAAGTTCCTGTGGAACTTTTGATGCTTCAGTTTCGGGCCGTTTCCTCTAGTTCTATCAGTAGCCACCACTGAAAACATTCAAGAGGACAGGGTCAGCAGGCCAGGGAGCCTGCAGGACTTTCAGGAGTCACCACCCACAACAGCAGGGCCACTCAGTGGGCCATGGTGCAGAGCAGGGCTCTGCTGACAGGGACATTGGGTATTGATGGGCGAGCCCAGGATCATTCTGCCTGTTTCCAAGCTACCCATGGCTGTCCCAGTTGGAAATGAACGTCTCCTGTGCTTATCCAGCATCCCATCCTGTGGCATGTGCCCCACTCCAGAGGTGGCTACATCATGGTAGGACCTTTCTCAGTGGATCCTAGAACTCCATGGGATCCCCTAGCTGGGAATGGACAGGGGTTGGTGCTGTGCAGGGCTGGAGATGGGTGCCCAAATGCTGAGGCAGATGTAGCCCAGGGGAAAGATGGTGGGCGCCGGGCGCTGGCACACTGATGTGGGCCCCTTTGCCCTGCAGAGCTGAAGGCCACGGGCACCGCGCACTTCTTCAACTTCCTGCTCAACTCCAGTGACTACCGCATCCTGCTCAAGGACGAGGACCACGATCGCATGTACGTGGGCAGCAAGGACTACGTCCTCTCTCTGGACCTGCACGACATCAACCGCGAGCCCCTCATCGTAAGCGCGTGCTGTCACTGACAGGAGCTGAGGGCTGGGCCTGGGGTGGCCGCTAGAAGAGCGGGTGACACGGGGCAGAACCAAGTGCCCCCGTCGCAGGGCTGTGGGTTGAAGGGATCAGGAGCCAGGCGGGTGTTTTAGAGGCTGTTTTTGCACAGAGGAGGGTCCGTCTCTGCCCTGTAATGGCAGAGGGATCAGGAAAGAGCTCCAGGTGGGGGCTGAGCCAGGCATGAGTTCAGCTCTCCTCTTTGCTTGTGTTCTTGCAGATCCATTGGCCTGCTTCCCAGCAGAGGATTGAGGAGTGCATCCTGTCGGGCAAGAACAGCAACGTGAGTGTGCTGGGCACTACTGGATGTGCCCATGCTGTATCTGCTCCCTAGAGTCCTGAGCCACAGCCCATGTGGTCAGGGGTTTTGATTGCCACCACTTTAGGGAACCTCAAGGAGTTTGTCACCCCCACAGGACTGCAATTCATGTCATCTCCTTGAAATCCCATCCCCAGCAGGCCACTGCAGATCAGCCTGTCCAGGCAACATCTGCAGCCATGCCAAGACAGGCTGGCACTCCAAGATGTCACACCGTATCCTGTCAGCTCCTCCTTGTGAAAGTGCTAGGAGGAAGCTGGAGGCCAAGGTTCTCCACACTGCTTCCTCCCACCTATCAGAACTACCCCCAGCCATGCCAGTCCTGTGCCAAGACCTGTGTCCCGTGCCAGTCCATGCCCTGTGCCAGCGCATGACCTGTGCCTATCCAAGACCCATGGAGCAGCCTCCCAGCTTCCCAGCTCTATGACATGTCTGCTCATGCTCTCTAGTTCTGCCTCCCGGGGCAGAGGTTTCCATGCCTAGGCAGCTGCACCCTGCGGTGCCTGCCCGGCACAGGGGAAGGCTCTGTGCTCCCCGCTGGGCATGTGAGCTGGGATGGGAGCTGGCCTCCTCCTGTGCCCATGCTGTGGTTGCCAATCTCTCCCTCTGCTTCCCAGGGAGAGTGCGGCAACTTCATCCGCCTGATCCAGCCCTGGAACCGGACTCACCTCTACGTGTGTGGCACTGGCGCCTACAATCCCATCTGTGCCTTTGTCAACCGTGGGCGCAAAGCGCAGGTGAGGGGGCTGAGCTGGTGCCTGGGCCTGGCTGTGCCTGCATTGCCATCTCAGGGCCACAGCTAGACATGGGTGGGCATTAGGCATGGCTAGGTCTGTGCTAGTTTGAGGAGGGTTTCAAGGGGGAAGGGGATGGGGGCAGGCAGAGACATGCCAGTCTCAGCTTGGGTGCACCAAGGACTCTGTGGCTAATGTTACCATGCCGTGGAGCATGGCTGAGCCGTCTCTGCAGAGCAAAGCCTGAGGATCACTCTTCACACCTGCTTTGGGCTGCCTCAGCCGGACTCCAGCACCAGCTTCAACCCTCTCAGCCCATGGGCACCTCTTGAAAAGCGCCTGCTGATACCTCTTGAATGGAGTCTGTGCCTGGCTTTCCACCAACTGGTGGATCGTGAACATCCTTGGAATGGAGCGGCCTCTCCCAGGGAATGGAAAGTGCCTGGCATTGCAACAGCACTGGCATTTCTCGGGGACAAACGGCATGGATAGGCCACAAGGATGCGGTGGGCATGCTGTGGTGTTGCGACTGGCTTCGGGAGGGGACAGCGCTGCCACAGGCGGTGCTGGCGCTTGAGCTTGCGAGATGTCTGTGTCCTGCCCCACCGTGTTCCCAGGTGCCAGGGAGAGGTGATGACACTGGCCAGATGCTCATACTGACAACCGTGACATAAGCTGAGAGAAGCTGTATGGCATCGGGTGGCCTCATGGTGCTAGGAGAGTCCCAGGAGGGAGCTGGTCTCTCCAAGTGCTGGCCCTGGGGCAAAGGGTGCGTTGAGTGACTGCTGTAGCGTGTGGTAAGGATGGTGGGGACTCCCACTTGATGAACTCATGGTCCGCGGTGTCCATCTTATCAGCACCAGTGTGGTGGATCCTGAGTTATGCCTTAGAGGGACATCACCTGCTAGTGAGCTGTGCTCTGAGCTGTGTGCCATACATGCTTGCAAGCGCAGGCACAGCTACACAGGGAGATTGGTACAAGTCAGTGCCACTACTAGACTGGGCTTTTGGGCAGCACATCATGGACCCTGCAGCATTTGAGGAGGATCGGTGGGGTTCTGTGCACCCTCATTGCATTGAGTAGCAGTGTGCTTTCACAGAAAAACAAAACTGTTGTCTCTCCCCTCTGACTGCATGCAGGGTGAGTCCCAGATCTTGGTCCCAGAGAGCATGATGAGTGGGGAGAGAGGATCCTAAGCCTTGGGGTCCCAGAGTGCCGGTAGCCTTCCCCATCTCGCTGCATCACCCCTGTAGCTCTGATAGCATTCCTCATCTTGACGTCTCTCCCAAGTATGGAGTCAGGACCTCACTCTTCCATGATGGAGCGTTTCCAATTGAGCCGCTGGTCCCACCACCGTGTCCTGGGGCATAAGCCCTCCCTGGTCAGCTGGATGGGCAAGGGCAGAGCCAGCTTCACCAGTCTCTCTTGCTGCACGATGTGCTGGCCTCCACACCCAGTCCTGTCCCTGCTCTGAGGTGTGGACATGTGTCCCCTTGACCAACACTGCCCAGAGGGGAGCTTTCTGGGAGGGATCTGAATGGGGAAATGGCTCTCTATAGCTCCGCATGTGCCCTTGGCCCCTGGTCTCGGTGCCTTCCCCCCCCCCGCCACGCTGGGGTGGCCCTGTCCCCCACCTGCAGCGCTAACTCTCTGCCCTGCTCCTTCTCCCCAGGGATTTCCGCTGAGCCAGCCCGTCCAGCCGGGAGGCCGGGAAAGCAGAGCAGCTGACGGCCCCCTCAGCCCGAGACCAGCGGAAAGCAAGGTGGGAACTGGTCCTGGAGCCCGCCAGAGCCATGCCCACCTCTCCGGGGGGCACACCTGAGCTTAGGGTTCCTTCTCCCTCTCACCGGCATGTTCCTGGCCCTCCAGCACCCCCAGGGTCAGGGGTGCCCAGCAAAGTCTTCTTTCCCCTCTCTACAAAGCTCTCTACAGCAGCAGGCCTGGCTTCTCCTCTCTTCTCTCACTAACTCCTTCCTTCTCCCAGGCCTGGAAGGGATCCCCATGGGGGACACTGTCAGGGACAGCAGTCCATCCCCAGGCTGCTTTTATTGTGTCCAGACCCTATGCATTCCTTCAAAGCAGGGCTAATCATCATCAGAGCCATGGAGGACAGCACTGCTCATGGGGGCAAACACAAAACCCCTGTACAGGTGGCATTTTGATAAGGCCTTGCTGATGCCCAGGGGGCATGAAGCTACCTGCTTCACCTTGCCCAAGCAAAAGTGATTTCATTAGAGCAAGCAAGAGGGATCCAGGGAAGCAATGGTCTCACCAGCTTCTCATGGGCAGTTCCCAGCATTCAGCCTGTCCTGACAGTGTCTCCCCCTTGAATCTCTCTTCTCTGGACTAATGCGGATCAGTGCATGGGCATGGGGTCCATGCTGCCCCATATATTGCCTGCCAAGCCTGTATGTCCCCCGGACCTCCTTGCAACCTTGAACACACACGTCCCGTTCTGCTTTGGAGGGAAGTTGGTGGATGGGGAGAGTTTGATGCTGTCAGCCTTGAGCATCTCAGTGGCTGGGGTCTCTCTTGGCCCCTGCTGCTTCTAGGGGCTGGCCATGCTGCCCTGAGACCATTGCTCTCCTGTGGCCAGCTGAGGAAATCCGTTTGCCAACGGCCATCCCCCAGGAGCTCCAAAAGGCCTCCCTGTTCCTCTCCTCGATGGCCTTGTCTCAGGAACAGGGCTGCAGTGCCCCTCAGCCAAGGGCAACGTGCAGGAGGGTTTGCCCTTCAGGTGGCCCCTATTTATGGCCTGTCCTGGAGCTGGGCAGAGAACTGGGCTAGGACCTCCGTCACTCGTCTTACTGGTGTTTGGTTTCCTTTTGCCCTCTATTCCATGATGACAGGGCCTCACCTTGGCCTGGCTCTGCTCGCAACTGGAGTCGCTGCCACCCTCTCTCCTGTGCACCTCTAGCCTCTGGGAGGTGAATGAGAGGACTTCCAGCCTCTCGTTTAGGGAAATCTGGTGCTCACTAAGGCCTGGGCTTTGGTTTGATTTCCTTCAGCTACTACCTGGCACCCACTGCCTTTCCTCCTTACATAACCCCCTGCTTCTGCACAAACACAGCTCATTGGGCCCAGGTAAGCTTGACAGGGGTCGTCAGCAGCTGCTTTCCAGCAAGATCAATGTATTCTGAGCATCGAGAGCCAAGAGGCTGTCCCAGTGTCCGCCAAGTCTTTCCATCTGCCAGGCAGCTCTGGCGCTGGGATGGGCTTGCAGGTTGTCTTTCATCTAGTTGGTCCAGCCTGGCGGGACAGGTCAAGGGTTGCTACTGGAGCCAGGGGTTCATTTGAGAACAAAGTTATCTCAGTAAAATGTGAGCTGGTGGGAGACCGCTGCACCCCCCCAGCAGAGGAGTTTGTGGAGATGGGGGTGGCTATGCCAAGGGGCCAGCCCCACGGGGCACCAAGCCTGTGCCCAGTGCAGGTTAATCCTTGTGCTCTGGCTCATGCGACCTGGCTGCTCCCATGGACTCGGGCCACAAAGCCAGGAACAGCTTTCCTGAGCAAATCCTCTGAAGGAAGACACATGGAGGGATGAAGAGTGCTCCTCACTTCCATCAGCTCTCCGGCCAGTCCTGTCTTCCTGGACCCTGTGTATCCTGCAAAGACTCTGTTCATCCTTTGGATCCGTCTTGGGGGAGCAGTTGTCTCAATGTCTTTGGCTTCTGTTTCAAATCCAGGATGTGGGGTGAGTGGACAGCTCTGCTGGCCTAGCTTGTGTTGGCCGTGGTGAGGGCCCATGAATCCCGAGGGCTGGTGTGTGGCCTGGGCTGCCACGTGGGATGCCAGCAAGTGCTGTGTGTGGACAGGCTGTCTCGGGGCTGCTTCCTGGGGGTTCTGCACACCTGGGAGCCCCATGTGCCCCAAACCATTGTGCTGGCTGATTCTGTGTGTCTCCAGGAGGCAGAGCTGCCATGAGGGTGTGCAGTGGTGCTGGGTTTTCCACATGTCACTTTGCCCAGAGCAGGCAGAGACAACATCCAGGAGAGCGTCTCCTATCAGAGCAGGGCTCCAAATCCCACCAGGACCGGGCTCAGTAACTTGTGGCAATTGGTGGACCACTCATTGGTGACAAACTGCTCCTTGCTGGGACGTGTTGGGTCTGGCAGCAAAGACTGCCTGTGGCTGAATATTGTCTGTCAAAGCAGCTGCTGTGAGGGGCTCCTGCAACATACAGCACAGCCAGGCCCGTCTGCCCTCAAACCAAGCAGACTGGAGAGGATCAGTGCTGGATGGTGACTCTGTTTGCCAAGAAGAACATGCTGCATTTTCAGCCCAGTGGCAGGTCTCAAAGCAGCCGTGGATCAGTGCTGTGCAGGTGATGGACCCAGCACCTGGCAGCATCAGAGAAGCAGCTCACTGAGGCCTCAGCCCTCCTGAGATCCGTACAGACCTGTGAGGTGGTCTGTCCACATCCGTGCTGAGCACTGCATGTTCTCAGGCCTTGTGGCAGCAGACAGTGTTTTATAGCTGCTGTGCTCCACCTCCAGAAGAAGCTGCATTTCCAGCAGGCCTCTGCATTGGAAGATGCCCTGGGGATGGAGGGGAAAGATGTGATACACTCTCTCTTGCTTTCTTCTTCAGGATTACATCTTCTACCTGGAGCCAGACAAGCTGGAGTCAGGCAAGGGGAAATGCTCCTATGACCCCAAAGTAGACACCGTCTCTGCATTAATAAGTGAGTCCGGGATCCTTGCAAGGCCACTGCTGCCCGGGGGGCCGGCAGGGAGGACACAGAGGTGAGACAGGAGAGCTGCTCCAGTTGTTCTGATGTGTGGTGCCAAAATATCCACAAGAAGTTGGACTCCTGTCACTTCGCCCCTGCCTGCTCCAGTTGCAGCTGGGCAAGATGTCCCTGGGCATCTGGCAAAACCTGATCCTGCCGACAGGGGCTATCCTTTCACGCAGGTAACAGCATCCCACGCTTTTCAGCGTGGCCGTGTGCCGGGTCTCTTGGGCAATAGGGTGCCTAGGGGCTAACAGGCAGGACCAGGAGCCTGGAGCCAGAGGGAGGAGGACCACTGAGAAAGGAGATAGGGTGCCTAGGCAGGATGGGTTGGGGGCCTGTGGGGCGAGCTGATCTCTGTTCTCCTATCTGCAGATGAAGAGCTCTATGCCGGTGTCTACATCGACTTTATGGGCACTGATGCAGCCATCTTCCGTACCATGGGAAAGCAGACGGCCATGAGGACAGACCAGTACAATTCACGCTGGCTCAATGGTAAGTTGGGAATGTCCTTGGTTCAGCTTACCATTTTCCAGTGGTCCCACCATGTTGCATCTGTCTTATAGGCTAGAGGGACAGTAGACAGCACAGGCAAGTGAGGGATGATGTGGGATGGAACGACAGATGGATAAATGGATGGATGGATGGATGGATGGATGGATGGATGGATGGACGGATAATGGATTGATGGAGGAATCTATATTGGAAGAGGGACCTAAAGAGGTCTCTGAGGATGGATGGGTGGACGGATGGATGGATGGATGGACGGACGGACGGGCGGACAGATGGATAGTGGGAATCTCCTAGGACAGACAGATGGAGGGATGGCTGTGTGGAGTGCAGTGACAGACGGCTGACAGTGCTGCTGCTAGACAGTGGAAATAGCCAGCTGCTGGGCAATAGTGCTGGCTTTGTCAGGGCTTGTGCCTGGATTTATGCTGTGGTGAGATGTCAACCATGTCGCCTGCAATCAGTGACCCTGAGCACTCATCCTGCCCCCCCTTATAGCTCCTCCAGCCACAAGGAGGCCAAGGCAGCTGAGTAAACAGAGCAGAGCAGATCGGATGATCCTGCTGGGCCTGGGAGCTGTCGGGGCAGTAACCTGAACAGGGGGAGCTGTCAACATGGGCTGGGGACGAGCTGATGGATGGCACGGAAATGCTTCCTGTTGAGCTGTGTGGATCCCCCCTGAGGGGGGAGACTGGTTCCCGTAGCCCTGCTTTTGGAGCTGCTGGAGCCCTGAACACTTGCAGACTCCAGGGCTAAGGATGCTCTGGTCCTCTACAAATGGAGCATAGATGACCATGGAGAGACTCATCTCAGGGGCAGTCCTGGAGCCTCTGCTTCCTCAGACGTGGCTGAGTTGCCTACCCCTGTGACAGCCTCAGGGGGCTGGGTTCTTGCTGAGGGCTCAGTAACCTGCTATGGTGGGCTCGTGGGGTGCTGGCATCACCTGCTGTGGTGCAGGTGCTGCTGGGCTGACTACGCTGTGCCATTCCAGACCCAGCATTTGTCCATGCCCAGCTCATCCCTGACAGCAGTGAGAGGAATGACGACAAACTCTACTTCTTCTTCCGGGAAAAATCTGCTGATGCCCCCCAGAGCCCAGGTGTCTACTCCCGCATCGGGCGCATCTGCCTAGTAAGTCCACGGCCAGCCTGTGGCCATGCAAGGGGTTGTGTGGGCAGGGGTATGGGATTGTGACATTCCTGGGATTCATCTTGGCGGTCCATCTGCCACAGAATGATGATGGGGGCCACTGCTGCCTGGTGAACAAGTGGAGCACATTCCTGAAGGCCCGGCTTGTCTGCTCTGTGCCGGGACCCGATGGGATAGAAACGCACTTCGACGAGCTCCGTGAGTGTGGGCAGGGTTCTGTGGGGATGGAGAGGGATCAAGACTGCTTTGATGGCTCCACATGCTAGTATCTTTCTGCACCTACTCCCCCCTCCACTCACCACCTCCCTGGCACCCTGTGTCCTGGAGAAGGCCAGGAGTCTATGGCTGCCCAAAACTCTTACCAACCATTCCCTCTCATCAAGAGAGGCCAAGGAGCCAGGAGCTACTTTTACCCCAGTAGCCCCTCTTGCTACCCTGGTGTCCATGGCCAGGTGGTCCCTGCCCATCTTCCTGCTGGTGACATGCTCTTCCTTCTGTCCCAAGAGGATGTCTTCATCCAGCAGACACAGGACACCAAGAATCCTGTCATCTATGCTGTGTTCTCCGCCTCAGGGTGAGTGCTGTTGCTCCTTTGGCAGCCATACTGTTTGGACACATGGGGTCCCAAGGCCAGCATGTGAGTTCTGTGCATGGATGCCCAGTGAGGCCAGAGCTGCCCACACCATGAAGCAGTCTGGAGGGCTGGCCAAGGTCAGTACCCTCCAGCTACATGCAGTGCCCCGCTGGGGGCTTGGAAATGCTGGAGCAGCACAGCATGAGCAGGGTGGGTTGCTCTGCCAGGAAACTGGGCAGTGCCATCCTGAGAGCAATACAAATCTCTAAGACTGTGCTGACTGCCCTCCTTCCAGATCTGTGTTCAAAGGCTCTGCTGTGTGCGTCTATTCCATGGCTGACATCCGCATGGTGTTCAACGGGCCCTTTGCGCACAAGGAGGGCCCCAACTACCAGTGGATGCCCTACACGGGCAAAATGCCGTATCCCCGGCCAGGCACCGTAAGTACCCTTCAGGCATGGGGGTCTCCAGCTAGCACAACAGTGGATGACGGGGGGGAAGAAAACCTGTGTGTGCCCAGCAATACCAGGGAGCCAGTGCTCTCCTGCTGCTCGGAGCAGCTCAGAACCTGGCTGTGACAGGACACTGGATATGGCTTATGGTGCAGCTCCAGCAAGGAGAGACCGGGCAAATCTGTTGGCAGGGCCAGAGTGAGCCCCTAGCCTGGGGTGCCTGAGTGTGGACAATGTTTCACCCACCTGCCCTGTGTTGCAGTGCCCTGGGGGGACGTTCACACCATCCATGAAGTCAACCAAGGATTACCCTGATGAGGTGATCAACTTCATGCGTACACACCCGCTGATGTACCACGCCATATACCCAACCCACCGCCAGCCCTTGGTGGTGCGCAGCAACGTCAACTACCGCTTCACCACCATCGCGGTCGACCAGGTGGATGCAGCAGATGGACGCTATGAGGTGCTTTTCCTGGGCACAGGTACCCACGCCGCACATCGCAGAGAACGCAGCATGCACCAGAGCCGCCCGGGAGGGCAGGGGCACCGCCAGGGCTGGCGAGATCATGGTGCCCTCCATTCCTGCCAGATGCCGCGTTGGAGAAGGGCAAGGGGCTGAGACCCCTGTGCCACGGTCCTACAATACAGCCTGGTCCTCCCCCTACCCCACTGCACATCCCAGGGCTCCATGATCCAGCCTAGTCCTTTCCCTGCCCCAATGCTCATCCGAGGGCTCTGTGCCCACCGCAGGGCTCTGCCCACCCCGGTTCTTCCCACTGCCCCAGTTCCATCCCAGGGCCCCATGATCCAACCTGGCTTTTAGCCCTGTTTCCCATGGGGACAGAGGCTGTTCTGCATCTTGCCGCAAATCTCAGCCTGGAGGCTCTTCCCCAGTGAGTTCCTGTTGCAAACTCAGTGGGTCTCCTTGCTTCTGAGCAGACAGCAGAGGCTGATGCCCTGGCTGCTGCATCTCCCCTGTCCTGGGCAACAGCAATCCCTAGTGAGGGGCAATTTTTTGAGGGGCATCCCAGACAGAGCTGCCTACTGCAGCACTACAGGGATGGGGATGGAGTTGGGAACCCTTCTGTCCTTCAGAGCAGCAGGAAGCTCCTTCCCAGGAGGATGGGGGATGCAGGTGCCCAGCCTGTGTCTCTCAACGACTGTGCACTGTGGTGTCATGCAGATCGAGGCACTGTGCAGAAAGTTATAGTGCTGCCCCGGGATGACATGGAGACTGAGGAGCTGATGCTGGAGGAGATTGAAGTGTTCAAGGTAAGGACCAATCTCTCCTGCACCTTCCTCAGAGCTCTGAATGCCCATGGCCGGGCCTTGTCCCACCGTTACAGCCTAGCCTGTGGTGCCCAGTGCTGGCCTGTGAGCCCCTTAGCCCACCAGCTCCTCCATATCCTTCACCTGTGCTCTCCTCTAGGTGCCAGTGCCCATCAAGACAATGACCATCTCTTCTAAGAGGGTGAGTCACAGAATGTGCCCAAGTGGCAGGGAGAAGTGCATGGCCCCTGAGGAAAAGGTGCCTGGCTGCGGTACTGCCCAGGCACCAGCTCGGTGCAAGGGGAGTGAGCCATGAATGGGGGACGCTAGTGGGAAGTTCTGGGGTGAGATGCTTTTGGTGGCCCCAGGTGAATCCTGGGGTTATGCTGCCTCAGGTCACTGGGTATCCCCAGGATAAGATGGCTCTGGTGGCCCCAGGAGCGAGGAGGCCACAGCTCATTCATGTGGTCCTTACAGGGCTGGGACAAGGCTATGTGCCTGAGTAGTGTCTCACACTTACCTCTCTGTCCTCCAACAGCAACAGCTTTACGTGTCCTCAGCTGTAGGGGTGACCCACTTGGCCCTGCACCGATGTGATGTTTATGGGGAAGCCTGTGCCGACTGCTGCCTGGCCCGGGACCCCTACTGCGCCTGGGACGGCAAGGCTTGCAGCCGCTACTCAGCATCCTCCAAGAGGTACAGGAGGCCAGAGGCAGGGGGCAGGGAGGGACCCCTGAGCTATGGGAAACCCCAGAGAGGTTCCCCAGGTCATCTGCTGCCTCCCCACAGGCGGAGCAGGCGGCAGGACATCCGGCATGGCAATCCCATCCGCCAGTGCCGAGGCTACAACTCCAATGGTGAGTGGGCACCATGGGGCTGTGGTGAGGGAAGAGGGAGCATCTGAGAAAGCTAGTGAGGGGGCAGGCCATGGGGGTCCAGGGAAGGGGCATAGTGTGGTTATACTGAGGGCAGGAGACAGGAGAACGTGAATGACAGCCTGATGGGGTAAGGGATGGCTGGATATACTTGGTGGATGTATGTAGAGGCACTGGAGGAGGCTGAGAACATTTTGATGGATACATTGGAGGATGGTTAGCATGGATGGATGGACGAGTGGTTCCACTGGGGAGAGGCTGAACACAGTTGAATGGATGGTTGGATATGTGAAGAAGCAAAGTGAGCAAAGTGGGATGGATGCACTCGGTAGATGGAGGGATGCAGACAGATGGTGCATAGATCAAAGCAGGGTGAATATGAATGGGTGAGTGGATTGATGGAAGGATGGATACATTAGGGAGGAGTCTGAGCACATTTGGAAGGATGGATAGATGCATCAGAGAAGGATGAACATACATGGATGGATGGGTGGATGGATGGATAGATACACTTGAAGAGGATGAGCACAGTGGGATGGCCTGCTGGTTATATGCACTTACTGGAAGGACAGATAAACTGCAGGAGGAAGAACAGTTTCTGCGTGGATCGAGAGCCAGTGTATCCATGGCTGGGTTTGTGTAGGGTAGCTGGGATGAGGTTCGGGGGTTCGGAAGCGTGCCACTTTTTCCCTCAGCGAGACTGGCTGGGGGCATGGACGCACATGCACTGACCTGGCCACCTGCACCTGTCCCTACAGCCAACAAGAATGCGGTGGAGGCTGTGCAGTATGGAGTTGAGGGCAGCACGGCCTTCCTGGAGTGCCAGCCTCGCTCGCCCCAGGCCAGCATCAAGTGGCTGCTGCAGAAGGACAACAGTGACCGTCGGAAAGAGGTAAGAAGGGGTGCTGGGCAGCGCCCTGCCCTGGGTTCTGGAGCTGAGGGCCCTGCTGCAGCCAGATGAGCCTCCACTCGCTCTCCTCACAGCTCCGTGTCGAGGGCCGGGTGCTGCGGACGGAGCAGGGCTTGCTGCTGCGCTCCCTGCAGCTCTCCGACAGCGGCCTCTACTCCTGCACCGCCACGGAGAACAACTTTAAGCACACGGTGACCAAAGTGCAGCTCCGTGTCCTCAGCAGCCGCACCGTCCACGCCGTGCTCTTCCAGGCAGAGGTATCCCCGGGCCTCCCGCCCGCTGCTGGGGGTGCCGGGGCCACCGGGCTCCCCGGCGCTGCCATTCCCCACCAGCAGGACCTGCTGCAGCTCCTCACCCAGCCCGAAATGGGACTCCTTGACCAGTACTGCCAGGGTTACTGGCGCCACGTAGCCACCAGCTCCCAGGAACCGCTGGCTGGCCTCAAAGCCAAGGAGCAGCAGGACCAGAAGAAGCCTCGAAACCGCCGGAATCACCAGCCAGAGACCTACAGGCATACATGAAACCATTGGCAGGGACTTTGATAGCACAGTGGTCTATTTTTCCCCCTTTTAATATTAAAAATATCTATAAATATATATATATATATATATATATACACACACACACACACACATGAGT
>NW_010585787.1:36685-50632 GCF_000705375.1 Tinamus guttatus | reverse complement strand
TGAAAGATGGTATTTATTTGTAGGGTGTACATAGTCACTGGCATGACATGGCCATTGCCTTCCTGCCCCAGGAGGGAGCAGAGGACCCCAGCCAGCATTTCCTTCTGCTCTTCCCAAGAGCCTTTTGGGACATGGTGAGACACTGGTGCATGGGGCCAGATTGGGTGGCCAGCATGCCGACCCGCTGGAGGGAAGGGCCCTGCACTCAGAGCTGAGGGTGTTTAGTGCACAGACCAGGTTCAGGGATATTGTCTCCGGCTCAGAGGGATGTTGGAGGAGAGGCAGTGGTTCCTGCGAGGAGGCTCTGGTGCCCTTCTAACCTGAATAGCCTGACTCAGCCACGGGACAAGGGGAGAGAAGGAGGTGGGAGACAGTCTGCCTTCCTGCCCGGTCATGCCTACTGTCTCTTTCAACCTCAGTTTTTCCACCTGGTCACTGAAGATCAAGTGCTTTCTCCTGGGAAACTACAAACTGGCAAGACAAGCCTCAGAGATGGAGGGGGGAGCTACAGATGAGCATCACGCTGTGTCCTGCCAGGCCACAGCTTGGATGTCCTCCCTGCTGAAATACCCCTGTGCTTGGAGAGCGGCACAGCAGCCGTGTGAGGCTGGTCTCCAAAGGAGACCTTGTACCCCAGAGAGCTGCTCAGGGAGGCTGCACCCAGGGGCCTGGGCAGCAGTAAGGGCTTAGTCAAGGCTGTACTCTGGGCTGGGTAGGGAAGAAGAGGCTGTACCCAGGCCACCCCAGTATGCTAGACCTGGTGGGTTGGGCAGGGTGCCCTCAGGTGCAGGCTCCATGGGTCCCTTCCCCATTGCCTGCTGCCTTGGGGCTCCCAGGCAGGGATGGGGGTGCACTGCATTGTAAATAACTGTACACGGAAAGTGTAGGGGTGCCCAGGGCCTGTGCCACCCCCACGTGACCGGGAGTGTGTTGAAATAAACACTGGCTTTGGGACAGCCACAGGCCCCTGTGTGTGCTCTGTACAGGATGGGGACAGTGTGTGGGGGGGTGGGGCTTGATGCCATCGTCCCCTGTGCTGTGCCAAGCCCTCAGGAACCTCACGCAATCCCCTCGACTCTGCTCCTCCAGCATTTTGCCCTGAGCTGTGCCGGGAGGCAGGGCTGAAATCTTCACCCCCAATACCAAGTTGCCAGGCATGGGATGGAGACAGAGTATGGGTCACCTCCCCCAGTAGAGGGTCTCCTGGGGGGCACTTGGGGTCCTGGGGACACTGAGGAGGTTGCACTGGGCCCTACTGTGGACAATAGTATGTATGGGGAGGCTGCATTAGTGGCACTGGGCAGTACTGGGAGCACTGGGAGGGTGACACTGGTTGGTACTGGGGGAATGAGCCGGGGCGGGGGGGGGACACTGATCCTGGGAAGTGCTGGGGGTGCTGGACGCGGAGCGCTGGGTGTCCTGGAGGCCCTGGGATGTCCTGGAAGCCCTGGGCACTGCTGGATGCCGTGAGACGTACTGGGATACACCGGCATCTGCGGGCTACTGCGGTCCCTGGAATCCGCTGGGGACATGGCGACGTACTGGAGTCAACGCGCCACCTTGTGGCCATTCGCGGCAATGCAGGCAGGGACACGGCGGGGGCACTGTTGGGGGTCACTAGGCAGAGCGTCCCTGGGGACGCTGTTGCTTCTGGGGTTTCATAGAGGCTCCGCATTTGGCGGCAATGTCGGGGATCGGCATGGGGCGCATGGAGCAGGGAGGGATGGCCCATGATGTTGGAGGAGTTATGGGGGGGCATGAAAACTAGGGGAGGGTAGTGGAGATTCCTGCAGGCAGTGGAGGTGCCCTGGTGCCCATGTGGTTGGTGACAGGTGGGTGGCAGCTTAACGACACTGGGAGGATGCTGAGGGTATCTGCAGGGTGCTGAAGTGCTCCTGGAGACATGGAGCAGGAGGATCTTGGGCAGGGAGAGGCTGGGGAGCTTGGAAGGTTTGCAGGGTGGGGAGTGGTCTAGGGACAACCAGGAGGTACTGGGGTGGCTTGAAGTCACAGGGAGGGTGCTGGTACACACTGGGGGACATGGAGGTACTGAAGGGGGTGGCTGCGGACTTTGGGTTGGTGGTTCTTGACGATGCTTGGGGACACTAGGGGCAATTGCATGGCAGGCTGGGGAGGGGGGCGATACTGGGGAGGATACGTGGGCACTGTAAGTGCAAGGGTTACTGAGAACGTGGGGTGGTGTGACCAGGGTTGCAATGGGTCATGGTGGAGGGTACCGGGGTGACCCTGGCGACAGAGTGTGGTGGGGGGGCCCTGAGGTGGGAGGGGCTTGGGGACAGTGATCATTGTGCATATTTTCCAGGTCTTGCCCTTTCCCACATCCCTCCTGCTCCGAGCTCAACACCCCTGGCCAAAGACCCCCAAATAGTTGCTGAGCTGGAGCAGATGCCCCATCTGTATAGGTCAAACCAGCTCCCTGACAAGCCAGAAAAATCCCCCCCTTCCCCCGTGCTTCCCCCCTTATGGAGGCTGAAGTGCTGACATGGTGCCGTGGGGATGTGCTGGGCTCAGCCCACGGGAGATTTCAAGGGGTTTATCCGGGGCCAGACTTAAGCAGGGGGCGCTGAGCGCAGCACCTCTGCCCGGCGCCTGGGACCTTGGCCCTGTCCTTGGCCCACATTGGATGGGTGGCAGCACCTACCCACCCCGGGCAGGTGAAATCCCCCTCCGCCCCTGACGGGGCAGTCCGGTGGCAGGGCGGCCCCGCGACAGCACGGGCAGGTGCAGCGAGCCCAAGCGCTGGAGGCGGCCGGGGGCTGGAACGCGCTGCCCAGGCTGGTGCTGACCTCCAAGGAGCGGGTGAGCCGACGGGCTGCCAGGCCAAGGATGGGAGCTGGGGCCAGTGCCGAGGAGAAGCACTCCCGGGAGCTTGAGAAGAAGCTCCCCACCCCGCCCCCCCTGCCCCGACATCCCAACCACCAGTCCACTCACCAGCTCCTCCCTTCTCCCTTTGTGCCAAACAGCACGACTCCAACACCTACCTGCTTCCAGGCATCTCCCAAAGCCAATAGCCCGCCCAGCACCCCCAAACCCATCCATCCCTTTTCAAGAGACAATGCAAAATCCATCCCCCTAAGTCCCAGACACTCCCAAGCTCAATCAACCCACCTCAACATCCCACCCCAAAGCCCCCCACTGCAAGACACATCCAAGACCAGCAATCCCATGTCAGCCAACCCACCCCTGCCCCAATCCTAGTTCACCATCAGCCACCCACCTGAACACCCTATCCCAACATCCAACACAGTAAGCTCTCCCCAGAACCCAGCCATCCCTCTCAAGAGCTTATCTTAGCATCCCCTCCTCTACTACTACTCACCCATAAATCCAACCAGCCCATCCCAACAGCCCACCCAAAGCCATCATCCTGATAGCCCACTCCTAACCAAACCATCCCTTCTCAAAAGCCCTTCCCACTCCTAGACACTCTCAAACCAAACAACCCCCTGCAAAAGCCCACCCCAATACCCTGGCACATTCCCAAGAGCCCCCAGACCCAGCCATCCCACCTGCAACCCATCCTGTCAGCATAATACTGCACCCAACAGCTCCAACCACCTCTTGCTCCCTGGGTCTCCCAGATCCAGCCAGTCTACCTCACCATGCTCACACCCAGCCAAACTGCTGACCCACCCGAGAGTCTGTTCTCTTTCCCCACCAACATTATGGGTGTCTCTCAGCCCCACAGAGCTGCTCCTCTGTCCTGGAGGTGCAGGGCGCGAGTGCTTGGTGCTGCCTTGAACATGGCCCAGGCACAGGTCTCATTGCTGTCCTCATGTGGTGACCCAGGGTATGTCCCACAAGTGCTGCAGTGGGGTTGGGGGACCTGGCTGTAGGTGGCTGGGCTCAGCAATGCCACCATGGCCCCATCCCCTTCCTGGGGCTGTCGAGCACGTCCCTGGCTTATCCCATTATCCATACCCATGGGCTGCAGCAGCTCAGCTCAACCCTAATGCCTGCGCAGATGAGGCCGTAATCCGCCCTACCAACCCAATCCATGCACATGGCCTGGCCTCCATAGCCACCCAGTAGGGTGATCCTCTCCACCCTTCAGTGCTGTGGCATTGAGCCCAACCATTTGCCTTGCACACCCCACAGACACCAAAGCTCTGTACCAGCTGCTGTGGGACCCAAGGGGGCTAGTCTTGGGCACAATCAGGGATGTCCAGCGGGCACCACCATGATCCGTGCTTTGTCCCTGCAGGAGCAGGGGAGTCAGGGAAGAGCACCATCGTCAAGCAGATGAAGTAAGTGCCCCTTATCCTGAGCCCACAATGCCCCATATCTCCCCGGACAGCCACAAAGCACCCTCAGGACACCCCATCGTGCCACCCTTTCCCAGACGGGCATATGCTCACCCCAGCACAGTGTCTGGGTGGCCAGTGCTGCAGTTTGGCCATTCCTCACTTGAGCCTACCCACTGCTACACTCACTAATGCCCTCATCCTACGGTGCCTGACTCAGTCTCATCTCAGTGTCATGGAGTACTTCACCCAACACAGTGTCATCTCACAGCCGTGAATATCCTTGACCCATGGTGTCCCCATCCCCCAGTTCCTAGCTCAGCCCTGCAGTGTCAAGCCTGGCCGTATAATGCCCAGCTCCAGCATCCAGTAACCACAGGCACCACCACCCTATGGGTGCCCCTCCACCCTGTGGTGCCCAGCTCAGCCCCATGCCCTCCTTTCCGTCCAGAATTATCCACCAGGATGGTTACTCACTGGAGGAGTGCCTGGAATTCATCGCCATCATCTACAGCAACACACTCCAGTCCATGCTGTCTATCGTGCGGGCCATGTCCACACTGAACATACAGTATGGCGACTCAGCCCGCCAGGTGAGGGTTGCTTGATGTTGGACAGGGGGGGTTCCCTGTACCTTCTGGCACCCCCAGCCCCATGGAAACCTAATCCCTCACAGGATGATGCGCGCAAACTGCTACACCTCTCAGACACCATCGAGGAGGGCACTATGCCCAAAGAGATGTCGGATATCATTGGGCGGCTCTGGAAGGATGCCGGCATCCAAGCCTGCTTCGATCGCGCCTCTGAGTACCAACTCAATGACTCAGCTGGCTAGTAGGCACCTTTGGGGGCAGGGAACGGGTGGAGGGAGGCGGGGGCAGGCCAGGTGGGCTGCAGACACTGCTGGGTGCTGTGGGTGGGGGTGTGTAGACACCACCGGTCCTACCTCACGTGTGTTGTGTGCCCGGCCAGCTACCTGTCAGACTTGGAGCGCCTGGTGACCCCTGGCTACGTCCCCACGGAGCAGGACGTGCTGCGCTCCCGTGTCAAAACCACGGGTATTATTGAGACCCAGTTCTCCTTCAAAGACCTCAATTTCAGGTAGGGACTGAGGCTTGGTGTAGGCAGGAAAAGGGCTCTGGCATGGCTGGATGGGTTCCGTTTACCCCTCCACTGGTGACCGAGTGTAGGGGTGGGGTTGCTGATGCCTGCCTATCCTGTCCAGGATGTTCGATGTGGGAGGCCAGCGCTCTGAGCGGAAGAAGTGGATCCACTGCTTTGAGGGAGTCACCTGCATCATCTTCATTGCGGCCCTCAGCGCCTACGACATGGTTCTGGTGGAGGACGATGAAGTGGTGAGGGGGAGTTGCAGGGCAGAGAGGCTGTGCTGGGGAAGTGTGGGGGGTGCATACTCTCCTCCATCCCTACCCCGGCACCAGGGCTCCCATGGGGCTCACAGAGCTGTGTCTCTTCCCAGAACCGCATGCATGAGAGCCTGCACCTCTTCAACAGCATCTGCAACCACCGCTACTTCGCCACAACCTCCATCGTTCTCTTCCTCAACAAGAAGGATGTCTTTCTGGAGAAGATCAAGAAGGCCCATCTCAGCATCTGCTTCCCTGACTATGATGGTGAGGGCCTTGCTGGCTCAACCACTGGGTGGAGGCTGGCAGGGGAGGGGAAAGCTTGGGAGTGCCAGACTCCTTGGGCAGATCCCCACCAGGTGTCCTCAGCAGTCCATGGCAGTGGAAACAGCGCACGGTTTGATTCCAGCCCAATGACCAGGGCCTCCACAGGGGTACGACCTGGTGGGAGGGGACCGTGAGATCACAGGGTGATCAGGGCGGGGGGGGCACGGGGCCCCACTTATCACTTATCACTGTCCTGTCAGGCCCCAACACCTATGAGGATGCAGGCAACTACATCAAGCTGCAGTTCCTGGAGCTGAACATGCGGCGGGACGTCAAGGAGATCTACTCCCACATGACCTGCGCCACTGATACTGAGAATGTTAAATTCGTCTTCGACGCCGTCACCGACATCATCATCAAAGAGAACCTCAAGGACTGCGGCCTCTTCTGAGCCCCGGCCCCAGCGCTCCCCTCCCTGGCCCAGGTCCACCTCCTCCCTTGGGCTCCCTGCTTGCTCCCAGTTGCCTCCACTTGCCCACAGATGCCAGCAAGGAGCCCTGCTTGGCCCCAGAGTCACTCCTAGGCTCAGTTCCACACCCTGCCCCTGGGTGCTGGAGATACCTGGGCGCCCCAGGTGCTGCGTACTGTGGAGCACGGGGTGACTGGGTGCTAGGAGCTGAGTACCTCTGGGTGACCTTGGGTGCCACAAGGTTCCCCTGGGTCCTTGGTGACACATATATGGCACTGTTGGAGTGTTCCTGGGTGAGGTTGTCCCTAGGGGGGACAACCTTGGTGTTACAGGGTCCTTGGGTGCCCCTGAGCCTCCCCGCCAGCCTGAGGGTGGTGGAGCCACCCAGGGCGAGTGCTGGGCACAGGATGGCAGTGCCAGGAGGTTCCTGGGTGGACCCTCATCCCACCCACCCCAGGGCTCTCTGTCCCTCTCCACGCAGCTCCCATCACTGCTTTCAACCCCACACACCCACCTATGAGTGCTGGGGGACCCACAGGTTAACCTGTGCCCTGGTGTCCCCCGCATCCCTCGGTACCCGACAGCCCCCCATCCACCCCCCTGGCAGAGGCAAACAGCCATATGCCAGCCCCCACGTTGGCTTTTTGGTCTCTTTTTGTTGTTTTTTTTTTTTTTCCTTTCTACATTTTATTATTTCAAACCATGTGAACAATTTGGTAAAACATCCCGTGGTAAAAGCGAGGCCACGGCCACTGGTTCACGAGGAGCTCCCGCGCTCCAGCCGGGGCAGAGCCGGCAGATCGGAGGGGGAATAGTCTGGGGAGGGGGGAAGCCAGGGGCCACTTTGTACAGCAGGGTTTCCTCGACCAATGCAATAGTTAGACCTACAAAATAAAACTAGGCTTAGAAAGAGAGAGGCGTCGGCACGGCGACCCGGAGCCAGGCTGCGCTGCGAAGAGGCCTAGGACGCGCATGTCCCCCACTCCAAGCTCGTCCTGGTGTGCGGGGGGCAGCAGCTTTCAGCCTCCAGCCCCTCGAGACACGTGTGAGCGGAGCCGAGGGCCGCCGGCTGGGATGCCCCTTGCAAGGCACACGATTTTGGTGGTGGTTTTTCTCACTGCAGCGGAAGGATGCATGGAGACCAGGCGACCAACGTTAGCGCTCGACGCTTTTAAATAGTTTCTTAAAAAGGTTTCTTTAAAAAGCAATGTAAACCAAGCTCTTTTTTTTTTTTCTTTTTTGCGCGCACGTGTGTGGTTTTTTTCTTTTTTTCTCAAAGGAATGTTTCTCAGATGTGTTTACTGGGTGGGAGGGGCGTTCCTTGCTGGTCTCTGCAATGCCAGGAGAGCTGGGACTTCTGTGTCCCCTCCGCTCCCTACCTCCCCACAAGAGCAACAGTTTGAAGGTAAACAGTGAGAGGGTGATTTCTTGGAAATGGATAAAAAAAAAAAAAAGAAAAAAGAAAGAAAAAAAGGAGGGTTGGTTTGGAGCAATCTCAACCGGTTAAAACTGAAGATGAAAACCTCATTTTTTCCCAAGCTGCTGGAGCTGACAGAGGAAGCGAGAGAGGACCCCGATGGTGCAGCCTGCAGCCGCAGGGCTTGCAACGGTGAGGACGCCGGTGGCGGGGGGAGGAAGGGGACCGCACAGGTTGGGCCAGGAGGTGGCAGTGAGCACGACTTGCCACCCCGAACGGAACCAAAGTCTCTTTACAGGGTTGGGAAGGGAGGAGGGGGGGACAAAATGAAAGAAGAGAAGCAGAAGTTGTTACATGATGCGGTCCTTCCTTCACTGGTCATGGCTCTCCTGGCGGGACAGGCACGTCCGGTCACCCTAGGAGAGAGACGCTTGTGAGCGGGACATGGACAGGGGATGGGGGGCAATGACAGGCCACGGTTTTGGGGCCAGGCACCTGCAGCCAGCAGTGCTGGGATGGGGAAAGCAGGTGGCTCCTGCCCGGACCTAGCAGGTCCCGTCAGTGTCAGGGGCATCTGTACCACACAGGGCCCTGGTCATGAGGGATGTTCCCTCCCAGAGGGCACCACCAGGCTGTGGCATCCACGGGCACCCTTCTCCCACCTGGCTGCCCGGCGCTGCTTGCCCTCAGAAGAGCCCGCAGTCCTTCAGGTTGTTTTTGATGATGACGTCGGTGACGGCATCAAAGACGAACTGCACGTTCTTGGTGTCGGTGGCGCAAGTGAAGTGTGTGTAGATCTCCTTTGTGTCCTTCCGCTTGTTCAGGTCCTCAAACTTACTCTGGATGTAGCTGGCAGCCTCGTCATACTTGTTGGCCCCTGCACAGGAGGACAGGCTGAACCACCAGCAGCATGGGACAAAGGGGCTACACAAATTAACCCCAAGCCACCCCGAACTGGAGCAGGCAAGGAGCACCAGCCAAAGGGGCTGCACTTTGGCACAGCAGCAACTTCATAATCAAATTAAAGCTGCTTCACCTCTGCATGGGCAGCCCCAAGGCAATTCAATAACATTTAACAAATCCATTGCCTTTGTTAATTCAGAACCATCTTTTTAATCCCCCCAGGAGCCCACGTGAACCCAATGTCACACGGCAAAGCCAGGAACCTGGCCTGCAATATGCCAGTGTGCAGGCTGCAGACAGCTTAGGAAATGCTGTGGGCGCAGGCGACCAGCGGGTGCCGGCTGGCTCCAAGGGGCCCAGACAGCAGTTGCAGGGCATGTGGAGACAGGTGGCCCCTGCATTGCTCAGTCCCTGTTGATCCTACAGCTCCTGCAAGCTCTGGTTTGGGACCAGGTTCCTGTTTGCTCAACAGCCCAGTGTTCGAGCTGTTCCCTGGGGCCTCCAACCTGCAGGTCTCATTCTTTCCATCTGCCCTTTGAAGCCACTTTTTCTAAGCCTCTTATCATTTTTATTGCTTTCCTCTGGGCTCCCTCTGGCTTTATCATCCACACACTGCTCTGAGTGCGGACGCAGGTCCAGCTGCAGCCTTCCCACATGATACACCTCAGAGAAAGCCCTCTAGCCCATCCCATCCAAATGGGTCTTCTCCTGCCCCAATGCCTGATGTAAGGCACCCCGAGCACCTCCGAACACCGCAAACCACCACGGACCCCTTGCTGCTCACACAATGCTGCTCTGGCCATGGCCCAACACCGGTTCCAAACTGGGCTGGACGCATTCCTCCTACTCTGGAGCCATCCTGTCAGGCCAGAGCTGCAAGAAGCTGGTGGATTTGCTGCCCCAAGGACTTCTTGGACAATGAGGCCTCATGGCTACTTGCGCTCCTGACCCAACAGGGGGCCTAGTGACTCTTCCCCTCCTAGGCTGCTTGGGCCTGGCGAAGGAGGGGCCACCACAGTACCTGAGTACTCCGGGAAGCAGATGGTCAGAGGGCTGTGCACGATTTTCTCCTCAAAGAGGTCTTTCTTGTTGAGGAAGAGGATGATGGATGTGTCTGTGAACCACTTGTTGTTGCAGATGCTGTCAAAGAGCTTCATGCTCTCATGCATGCGGTTCTGGCAAGAGAGAGGGCAGAGATGTGGCACGAGCTACCAACACGCCCAGGCAGGTGACCCAATGGGCCACCAGCCCCAAACCTCCCACCTGCACTCCCAGCGGGAGGGACACCAGTGCCAGAGTGGCCAGCGCCCTTAGGCTAATGGAAGCCCCATCAGGCCAGCTTGCCTGTGAAGCAGGTTGCTCCACTGCCAGCCTGGCAGCACCACGAAGCACAGGAAGATGGAAAGTGTGGCCTAAAAAGATGAGCGCTAGCAAGAGAGCCGCCATTCCAACCGCAATGCTTGACAACCATAAAGGTCCAGTGGGTGCTTTGGGCAGCGCTGGTAGGAACCAGCCATCAGCGCGTGGGGAAGGAGGAGAGCAGTATGTCCCCCTCCTCTGTCAGGCCATCATCCAGGTGTGGACAAGCCATGGTGGCCCAGAGGTGCTTCAGCATGGTGTCTGCAGCAACCTCGTGGCCTCCCCCTCCGCTCACCATCTCCTCATCTTCAGCTAGCACCAGGTCGTAGGCGCTCAGGGCCACGCAGAAGATAATGGCTGTCACACCCTCGAAGCAGTGGATCCACTTCTTTCGCTCCGACCGCTGGCCACCCACATCGAACATCCTGCAGAACAGAGGCAGCGTCAGTGCCAGCCCCGGAGCTCAGCAGCCCCAAGCTGCAGCAGGGGGCAGGGGAAGAGGCCCTGGCTCCAAGGAGCCCCGTAGCAGTGCTGTGTGCTCCAAGGCATTGTCCTCTCCAATGTGGTTTCCAGCCACAGCCTGGTTGCTGTGTGACTAATTCCCACCTGGAAGCAGGATGGGCTTTTGCCTCAGAAACCGTCCGTGCCTGAGCTGCAATTATTTACTGCACGTTTTCGGTGTAAAATGACCTTGGTATGCAGGTTTCCACTGCACAACTCAAGACAAGTGGTTGGGCTCGGCTAGGGACTGGTCGTGACAACCATGCAACACTAGCCCGGGCAAAGGAGCACTGCTGTTGGGAGACTCCTCAGCAGGACTCCAGCCCATTCCCGTGGCGTCCTGCCTCACACACTGAACGGATTCTCGTTGCAGAAGTGACATCGTGGCACCCGTCTGCTCCAGCTCATTTTTCTGGGGCTGCTTGCTGAACGCTCCTACTCCACACCAGTCTAGCTCCATCCCGCCTCTCCTCTCCAAGTTTGCAATGCACTGAATCCTGTGGTTGAGCCACAAGAGCTCTTAAAGGTTTTTTTTTTTTTTTTGAAAGAACTGCAGCTATTTTGGTGGATTTCCATCATCCGGTCACAGCCGCTTCCTATCCCTGAGGGCACTGGCAGTAGCTCCCATGAGTGGCAAGAACATTAGTGGGCAGCTCCTCATCACCTGGGCCTCCCATTCAGTGGCCAAACCCATCCTGCCTGCACTTAGGAGGAAATCCAAGGGTGCTCAGCAATTGCACACCCCTAACCCCAGCATCCATAGCACTGAGCACCCTGGCCAGGCTATCCCATGCCATTGCTGTGGCTAACCCCAGGGCCAGAGCATTTCCCAGTTGCTTTTCCCCCTCTCCATCTCCTGCCCTGTGGGCCAAAGATGGTGTGAAGGGTCAGCAAGGCCAGGCTCAGCACTGGTGTCAGTGGCTGTAAGCAGCTGCTTTGGAGGACGAGGGCGACCAGCCCACAGACATGCTTGCATAGGCGGTTGATGACTACTGGGCAAACATCACACGCAGCCTGGACAGGTCCTGCAATGGGAGGCAAGTGCTGACCTAGCTTGGGAGGCCACCGAAGTGGAGGACATCGCAGAAAAGTGAGGGGCTTCACATGGCCTGGAGCGTCACGCTGCGGCCTCCACGCAAGAGGCAGAGGCAGTGGGTCCAGTGCTGCCCCGCCCCTGGGCTCAGCATTGGTCCTGGGTTTCAAGAGGCCCAGGGGCTACTGTGCTAGCTCCCATGTGCAAATAGGAACTGAAGCAGAGAGAGGAGGGGAGGTTTTTGCCCAGCAGGAGCTGGGAAAGGGTCAGACTTACTTGAAATGCAGGTCCTTGAAGGTGAAGTGAGTCTCGACAATGCCTGTGGTCTTCACCCTGGTGCGCAGCACATCCTGCTGGGTGGGGATGTAGTCGGCTCGTGCTATCCGCTCCAAGTCGTTCAGGTAGCTGATCAGGGAGCAAAAGGGCACCTCTGAGCTGGGCTGGCTGCAGGGGCCCAACGCTGCCTGCGGTCCCAGTGTCACTCTGCAGCTCCGGGGTCCGTGCAGTGAGAGGGACACGGGAGGGCTGGAGCGCAGCGCTCAGATGGGTACTACCCTGGGGGAATGCCGCTGCCCAGGGCACAGCGCAGGTGGCAGCTCCCCTGGGTATCGCGGGGGGACACCTGCAAACAAGGGCTCAGCGCAGACAGTGGGGGGCGCTAGGCACGCGGCGCTGAAACCAAGCGGTGCCCGTGGGCAGGGAGCTGCGAGCTGGGGCCAGCCCGGGCTCGGGGCAGGACGTGGGGCCTCCTTTTGTCCGGCCAGGTCTTTTGTGTCCCGCTTGTGCACACCGTATGATGGGAGAAATGGAAAGAGGAAAGTATTCATCGCTATGGCAACAAACCGCAGAGCGAGCGGAAACAATTCATGGCGCCGGGCCATTTAGAGTCAAAAAAATATATAAAAAGACAAAGTCCTTCATCCTGGGAGGAAGTGGGAGGTGCAAGGCAAGGGGAAGGCGGGCAGAGCAGGCACCCTGCGACCCTGCCAAGCACGGGTATCCCCTTGCCCCCTCGGCCACCTTGCTCTGGATGGTGCAAAGATTTGCGCGGAAAGCAGCTGCCTCAGGGTCCTGGCTGAGTGTGGCCATGGGGTACCCAGGGTGCTGGCACTGCCTGGGAGGCCAGTGTGAGTTTCTATGGCCACAGCACAAGTGGCTTTAATTGGGTTACCATCCAGCAGCTTCTTTAAGACAATTAGGTCCCTGCTAATCGGGGTCACTGCAGCCCTGCAATCTGGTGAAAGCTGCGCTAAGCTCACCACAGCTGACTGATCCTCGCGGCAAGGCCGAGGGGGATGTCAGGAGAGAACCCTGGTGCCTGGGGCCAGCTTGCCATGCCGGGGTGCGCAGGGGCCTGGCGGGACGCTCAGCGGGGGACAGATGCTGAGCCCGCGGCCTGTCCAGCCACCCGCACCCCCCAAGGGAGCTCAAAAACAAGAGGAAATGTGCTCAGCCGCCAGATGACATGAGAAAAAAAAACAGGAAACGAATGCTCAAGAGGCCGGGCCAGAGCTGCACACAGCAGCAGCAGCACCCAGCACCCCACATGCCTCCCTTGCCAGCAGCAACCAGTTTGCTGCAGCAGGCCGGCATCATCCCCAAGTCCTTCCTAGGGTAAACGTCCTTCCCCGAAGTGCCACCCGCAACCTGGAGTTTTATGCCCAAAGCGAGGAAGCCTTGCAAACAGCACCCGCCCACACCTCCTGCATGCGAAAGTTTTGCATCCTGAACTGCTCTGTAAAAGGGTCCCAGCCAAGGGCTGGAAACCTGGGGAGAGAGCAGAGTCTGCAGCCCTTGTAGCCAGGCTGGCAAGAGCTGGGCTCAGTTCCTGTTCCCTCGGGTGCCCTTTGCTCTGGGGGCCCTGGCCACGAGCACGCAGCCCAGTCACCCCTGCAGCCAGCTTCAGACCTCGCCAACCCCCTGCGCTCCACAACAGTGGTGGAAGAGCCTCTGCGCCCGCAGGCACAGGGCACTCGTGTCCTCTCTCACGTGTACAGGATAGTCGGCTGCTATGAAGCATAGGCTGACGCACGCGCCACAACCGCAGCATCTTCATAGAATCATAGAATCATAGAATGCTTAGGGTTGGAAGGGACCTCTAGAGATAATCTAGTCCAACCCCCCTGCATACGCAGGGTCACCTAAAGCACGTGGCACAGGACTGCATCCAAGCGGGTTTTGAAGATCTCCAGAGAAGGAGACTCCACAACCTCTCTGGGCAGCCTGTTTCAGTGCTCTGGCACCCTCACTCTTAAGAAATTTTTCCTTAAGTTCCTATGGAATATTTCTTGCTTCTGTTTCCGGCCATTTCCTCTAGTCCTATCAGTGGCCACCACTGAAAAGAGGCCAGCACCGTCCTCTGCACTCCC
>NW_010585787.1:25956-36628 GCF_000705375.1 Tinamus guttatus | reverse complement strand
CACCTCCCTCGACCTGCTGGAGATGCTCTTCTTAATGCACCCCAGGATTCCATTGGCCTTCTTGGCCACAAGGGCACACTGCTGCCTCATGGCCAACTTATCATCCACCATGACACCCAGGTCTTTCTCCGCAGAGCTGCTCTCCAGAAGGTCGGTCCCCAGCCTGTACTGGTGTCTGAGGTTATTCCTCCCCAGGTGCAGGACCTTGCACTTGGCCTTGTTGAATTGCATGAGGTTTTTCACCGCCCAGTTCACCGCTGGTGGAGACAACACCGGCATCTTCCTCATCCGACAGCACAAGGCCACTGGCTCAGATGTCCTGCCAGCCTGGGGACATCTCTGGTCTCTACGTTCACAAGGAACACATTCAACTAGGCTTGGAAACAGCCCAAGCTCTGCGTAGACAAGGGGCAAAGAGGAGGAAAACAGAGTGTCTGGATCCACCTGGAGATAGCACACACCATAACAACCTCTTTATCATTCCCTCCTTGGTGCCTTGCACAGAGATGACAGCTCTTTCTCACTCTGAGGTCCCTGCTGGGGGACAGCGAAGGCCGACGGCCCTGTGCTCAGTGGCAGCTGGCTACTGCTCCCTGGGTGCTAGGTTTGGATAAAGCGTTGGAGCAATTGCTCATTAGGATGAGTCAGAGAGGCCTGTTAATTAATACTTGTCCAACACTCCAAACATCCCCAATGATCCTTAAATACTATTATGGTGATACTCAATTTGCAGATACTTTGACTGGAGATACATTTGCTCAAATTCGGCGCCTGAAGTGCCAAGCGTTTGAAGGGTCTCTTGTTGTCTCTAGAATAACAAATCCCTAATAATTAGAGCTTATGCAACATTCTGCATCCAGGAATGTGAGAGTTCTTCACAAAAGCTAATGCACTTTCAGCTTCAGTTCACAGAAGGGGAGACGGGGACGCAGCAGTGACAGCCAGCCCTGGAACCAGGCAGGGATTTGCACACACGTTGCATGCACGTTGGCCTCTCCAAACCACATTCGCTTGTTGGGGCTGAATATGGGGTTCAGCTCTGAAATGCTACATGTGATTATGTACCAAACTTTGTAAGGCAAATAAAACTACAGCATGTTTCAGAGCTTGTTTATCCACCAACACTGATGCCCAGGCCCCCATCTCCTGTTTGCAAGCAACCTCTCAAGATACCCCTAGGCAGCTTTGCAAGAGAAGTTCCGAGCAGAAACCTGTCTGCGCAAGACGATGGCCAGTCCCAAGGCAATCACCAACTGCCCTGCACTTCGGGACCCCACAGATGGGCCTGAGTGCTCTGTGTCTCCTCAGCTTGGAGACAGTGAGGGAAGCGCTGAGCAAAGAACCATCACCACGGTGGTTGGTTCTGCCTCTGGAGCACACGTGGCCCACAAACGCCACAGAGCTGCTGCCTGCAGGGTGGTGGGAGAGGAGCTCCCAGGCTGTTTGCATCGCCTGTTGTGGGTGTTTGCTATCCCCCATGGGCATGGCAGCCCAAGGTAAGCAAAACCTCCAAACAAAGACCCTAAGAGCAGGGAGGGACTTCAAGGGCTGACCCAGCTGCAGGGAATAACTCCCAGCAGTTTCGCCTTCATATGCAAGCACCAAAAGCACTGTCCAACTGGAGTAAGCCATAGGGTGGGATGGGGAAGTGGCTAAGCGCTCACAAGGTGGGGAGGAGAAAAACTCTGAGCAAATCCACGGTGCAAATCCTGCAGGGGCAGGATGATGATACAGCGAAAAGCTTCAGTGCTGAAGCACGTAAGTGACGGTCATTGTCTCGAGGAGCACACACAGGTGCTGGTACACACACACAGGTCAAGCAGCGATGGCTTTGGGGCCTCGCATTTGGAGAAGTCCTGTAGGACCACACCGTTGCAAAGGGCTGTGGGGAGCAGAGCAAAGAGCTCTGCAGAAAAACCAAGTGAGCAGGCTGGCGTGTCCCCCGATGGGTTGACTGAGACGCACGGCCAGGGAGAGGAGGTGATCTCGCTAGATGAACCAGCAGAGAGGAACTGAAAGCAGCCGGCGTTGAACAAGGAAGCACGGGGCCACAAGAAATCAGCTGTGGGGGTTTATTAAGGAGACGTTCTTGTGGTGAAGTTTTATGCAACATTTTCTCACTGATCTCAGCACAGAAGAAAAAACCGATGGTGCCAAAAGGGAGTGCCAGCATTACCAAGGGAGCCTGTGGACAAACCAGTAACCCCAAGCATGGATGATTGCCTGGCCCATCACCCACACTCCCCCTGCCCTTCGACTTGGCACCTCTTCCCTAATGCCACACTTTCTTAGGGACTGCTGGCTTGGGCACAGTAAGCAAGAGAGCACCAGCTCTCCAGACCACACCGAGCCAGAGCTCAGTTTTAGCTGTGTGATGCTGTCCAGGAATAATGCTTTAGGCAGATTAACTTATTTATTAAATCTCTTCAGGGATAAAGCAAAGCAGCTGCACTCAATTTACATATCTAAACATCAGTTTGCCTGCTAATATGCAAATGCAATGCCCATTTCTTCCACCTAAACTCCGGTTGGCCCTGGTGACGAAGCATACAGAGAAGGCAGGGATACTGAATGCCTTCTTTGCTTCAGTCTTTACTGCTAAGACCAGCCCTTGGCAATTCCAGGTCCTGGACACCAGGGAAAAGCTCTGAAGAACGACAGACTTTCCTTTGGTGGAGGAGAAAGATCAGGTTAGAGATCGTTCAGGCAAACTTGGCATTTGCAAGACCACTGGTCCTGGAAATGTCACTCTGATCTTCAAAAAGGAACAACAAAGAGGACACAGGGAACTACAGAGCAGTTAGGTCACCTCTGCCTCTGGGAAGGTGATGGAATGGCTCATCATGCTGGATACCATTTCCAAGCACGTGAAAGATAAGAGGGTGATCAGGATCAGCATGGGTTCACAAAGGGAAAATCATACTCAACTAACCTGATAGTCTCCTGTGATAGAACAGCCGGCTGGGTACATGAGGGGAGAGCAGTGCGTGTTGTCTACCTTGTCCTCAGCAAGGCTTTTCACACTGTCTCCCATAACAGCCTCACGGGCAAGCACAGGAAGTGTGTGGTAGATAAGGGGACAGCGAGCTGGGTTGAAAACCTGCTGAAAGGAAGAGCTTAGACTGGACACACGGTCGAGTTGCAGGACAAGAGATAGAGATGTCTCCCAAGAGCCCATACTGGGTCCTGTTCAACATATTCATCAGTGTGAGGATAAATCTTCTTGACTGTGAGGATGACTGAACACTGGCACAGGTTCCACAGAGAGGTTTCCACTGTGCAATTATGGGACATCCTGGCATGGAGATCAGGTCTTCCTCCCTCTTACAGTTAGGGAAACTGAAGCAGGGGCAGGTGACTACCTCAAGCAAAATAGCGGCAGAGTTCAGCAAGGCTGCAGCATCCCATGGAGCACATGGTTGTGATGAGGCCTGACAAACCTGCTTTCGCTCCACTGATAGGCTGAAGAACAAAGTTGCCCTGCTGCAAACATCAGCCTCAAGGCACAAAGAGCCTCATTCATGGCCCACAAACCCACTCTGCATTTTTAATGCCTTGAGGTATTCCTGTGCTGGCTGGAACACGCTCCTCTGGGAGTTTATCTTCTTTTCTGCCTGACCAGCTGCTATTTCCAACCTCGGCTCCCAACAGCTGTGTTTTGCAGCATGATCTCACAGACGGACAAGCTATTAAAAGCTTCCTGCTTGTGCCTCTTCTTGGGGAGTGACTGGCGGGTCAGACTCCAAGCAGTCAAAGAAGCATGGATGAAAGATCCATAGAAGCAGGTCCAACTGTCATCCTTCTGCATCCTTTCTGAGGACGCAAGAGATGGCTGGAATGGCTATATCCTCTTGGACAGGAGTCCTCAGATAACTAGAGATCTTGTCCAACATGAATGGTAGGGCACAAGTACAGCAAAAGCTACCTCTACCCTTCCCGCTGGACCCCAGCGAACTCAAGCTGCTCGTTCCCTTTGAATGTGCTCACGGCAACTGGGCTGAGGTGAGAGACCTTGCAGGGGTCACCGAGAGAGCAGGTAGAGGGGCAGGAGCACAGGCAGTGCACCAGCCCTGCTGCACCCTGGAGAGGACATGGGCTGTCCCAGTACTCACATGCAGCTGAGCCAGGGGGATGACACACACCTGAGTGGAAACCTGAAGCTGGTGAGCCAAAATCCATGCACATGTCTGCCTCCCACCACATCCCTTGGTGCAAAAGCTCGAGGTTGAGAACTCACTTGGGCAAGTGATATGATGGCCATGACAAGACTGGAGAGCCCCATCCTCAGCTGTCAGGACTTTCCCTGTGGCCGAACTACATCTTATGATGGCCAAATGCCTTCTCGTTTAAATACTCACTATGAGGAAAATAAATAAATAAATAAATAAAATAAAACAATGCAGGCAGCCTCAGCCAGCAAGAACTTCAGCTCCATATGCCTCCTCTCAAGGATCCACTAGCACAGACCAACCTGCACCCAGCACAGAGAGCACGGAACTGATCTTTGCAGTGAGGACGATCCTCATTTGAGGAGTCAAGATGTTGCAGCAATGCAGGGGCCCACAAGTCCATGCCAGAGAAAGCTGCTGACCGTGGAGCTTCCAGTCATGAGAGCATCCCGGCATGCCAGGACGCTTATACGACAGCATCGCTGGAGATACAGATGACTGCAGGTCATGCAGCAGATTCAGCAATGTCCTGACCCCTTTCCTGGAGGAATGGAGAGCCATTGAGAAAAGACCTAGCAGCAGAAGATGATGCCTGCTGGGGTAGGAGCCTGGTCTGGGTCTACTTGCTAGCAAGCAGAGCGTCTGCCCCAGGGCGGAGGGTGCCCAACACTGGAAAAAAGCTGATTTAAAGGCAGGACAAAACCATTATCTTCCCCCGCTGCCACCTCCCCAAACCCTAGCAACCAGGAACCAGAAACAACTTGCCAGATATATCCAGCTGCCTCCCAAAAAGCCACCTCATTGCCCCAAGGTTCCTCCAGCTGTAGATGGAGGCCACAGATGTTGGTTTAAAAACAAAACTCCTTCCCTCCGCCTCAAAGTGGCGAAGGGGAACACTCTTCTGACACACAGCAAGCAGCTCAAATGTGTCTTCTGCCACATTTGCCAGTTGAACCATGACCCAGGCAATGGGACGTGACGAGGCCCTGGCGCATGGCAGCCCAAGCCCCAAACCTTGCTGGTTGCACCAGGGGAGGAAGGCTGTACGGTTATGGGCTAGGTGTGATGGCGACTGAAGTTCCCCGCTGATGCGTAGTAAAGTAGCAAGTCCTCACGAATCACTTGCATCGTGCAACTGGATAAGCAGTAGTGGCTCAGGAGGACCTGAGGACCTTCTCTTGCCCAAAGTCAATCCAACAGCCAGAGTGGGCACCTACATCACTGTGGCTCCACTCCACAAGCAGCCGATGCTGCCTACTTGTCTGCTCTTACTTTTGCCATGTGCAGCTCCAAACCTGCTGCACAAATGAGGGAGCCGATGCAAACGAGCCATACATGGAGCTTGTCACCACAAGCTGGATCCCACAGGGCAGCCTCAGGTACACTACAGAGCACATGGCAAGGCTCCCTGCTGCCTTGGATTTTGTTTTATACTCAAAGGCACAGCTGGCAGCAGGATCCCTCAAAGCTCAGCTTCTCCTCCCTGTCCATACATAACTGCAACCCTCTCTCTGAAAGGCCCTTGCTAACGCCACATGCATCTCAAACCATTTATTAGGACTTTAGTGGTTAAGTCTCCTCCCTTTTTCCTTCTTCCCTTTGCAGCAAAACCCTTTTGAGACAGAGTCAGGCTACAGTGCAGAGGGGAGGAAACGGGAGAATTAAGGTCTCAACGGGAAACGCTGTGGGATGTTTTCCCTGGAAAAGCAAGGACATGGCCATGTGCCAGGTCAGGGAGACGCTCTTGTAGTCTGGCTTTCCCGAGGGGCTGCTCTGCTTTCTCAACCACACTGGCATCCAGAGCAGGAACAGCCCTGGCACATCTGGCAGCAGCTGCAGCCACAACCCACACAGGGACGAGAACGAGGCTGGGCAGGAGACCTTCAAGTCCCCCTTCAGAAGAGGGGCCAGCCGCCCTGTGGAAGGACCAAACATGTGGGGCGGTAGCAAGGCTAGGGACGTCCCGCGTGCTGCCCGACAGCGCTGTCCTCGGGCCCCAGCACCCCTGCAGGAGGAGGAAACGGCTCCCGAAACATCCGCCTTGCCATCTCTGTTCTGGCTCAGTCCAAGTGAGCAAAGGGAAGTCACAGCGGCTGCTCGGCTTGCGACTGCCTGGCCTGCGACACCAGCCCGTGCCTCCACCCCCTCCCCGGCCCCGCTCGGCTGTCTGACCCGGCCAGGGTAATTTCCCTTAATAAAATTTAAAAATAAAAATAAAAGAAAAGAAAAGAAAAGAAAAGAAAAGAAAAGAAAAGAAAAGAAAAGAAAAGAAAAGAAAAGAAAAGAAAAGAAAAGAAAAGAAAAGAAAAGAAAAGAAAAGAAAAGAAAAGAAAAGAAAAGAAAAGAAAAGAAAAGAAAAGAAAAGAAAAGAAAAGAAAAGAAAAGAAAAGAAAAGAAAAGAAAAGAAAAGAAAAGAAAAGAAAAGAAAAGAAAAGAAAAGAAAAGAAAAGAAAAGAAAAGAAAAGAAAAGAAAAGAAAAGAAAAGAAAAGAAAAGAAAAGAAAAGAAAAGAAAAGAAAAGAAAAGAAAAGAAAAGAAAAGAAAAGAAAAGAAAAGAAAAGAAAAGAAAAGAAAAGAAAAGAAAAGAAAAGAAAAGAAAAGAAAAGAAAAGAAAAGAAAAGAAAAGAAAAGAAAAGAAAAGAAAAGAAAAGAAAAGAAAAGAAAAGAAAAGAAAAGAAAAGAAAAGAAAAGAAAAGAAAAGAAAAGAAAAGAAAAGAAAAGAAAAGAAAAGAAAAGAAAAAAGGAATCTCACTGGGGTGCCGGGATGCGGACCCTGACCCCTCCCGCGTCCTGTGGCGCACAAGGGCAATGTCTCCCCAAGGGCAACGCTCTGCATGGGAAGGTAGGAGGGCCCACTAAGAACAGGTCCGACGATGTCCTGTCTCCTCCCTTCCTGCGGGAGACTACGGAAGCGGGAGGGGAAGGAAGCGTCTCAGGAGCCATGCACACAAAGGCGAGCGCGCCGGCGCCCGCTGCGGGCTGGGATTGCCTTGTCAATGCACCCAAAGGCGCTGGAGCTGCGGGTGAAAGAGCGGGCGGTCGGCGACACTGACGCACAGTCCCGCTGCCCCGCGCACCGGCCCCGCTCACGCATTGCGAGCCCCCGGGAACAGAAAGGGGAAGAAAAAAGGGGTCCACGATGCCCCACTCCGGTGGCCTGCACTGCCCCTGCAACAGGGAACCTGTGTGTGGGTGGGAAAGCAAGACAGTCAGCTGGAAAGGCCGCAAGGGCGCTGGGCCTGGAGGCGCCAGGGGAGACATGGAATGGGAAGTGGCAGAGGGGCTGGAATTCTTCTGTGGGGGCAGCAGGGCAGGGTGACGGTGATAAAACACCCAGGGGAGCAGGAAGCGCCTTTTCAACCACATGCTTTCACCCTGCTTTGGCCTCCCAGGGAGGTAAAATCATCTAACGAAGCAATATTCCTAATGGGGAAAGGGAACAGCACCATCCCTAGGCACAATCTCCTTTCTAGGGCCACAGGGCTCTCCCTCTCTCTCTCACTGGCCTCTGCTTGGCTGAAAATGGGAACAGAAAAAACAGCAGCAGCCCCCAAAATCTCTGCTTTTAGCTACCAAAACAAGCCAAATGAGACTCCTCTCTGGCAAGGTCCCCAGGAAGCCTTTGGGGCTGCCATCCATGGATTTGTCAAAGCACAGAGACTCTGGAGAGACCCCTGATTGCAAGGGGAGACACTCACTAGGCAGCAGAGTCATTCAGCTGATATTCTCGGGAGCGGTTAAAGCAGGCCTGGACGCCGTTGTCAGCCCACAGCCTCCGGATCACGTTGGCAAGGTCCTCTGGCATGATGCCCTGCTCCTCTGCGGTGCAGGAGAGCGCGAACAACTGGCGAGCATCGTCCTGCGGGGAAAAATAAGAAGCCCTTCACAGCTGCCCGAAGCACACCATACATCCTAGGACCACAAAACCCAGGGATTCACTCTGTTCCTAGGAACAGCAATCTCAAGTCAAACACAGCAAAGATCACCTGCCAAAACCTAGGACCCAACGTTCTTCTCCCTCCTGGGAAGGTACCAAGGCACTCACCGCTCTGGAGGAGTCACCAAAGTCAATTTGCAGGTTCCCCATGGCCTTGATGATGGCCATGATGGACTGGATGGTATTGCTGTAGACCACAGCTTTGTACTGCCGGCACTCCTCTTCCGAGTAGCCGTCTTCATGGATAATCCTGGGGGCAAGGGACACACACACGCAAGGTCACCACCCCACCAGGCACCTTGACCCCTTTGCCTTCTTCCCTTTGCTGGCAGTGGCATTACCAGAGAGCCATGCTCTGCTTGGTGGCATGCACCAGGCAGCAGCTTTCCCAAGCCTGGGCATCCTTAGCCAGAGTGACGCTGGCTGCGGGCATTGTGTCAGACCGCAGTCAGAAGGGCACGGATCTGCTCCGTGGAGCACTAATACAGGAGTTGGCTGCTATTTCAGGGGCTTGTGTGGCCTGTCACTGCCTAGGGCTATGGGTTTGAGTCCTTCCCATTAAAGGAATTTGCTTTAGGGAAGGCAAAGAACTGGGAGCAGCAAGAAGCTGTAAACCTCGGTAGGAAAAGGTGGTAAGGAGCATCTTCCTCCTCTGTTGTGGGGAGGAAGATGCCGTGCTAGACACTGGCATATCCCCAGCTGCTACCTCCTCAGCCGGAGCCTGAAGGAAAGGACAGTGATCCTGCAGCTCCATATGTGCCAGGGATGGATGGATGGATGGAAACCACCTTGTGACCATCAGCTGGGCCTGCCCAAGGGCCAAGTGGGACTCAAAAGGGCTTGGAAAACTCTGGTCTTGGAGCTAGCAGAGAGCATGAGGGTCTCTCCAGGACATCCCATCCCCACTAACTGTGCTGGTACAGCAGGCTCTGGGCAATCCAGGGTCAAGGGAGAGCAAGAAGTCAACAACACACCCAAAAACACACCCAAAAAGCTCATCAGGGTGGCCTGGGTCAGATCAACCTCGCAGGTATGGGGTTCAAATGCCCCCAGAAAGCTGGAGCCATGCTCCGGTACCAGGTGGCCCTGTCCAGGCCCTGTCTGGCCTGACCCTCCTGCCCTGTCTCGGAGCACAAGGTATTTATTTTCACAGCAGTTCTCTGCGGCCGCTGTAACCACAGGCATCGGAGCCTCTGAGGTCACCTTCCGCGCCTGAATATTTCATGGCTTGCATTGAACGACAGTTTGTCCTCGGCTGCCTGGAAAGGCCTGTTTGCCCAAGCAGCCCAGCCTGCATTAATACAGCCTCTATAGCTAGGCGGTAGGGCTACTTGAGGACATCTTGCCCAGAAGTAACAGAGATTTTGAGGTTTAGGTTCTCTCCAAGGGGATGGCTCGGCCATCTCGTTTGCTCCCAGCGACCCTGTCTCAGGAGTTCATTACTGCAAGCCACAACGAGACTGGTATCAAGGGTGGCTGCCCTGGCAAGGAATGACAGCAGCTCTGCCAAAAGGTGCCCCCACCACAGATGCTGTCTGGCCACGGGTGACTGCAACGTGTTTGGAAATACCCCTTGCACAAGCAAGGTCTAGCGGAAGCTTAGCCGAAACTGAAGAGCTGCCAAACTGGATTGGCCCAGGGGGGTGATCCAAGCCTGCCTCTGCCCCCAGAGCCAAGTGGCTGCAACCTTGGCCTCCCCAAGCTCAGCCAGCCCCGAGGCGGCCAGCCCTCCGCAGGGATCATCTGGGGGGACATGGCCACCTCTCCATACGGATGCGCCAAGGCGATAGGGTGTCCTGGCAGCTCAATGTACCTGCCTGTTTGGGTCCTTGGGAAAGCCTGTGGCACCTCCTGCTGTGGACATGCTTCTGACATCATGCCGGCAGCACCAGCCTTTTCCTATAAGCGTTTTCCCTCGTATCTCTATGAGGTGGCAGCCAAGCCCAGTTTTCCTGTCACCCTAGAGTGTCCCCAACCCCTCTAGAGAACTCGGCAGGAGGGAGGGTGCCAAGGGGCGGGAGAGCCCAGGCTTACTCACTTCATCTGTTTGACGATGGTGCTCTTCCCAGACTCACCGGCACCTGCGGAGAACCGAGACACACGAGCAGTGAGTGGCAGGTGGGAGCCAGGCCGCTGCGGGGGCCCCCCCATTTTTTTAGACGGGTGCCAAGACTGTGTTGTCCTCCTCACCAGGGACAAGTCCCTTCTCCCACCCAGCCCCAACGCGCAGCACTCCACCGTGCCCTCGAGCGGGCCTGGCACCGGCCAGAGGGATCCCTACCGAGCCCATGGGCTCCTGTAGATGCTGCCAGAGCCATCTGGCTCGCCAGGCCAGCAGCGAGCTCTGCCGCTGCAGCCCGTGCCGTGGAGCTGGCGCCGGCGCCCGCTGAGGGACAAGGGTCAACAGATGCTCTAGCAGGCACCCTGCTGCTGCTGTGCCTGGGCACAGAGGGGGGCAGAAAGGGGGAAAAGCTACTAATGAGATAGCTCCTAATGAAGTGATCCTCCGAAGGCAAGGCACAGTCCTGTCGGGGACTGGCTCATCCCTGCAAGCCGGACCTGCGCCA
>NW_010585787.1:5426-25926 GCF_000705375.1 Tinamus guttatus | reverse complement strand
AAGCTCTTGCAGTTGTGGCTCTGCCCTTTGCAGAAACCACTGGAGCCCAGGGTATGGAGCTGTGGTGCATTCCCAGCCACTCATCCTACTTCCCTGGCATGGGGAGGAAATCCAGGCAGGTTTTCCCCTCTTCTCTGTCCGCTTACAGTGTTTTCTTGCCAGGAGCACGCACCGTCAGCTCAAACCAACCCCACCACCGCCGTTCATGGCAAGAGGGCTGGGAGACCCTCCAGAGAAGGCTGGCACAAGGCTCTCCTGTCACCGAGACAAGGGACAGAACAGCACCAACCTATCTGCCCCTGCCAGGGCTAGCCCAAGGCCTTCCTAAGCTTTATCCAGATAGCAAGGAATGTCAGAGCAAAGAAACACACAGGGAAAAGCGAGCTTTTGGATGATCTTGCAATAGCTCCGAGGAAGAGGGGTAACAGGATACCTGCTCCATCACAAGCAGGGCAGTGAGCCAGGAATTTTCCTTTGAGAAAATGGAGCAGCCTTTTAACACAAGCCAGCCAGGCCCGGGGCGACTGGGACACGCAGCCTGCCAGGCATCAAAGCACCTGGCTGCCACGGCGCTGCACGGGTCAGCAAGCAGTGTGGGGCAAGCGCCCCTCGGCACCCAGTGCGCAAAGCCACAACGCCCCCGAGGCCAGCACGGGCAGAGCTGCCAGCCAGGCGGCCCTGGGTACCGGGGAAGCGCTGGTCCCACTGCTCAGCCCTGACGGTGCTCACATGCGGCTCCTCAGTCACCTTTCACCACAAAGCACCCGACTTCGGGGCTGCCCTGATGCTGGCCACGTTGGCACAGATTCATGAGTGATCAAGTGGGATGTACAATTAGGTCAAACTCCTAATTGGCAGGGACGGCTCCTAAAGAATAGGCAGCCTAAACTCAGCCTTGTCATGCCCAAACATCTGCTTCCAGCAACAGCACCCAGGCCAAATTCCGAGAGATGAGGGCACTGTGACTACAGCTGGGGGCCACGGCGTTAAATCTCGTGGCCCCTTTGCCAGGGTAGAGTGCTCCAGCCCTTGTGCACAGTCATCTGCTTGGGGTGACTTTGAGGAGTGGCAATGAGAGACTCAGGGAAGACGGGCTGGCTACTGGGAGGGCTTTTGCCAGTGCTGCAATAACGGATACAGCATCACCTGCAACACTGGCTTCGATCATCGCCCCACGGGGCTGGATGCAGAGGGCTAGAGCCGGTGAGCAGGAAGATGAGCCCTGGCCTCCAGCTTATCCCATTTCCTTAGGGCTCAGTGACAAATGCCCCTTTGTTGTCCCACCGTGTGCCAAGATGCCCAGGCTCCCCCACAGCCACTGCCAATCGTGACGGACCTGCCCGCCCAGACCCTACTTGCACAAGGGGGCCTGAAGCAGAGCATTCCTGGGAAATTTGGGAAGGAGCCCTGTCACCTCCTCCAAAGGACTTTAATTGCTCCCTACAGTAGAAGCCACCCACAGATTTATTTTCAAATGGCAAAGCACTTGTAAAATGCCAAAGCCCGCAGGGGAGACGCCACTTCCTTCCCTCCAGCCGATGCTGCGGCATCGCATGGCCGTTGCTCTGACGACTTGCTGCCGAGCGGCTGGCTGGGCTTGCTCACAGCCCCAGCCGGGTTGAGGGAAGCATTTAGAGCCCATCCCTGGGCCAGGCAACGTGCCGCCATCATGCCCTGGGGGTTTCTCCTTCCCCTCGGGCTGGAATAGCGGAACAGGTTAAGCCATCCTGCCTTCTCCGGCTGCAAAAGAAAAAAAAAAAAAAAAGGGAAGCTCAAAGGGGAACTGGGAGGGACAGTGTGTCCCCTTGCTGGGCTAGGAGTGTCACAGATAAACTGCCTTATAACCTCAGATAACTGCCTTATAACCTCGTCCCGCCTGTGCTCCGCTTTGGGAATCGCAGCGTAAGCCCCGAGGATGGCAGGCAGCAAGAGAGGACGGAGCCCCACATCAAGGGCTGCCGAGTCTGGCCAGCACCCAAAACATGGAGGCTCCGGGGCTGTGACCGAGAGCAAGGTGCTTCTCCGAGCTTGCTGTCCCTGGAGCAGGACAGTGTCACCGCCTGGGCTCAGCAACCCTCCCTCCCCCGGCCCCAGGAAGGAGAGGGTACACCCAACCCCACAGCTCAATGAAGCCCGTCTTTGCGTAGGGACCTGCCCGTTTCCCACCCCTGCCAACTTTCCATCGGGGCAGGTGCTCCCGCCCCACCCCGGGCGGAGCCAAAACCCAGATCAAAGCCTGCAGCTATGCAGGCCAGTCTGGCTCTGCCGACCCATGGCCCCCCGAACGCTCGGCGCAAAGCGAGGATGGGCACAGCGCCAAGCCCAGTGCCCCGTCTCCAGGGTCCTTTGGCATTGCCTCTGCACTGCATAAACATCTGCGTTCACTGTGCGCAGGGCAGAGGCGGCCTTGCAGGGTCCTGCCGGCGCTCTGGCTGTCACGATCTCTTCCGTCCTGCCGCTCCATTTTCCCCGCTCCGAAGGGTCCTTCCAACAACTGCCTTTGCCTCCCCGAGAGCCACGATGGAGATGTTAGTGATGCCCCAAGGTCTGGCTGTGCCCATGAGAGGTGGCCCTGCCGGTGCCTGGCCACCGCTGCCAAATGAGAGGTCCCAGTGCCGCCATGTGCCCTGCCACGTTCCCACCCCATGTTTAAGGCGAGTTCCGAGCTGCCCTTAAAGAGGGCCCCAAGCAGCTAATGGCAGGGCTGCTGCGTCTCAGGCCACAGAGCGGGAAGGGAGATTACAGAGGAGCTCAAAAATGAAGATTATGCTAAAATTAAACCTGCAAAAACAGAGCCTGGTATTTCAGCTGAGAAGCCCCAGCAGGGAGTGAGGCAGCAGAGAACCACCAAGGCAATGGCAACAAACGGGGCATAGAGCACCAGGGGCAAGGAGCAAGCAAGTGCCTTGCACCAATGCCTGTGGGGCAGCCACAGCAACTCTACCCAAGCAATGCCCGTGAGCCACTCATGGACCTCCCCAACCCATAGGAACCACCCAGGGCATCGCTCAGCCTGCAGTTGCTTTGGGAAGGGGGCTTCAGGGGACATCTTGGCCTCAAAGCGTGGAGCACAGCCAGGATGGATCTAGCAGATTGCAGGTTGCCTCTTCAACAGTTTGCTTTGGCCTCTAATATTTCAAAGATCTGGGCTTTTTGCATGTCTTGCAGCCATCCATCAGCAGCTGGTGTCCCCAAACAAGTCACCGCTTGCTCATACAAAGGGTAGAGATACCGACGCTGGGCGTGAGAGACCCAGGCCCACCTTGGCCACAAAGTTAGAGCCAGAGCAAACAACCTTGAGATGCAACGCGCATCACGAGGCCACAGCTAGTCGAGACAATTCTTCCCGTTCACAAGCCCTTTTTTTAGATCTTTCTGCCACCAAAGGGAGAGGAGACAGTCTCTGTCACACCCAACATTTAGCGTCTGCTGAGGTTAGGACTATATTAAGGCTATAAAGACTCTACGTATCTACATTTATTGCTACAGTTGTCTTCTCTGCTCCAGGCACAGCACAGTTTCCCCAATGGGCACTCTGCAGGAGAACCTTTGTTCAATGCCAACATGAGTTTGTGATGTAAAACACAAACAACAACAACCATAACCAACACAACCCCACACCTCGTCCTCACTGGGCCCTAGACAAAGTCCTGCACCATGGGGCCACCTCTTTGATAGGTAATTCCTGGGATGTCCCAGACACAACGGGTTTCTCATGGAGTTGCACAGCCTCAAGACACTTCAAAATGCCCAAACCAAACAACAGCAATGCCCCACTTAGTATAAGACCAAATTCAGTCTTGGTGTTTTCCTCAGAAACCAAAGGCAGCATCCGATCTCAATAAAAAGCTTCTGCTCTGGAGCATGGCCATCATGCTACCTGGCTCTCAGCAAAACAGAATAGTCCCTCTGGGAAGATGGGATCATGCCAGCCAGTTGGGTAGTGAGGGACAATCGGGACTGTATAGGTCTCCTGCACTGCCCACACCACTGCCGATCTCAGTGATGGACCCTCTCGAGTATCTTCAACCAGTCAGCGAGCCAAGAAACTCAAGACAACAACTAATGCTTTGGAGCATCCCAGGTCAGAACTAGAGAGCAGACAGGCTGCAGCAAAGAGCTGGTAGAGTTACCAGGCAGCACCCACCACCTCCAGTGGCTGAGGCTGTCCTGCACCTGCCAGAAACCAGCCCCACATAGGTGTCCTTGGGATGCCTACAGCGTGGGAGTGGTGGGGCAACACTTTGGGATGCTCACGCTGCCCAACTTTGAAAGCTTCAGGTCCGAGTGAGCAGTTGATTGTTCCCGTTGACACATTCAGTCCTTAAAACAGCTGTGCCGGACGCATTTATGAAATCAAAGCAAAAAACTAAGCGGAGCTGGTATGGGATGCCTTGGTGCATGTCTTGTGTTGCTCCTAGAAAGCTCATTCATCTGACGGGGAGTGGAAACAGTTAAACTATAGAGCTCGCCACCAAGCCACCCCCAAGCTTTCTCTTGTCCTCCTCCTGGTGCCCCAAGGTCGAGCTGCAAAACCTCAAAGCTGAGCAGCTTCGTCTCCTGAACCACGTCAAGACCCCCAGCTTGGCACTCCACTCCCGCAGCCGCCCAGCGCCTGCAGCCCAGAGCCGCTCTCCACCCTGCTCATCAGCCAGCGGAACAAAAGCAAAAATCACTAAAGAATGTCTGAATGGCAGTCTTTTTTTTTTTTATGCACTACCAAAGCACAAGGCCAAATTCACGGAGCGGGTGGAAACTCAGAGATGCGGATTCATGCCGCATGCCTATCCAGGATTGCTGCGCTGGCATCTGTGGTCTGTGCTGGCAAGTCCTGCTCAGAGCCCACACAGGACTGGGGGGAAAGCCCCTACTTCCAAGCATATCCTCGCCCCAGACACAAGCTCTGCCAGATCGTTCTCCCCTACGCGCATGGACACACAAGGTGTTTCCTCCTGCACATCGGCCTCGTGCTAGACTCTCACCTCCATCTTTCCCGCTTGGATTGAGCCCCAGGGACACAGCTGCCAGTGCTGGACCTGCACGGCAGCACTCTAAACAAATTGCAGAGGTAGGTCATTTCCCTTGCAAACCTGTCCTTGCAGAGTCTTGGCCTGCTTAGTGGCTTCCCCCACAATTCTCATTTGCTTGAGTTTGCCAAATGAGCGGGTGTTTGCTCCTTACATTTGTACTCCAGGAAAAACCCTCCACACGGCTGTTTTAAGTGCCAAAAGATGACCCCCTCCCACAAGTCAGCATCCCTCTTCCATTTACTATGGAGCAGGAAGGGCTACAGAGCAGAAACTCACCGATCTTGAGAGGTTCCACTGACGTTTGCACCTTCCCACAGCATCTCCACTCTTGCAAAGGTGCAACCACACATCCAGCTCCAAGCACCAGCGAAGGAGTAAGTCAGCACATATCTTCATGCAAAACATCAGCTGCACCAGCGTGAAGACATGAGTCAGTTCCTACCTTCATGCAAGACTCCCACAGACTCACTGGAAAGAGAGCCCTGACACCAGGATATGGAAACTTGTTCCTACCTTTCCTCCTTCTCCAGGAGGGCCAGGAAAGAAATCCAGAGCTGAATTAAATGGGCAGAGAGATAGATCCTCTTAGGGATGATGCACATTTCCGGCTCTGGAGATGCAATCCTCAGCACTGCAGTACACGTCACATACTGGCCAGAAAGGAGCTCAACAAATCACCAAGGCCAATATGGGCTGGAAAGCAAAATCCAGTGGTTCAGCACTCATCCTTCGGAGGCAGGTCTGCTGCCCTTCCAGCTGGCCCTGGAATAACCAACTTCGAGATTTGCCCTACGGTCCCTTTCCAGGAGCAAATGCCTCGAACACAGCACCTTAATTGCCTTCTTCCTTCCCAGCTTTCGAGTCTAAAGGCAGGTTGCAAGACAGCTGAGCTTGCTACAAGCAAACACAAGCAAGAAGGCCAACAGCATCCCAGCTTATATCAGGAAGAGTGTAGGCAGCAGGAGCAGGGATGTGATCATTCCCTTGTACTCAGCGCTGGTGAGGCCGCACCTCCATCACTGTGTTCAGTTTTGGGCCCCTCACTACAAGAAAGACATGGAGGTGCTGGAACATGTCCAAAGAAGGGCAACAAAGCTGCTGAAGGGTCTGGAGCACAGACCTTCCAAGGAGCAGCTGAGGCAGCTGGGGTTATTTAGAGTGGAGAAGAGGGAACTCGGGGAGAGCTTATCCCTCTCTAGAGCTCCTTGAAAGGAGGTTGTAGGGGGAGAGCTTATCCCTCTCTAGAGCTCTCTGAAAGGAGGTTGTAGGGAGGTGGGGGGTCCATCTCTTCTCCAGAATTACTATGGCTAGGACAAGAGGAAATGGCCTCAAGTAGTGCCAGGGGAGGATCAGTTAAAATCTTAGGAAGAATTTCTACAAGGAAAGAGCAGTCAAGCATTGGAACAGGCTGCCCAGGCACATGATGGAGTCACAGTTCTTGGCAGTGTTCAAGACAAGTGTAGATGAGGTATTTAGGGACACGGTTTAGCAGGCATGGTGTTGAACGGTTTATGGCTGAACTCGGTGATCTAAAAAGGTGTTTTCTAACCAAAATGATTTTGTGATTATAAAGTCTCTGCTGTCCCCCAAAGACACATGCTGGCAGCGAGGGCCACATTCCCTGGCCTTCATAGGAGCTGTCACGATGGCTCCTCATTTCCAGCCAACAACCCCTGCTTTGGTGCTCACATTAACTCAGTCCTTGGCATGGCACCCAGGTCCCTTCTACAGAAGGGCAGCCTTTGCAGAGCTTTTCAATACTGCAAGTTGAGCAGGTCTCCTTTACCTGGGGCCCAGGACAGCCCATCCCCATCCCCATGCAGCAAATCTGCATGCCACGAGCACAGTACAACTCTTCCTATGGGTGAGCTCAAACCCTCTGAACATTCCCCTCTGTTCTGGCAAGGATCACCCACATGCTGCCCTTCCCACAGCATCTGATGCTTTGGGAGATGCTCAGATCTGTGCATTCCAAGTATGGAGGCTGACTCCACATCTCTATCCTGCCCACAACGCAGCACCAAGGAGCCTGGTGCACTTAGAGTGGAGCCATGCCCTGGAGAGCTCTGGAGGTCCATATTGACTGCCAGCTTACGGGACACTACACAACAGCCTTCCGACCTCCTGCTGGTCTGGGAAAAACTCTGCTGCTAGCACAGAAACCTGTCTTGAACAGACGTTTAGCTGTAAATGAGCTCTTCAGCACCAAGCCACAAGCTACCACTGAAATAATTCGGTCAAAATTACCAGCCAGGTCTTCGGCCTTCTCTTTCCAGGCAAAGCCCAAAGCATCAGGCATCAAAATCTCTGCTGGGGAAAGGACCCTTGGGAAGGATGTTCTGACTTGATGTAGTCATCTCTTCCTGTTGGTTCTCTCCATGCTTAAACCTTGCATCAGCTTTGCTGGGCCCACAGACTTGCCATGAAACTTGAGGCATGACAGGCTTTTCTCCTTCTCCTCCGCCACAAGTTCTGGAGATCGGTGCTGACCTAAGTACCCCAGCAGTTTCACGCACTGCAGGGACACCCACGCGCACCCCACCAGAGCCCCTGCTCCATCCTGCGATCCCCATGTTTACCAGCATCTGATATCAGGCAGTCTGTTGCCAGCAAGCCACACTGCTCCCCTGACCTCTTCTGAGCATGGCAGCACACATGCAGGTTCCTACAGGATTGTTGGAGCACCTTTGCTTAGTACCTTTGCCTTCGGAATAGTTATGGGGCAGTGCCATCGGATCTGCCCACAGTCTCCCCCTTGCACCAGGCTGAACGACGCCTGTGAATGCTCTGCAGGCTCTCCAGCAGGGGAGGGCCCAGGGAACATCTGCAGCATCTCTCTCCCATTATGGGACTCCTTGGATGACACGTGTTTTTCATTTCGCCCAAAATATACTATTTGGCTGGAATCTCACAGACTTGACCCGAAGGAAAGAAAATTGCATTGGGTTTGGAAAGACAGATCAGATTTCTTTCTTTCCACCCAGAGCCTCCCCCTGGTTTTAAAGGCTGTCTCCTTCAGAAAAGGCTTTTCTGTGGGGAACCAGAGCTGTGCAAAAAAATAACCCTTTGCAAATCAAGGTACGCTGCTTTTGGGAATGTGGAGGGCTGCTAAGGGCCACAAATGAAGCAGTGTCCAGGATAAAATTCATCCGTAGAGCGTCTGTAGAGCACTCACCCCAAGATCACAAAAGCCCAAGAGTCCCTAGACTATGACATTAATCCAGCTGGTGTTGGTGAGCATGCAGCAGACCTCGTGGCACACACCTCCCCAAAGCACGGCCATGCCTGGCTTCACGGACTCGGAGAAAGCGGCCTCAGCATCTCCTCCCCTCCCACCCTCCGCACTTGCAGACAAGTTAAGGTCTGGTTAAGGCGGCAAGGAGGAAATGCCACAACATCCCACTGTGCGCAAGAATTGCGCTCATTCGCTAAAGACTAGCACTCCGATCATGCAATAGGGAAGGCACAAGATGCTCTCAGCCTCCAAAAGCAAAATGTGGACACAGAGCAGCCTCGCTAGCAGGCAGCAGCCAGGCAGCAGCGGACACCAGAGCCAGCACTTCATGCAGGTGCTCAGCAACCCTGCGGCAGGCTGTTTCCAAGGACATGACAGCTCAAGGTGATCGCTCTCAGTGGTTGCAAAAAACATCTGCTTATCGTTGCAGTGGCCACTGGTAAGCCCCAGGACAGGGACTGAAAAAAACAGCCTGCTCTCATCACTGCTTGTCTTTGTTCTTTTCTCCCTATCCTCACACAGGGCTCAGTTAGCAAGATTCATAGCTGGTCCCCAACTCGGGACTCCTCACCTGCTGTGGCTGAGAAGGCAGCCTAAAGATGTCTCACTGCTAGGCAGGAACGGGACTCGCTCATCCCCATCACTTCACTGCCCCAGGGCCCACGAGCAAAAACTGCTGCTCCAGGGGAAGCACGAGCGAAGGCCACCCCACCTCTCGCCCCGCAAGACCGCGCTCAGCATGCAAAAGGCTTTTGCTCCCATTTCCCAAGGGACTTCCAAGCCCAAACTCAGTTTGTTCCCCATGACCACCCCAAAGCTTGTCTCAGCTCATCCACCCCACAAGAGCCCAGGGTTTTGCATTTCCCTCATAGCTCACGGCATAACAGCTATATCTCCACGCACTACAAGGTCAACCTACTCTCTCTTCAACACAATCCATCAACAGGATGAAACGAGTAAGGGGAACCACATGTCCAAATCCAACCACCTGTTGAGTCTGCCTTGCACACAGCAAGTGCAGCCGGTCCACATAGAGCACCCCACATCGTGCAAAGCCAAACAGGCTGAAAGCCTCGTCTTGAAACAGCTTTGAATCTACACATCATGCCATATTGGCTGCAGGCAAGGTATTCTTCCTTTTTTTAATCCTTATTTAACAGAAGCACTTTAGTACCTCATTAATCCTGACAGCATAATCCCAAGTTGATTAGTCAAGTTAAGTGTCTGCCTTCAAAGGAGAGGGAAGCAAGTGATGGTTTTCCCTCGCCCAGATGCATGACAGGCTACAGCTAACACCTTGGCAACTGCAAGACCACAGTCACAGGCCAAAGGACTGGCAGATGGAGGAATCCTGGGGCAGAGCACGGATCGCTCCGTCGTGCCGCGTGACAGTCTCTAGAAAGAGCTTTTGCAAAATTTTGCTTCAGTTGGGCAGCATGAGCTCTGTGGAAGCCGAGCCAGATGCTGGCAGCAGGTACGGTGTGGAGATGTGGTCCAGCCTAAACACCAGCCCGGGAAGAGTGCAGAGCTCTGGATGACACTCCAGAGCCCCAAATTAGTACCAGCTTGGGACTGGCCTGGCCTAAGAAGCTGCAAAGTGGCCAAAACCCTGACGCACAAGGCTTGGATGAGGGAGACTGCTAACAAACCTCTTTGATGCAGCCACAACAGCAGCAGGATGAAAATTCAAACGGATGGCAGCACTATTTCCCCTCACATCATTTCCTATCTAACTCTGGGCATTTGGACCACAAGGAGCAGAAGTTATTTTTGCACAAGCTCAGCAGGGCCAGGCCCTTGCTGTCAGCTCCTCACCTGCTCCAGGAATGATGCTCCCAACTGCAGACCACCAGCGCCTGGGCAGCAGGCCCCAGGAGGAAAGCCGTGCCACAGCCTGCAATTAGTCTCCCACTTTGATTTCCCTCTCAAACGGCCTCATTTGGCTAATGAGCAGGCTGCCGGTAATTGCCTGGAAAGTTGTGCTCTTCTTCCTACCATGATATCCGCAGGCACACGGGTACAGAGGGGCTGGGGCACGGAGGATGATGTGAAGATCTTGCAGGTGAGCACAGAGGATGCAAAAAAAACGATTAGCATCACCATGAATCCAGCCCCAGAGCCAGATGCCAGGCAGGCAGGAGGAAACCAAGCTACATCATGCCAGCGCTTGCTCCAAGATCTGCACCCACATAGGCAGCGGACCAGGCTTGGCCCAATGCCTCACCAAGACCGGTTATAGAGGGTCTATGTCATCTGCTGGGGCAGCACGGCCATCACCCCTCTGCCACGTAGCTACTGGGCGCTTACCCAAGCAGGTCACGGTCTTGACTGTCCCATTGCTCTCCCAGCCACCAACCAAGCACAGAAGACCACACTTGGGTCCCACATGCCTCAATGGAGGGTCCCCGTGTGCCCCCTCTAGCTGATGAGCTAGAGGCAGGCGTTAGGGAAACTATGGCCCAGCAAGCCTGATGGAAAAAAAAAGCCACTGAACCCATGGTCTGCGGACCCCATCCCTACAGCACCCATCCTGCTAAGGCGAAGGACCAGTGACCTGGAAGGGCCTGGAGACCTGGAGTAGCTGAGAGAAAGTGGTATGTTTCAGTGTGTAACCTCTGTAGGGCACAGGAGCACAGTGGGGTGATAAAACTGGTTTATCTGCTAACTAAAGGCACACTGGAGATAAAGACCCAAGTCACGCGTTCGCTCCATGACCCAGCCTTGCCATAGTGCTTCCTGGAACACTGGGACATTTGGGAGAGCTGGCCATCTCCAGCGCCTGCCACTCCTCAGTCAGGGACATGCACTTCTGGGAAAAGCATCGCACTCCATCCAAGGAGAGGCTGCGTACATGGGAGGACGTGGATGAGGAACACCTGAGTCTTGCAGCCTCAAGCTCCTGCAGCCCCAGGAACGGAGCCAGTAAAGAGCCGCTCGCTCCGACGCATCCGTTCCAGCCCCCCCCACAAACATCCCGGAGGCCATGGCCCTACAGCAGCCTGGGAGAGGGGCTGGTTCGAAGTCCCTGAGGCTGCCAGGCACAGCATTCCCAGGATGCTGAATCATCCCAGGCTTCCCTGCCTGGACCCTCGCAGGGATTCCCAGCTCTTGCCCTGCACTAGCCCTTTGGTTTTGACCCACCAGGCAATGGGCAGAAGGTGGCAGGGAAGCAGAATAAAATCATTCATTAACCGTTTCGGTCAGCGCTTGGGCACTCCAAGAGAAAAGTGGGAGCTGCTGCGACAGGACTACAGCCTCTCCAGCAGAAACTCTCTCTTCCCAGCCTGCTCTTGCAGTACCTTCCGGCCCCCTTTCCCTTTTCCCCAGGCAAGCCCAAGAGGAAAGTTTTCTGGCCGTGCTGCTCCAATCCCCGGAAAAATAATCCCTGCCATCCATTCAGCCCCATAACAATCCTCTGGCGAGCTGCCAGCAGAGCACGGAAGGGCCCACGCTTCCCGAGCCAGGGCGGCTTCAATTCACCAGCAAAAACAAAAAGGGCACTTCCTACCCAAGCAGGAGCTTGCGAGACCAGCGAACAACCGAGCAAAACACCTTCCAGGGCCCTTCCTGCCTTCATCTATTCTTCCTCGGCCGCAGGTGTGAGGTTTCTTATCCAGGCAGCATCTGGGCAACTTCCGATGGGGAAGAAAGACGCGGCTTTTCTTCCGGCACCCTTCAGCCTCGGACGATGAGGTGGAAAAAACAACACATGGTGGGGGAGGGAATGCTAAAACTCCATGGTCACCCAAGCAGCCCTGGGTTGCAACTGCACAGGCTCCCCCGTGCAAATAAACGTGGGAGGGAGCCCAGCTGAGAGCTGTCTCCAAATGGCAAAGACCAAGCAAACTCATGGCACATAACCCCAGGAAAAGGACATTGGGAGGGAAGTGCATCACGGCCTGGTAACATCCAGAGGTGGCCTCAAGGGAGAGTTAAAGCAGATGAGTGTGGTGGGATGCCCTCACCTGCACAGCTGGCCATGCATGCAGGGACCTCTCCTCCCTTCCTTGGGGGTGCGCTCAGGAGGGCTGGGGTGCTTGGGGCCTGCGCACGTCCCGAGCGCCTACAAACCTCCCCTCTCCTACCAGGCACAGGGAAGGTTTTCTTCCACCCTGCGCTTCCAGCGCTCTCCTTGTCCAGAGCAAAGCCTGACCCAAGATCATGGCTGTTCCCATCCACTGGGACAGGACGCTCCTCGTTCCCAGCTCAGTATCTTTCAAAAACAGGAGTTTTTTTTTTATTTTTATTAAAAAAAAAAAAAAAAAAAAAAAAAAAAGAGAGAGAGAGAGCTCTTGGGTTCTTTTGCCTTTGCAAAAATCATTTTTAACGATTTAAAATAAGCAAGCCAATTCCGGCTTCAAAAATGCCCTGTTAAGCTTCTAACAGCGTTTTATCAGAGAAATTATTGCGTTCCCAGATATTTCGGGGGCTGCGATTTAAGCTTTTTACGGCTTCTTTCCGTAGAGCCCTGACATTTAACGCAATATTTAGAGAGCTGACCACACTTCCAATGGGCAGGCGAGACTTGCTCCAAACAAAGACCTTATCTCGCTACTTAATTAGCGGCTAAGTGCGTCACTGGTTTGTCCCTGAAAAAAAAAAAAAAAAAAGGGACTTGGCTATCTGCGAAGAAGCAGGGGGTAGGTGTCCAAAAGAGCATTTGCACCACTCCCAGCAGGGAGTATTTCAGGGGGACACTTGCATGTGGGGGATCCAACCGGCCACTTCTCTGAGCTGGCTCCTTCAGCCAACCCAAACAGACATTTCTTTGAGCTGGCATTAGGTGGTACCTCCAACCAACCTAACCTGCCCCAAACAACCTAACTAGATGTTTCTCTGAGCTGGCATCAGGTTGCACCTCCAATTGCTGTGACCAGAAAGGCAGGACCTTGCAGGACTTTGCAAATGTCTCTTTGTCTTGCAGAAAGGAGATGATGGGGACAGTGGGGCAAAGCTGCAGAAGGCAAAGGCAAGGTCTTCAAGAGTTCCAAAAGGAGACAGGACTGTCCCATCTCACCAGGCACCAGGGCAAAGAAGCCACAAACGGTAGTGTAATGAAAGACAGAACAGTTGCCAGGGGACGAGAGGAGATTTTCTCAACTGTTGCATGGCACAACTACATTTTTACTGCAAGGTGCTCCTTGAAAATCCCAGCCTTACAGTGCTTTGGTTTTCTGGAAATTCATTTGTTGTTTATTAGCTTTTGGTCCGTGGCTACAGCATGCAGGATGACAGAGCCCACAACCTGCATTTGTGTAGGGCAAAGAGGATCCATCTCCCCAGAGGCCTTTACAGTCCCACCGGGCTATCGGAGGGGGCTCCCTCCCTGCACCTCACAGTCCTCCTGCCAGCCAAATGCCAACATTCACCGCTCAAAGTCATCTGCTCCATGACTAATGTATGTTTTAAGCTCTTCAGAGATCCTTTCCTCTTGGAACAACACATGAATGAGACTGGGAGAAGACGGGAAGCCAGGAAATCAGGACCACACAGTGCTGTGCTGAAAATGCAACCGAGACAAACGCTCCCCCGAAAACAGAAACAAAACAAGGCAGAAAAGGTAAGAGATGTGAAAACAACACCCAGCCTCAGAGGGACAAGGGCCCATCAGCTGAATGGAGAGGACAGCTAGAAGATCTCCCATTCTGGAAGATGGGCCTGCCATCCTAGGCCATTTCTTAACAGGGAGAAATGCGGAGATGGTGGAGAAGGGGAAGCAGCGGCTCTGGAGCAGCTTCCACTCCACAGGACGACAGCCAGACAGATGGGGTGTGAGCAACAGACATGTCCGGTCCCTTAATTGCTTTGCCAATAAGGCTTGCTGGCTAACTGCACCTATTTGTTTAGTGCATCAATTTGCTGACGTTTTCTCCTTCTGTGCATTCAGGGCAACCTCGAATGGATGCATCCCCATTCATAGGAGCCCAGAAGGACTCAAAAAACAGATTCCCCACTCTTTGCTCTCGAAGGCGATCAGAGGCCACGTATGAACACGCTGCACCACACCCGCTCTCTTGTCCCTTGACGACAAGACAACAGGGCCCTGCTCTTGGCTCCCACAAGTTCACTGCACTTTAAGCTGGGCATTGTATACAAAACTAGGTGAATGAAGACACTGAATGCAGCAACTTCGGTTTCCTGCTTTGAGGCTGCCACCAGAACAGAGATGACAGCCAGGCTGCCTCCACATATGTGGGCGGGCTTTCAGGAGCAAACTACGCCACTACTTTACATTTTTTTCTGCAGCTGGGACTCTGGTCAAGACTCCTTCAGAGCCCACAGGCATGCGGGGATGGCCCAAGTTACACAAGGGAAAAACTCCCTTTTTCCCCGGTTTCCCCAGGGCTTTCTGAGCTGCCTTGGGGCGGCAGGCGCATGGCCCTGCCGCGTGGCCGGGCATTGTGCAAGGCCGCATACAGGAAGGGGCCCTGGGCACAGCAGCGGTTTCAGAGCCGCAGCCACCCTGCCCAGGGCCAAGGGAAGAAGCCCCAAGAGCTATGTGAATGAGCAGCCCGGGGCACTGCACGTCCTCAGTGCCGCTGAATGCACCCAGGCTCAGCCCCTGCCCAGCTGGCCCTTAAGAAACACGAAGGTGGCCCAGAGGAGCTTTGGTACACATGGGCCATTGCTGCTCTTCTCCACCTAGGAGCAAGGCAGAGCAGCCAGGACCTCCCGAAGTGGCAACCCCAGGAACAGCAACAGATCCAGCCCAACGCACAGCAAGGAGGAAGGAAACAGGGTGTTTGCTCAGCACTGAGCAAATACAACTGCTGCATCGAGCCATGAGGCTCAAGAAGCCAAGGATAAGAAAGCAAGATCACTCACAGGGAAGGCACTCGCAAAACATGAAGACCCCAGGCTGGGCAGACCAAGAAAGAGCCCCCATATCCCATAGGAGGGCTGCATGGGATTTGAGGGACTTGCTCCCAGTCCCTGTGAGTTCCTGGGCTGCCCATACCAGATCCTTGCATGGCAGGGGTGTCACTTAAGCTGGCAAATGCAGTGCCACTTAAAGAAGAGAAAAACATGCCAAGGTTCATCCTTTGGGGGAAGGCGGAAGAGGAGGAGGGTTTAGGGCTAGGACCACAGTTACGGGAGGAATACTACAACAACCCGCACGCAGGCTTTCCCACTCGCTGCTGACAGGAGATGCAGGTGTTTACAAGCCAGCAAAGCTATTCTGGGAGCTTTTCTTTTCTTTGTTTTCTTCCAGGAAACAAGGAACTTGTGCTTCATTTCTGACTCTCGACCACCAGAAATAGCAACCCTCAGTTTTTTCCCTCCGTCCCTGCTGGCCACGTCTGGCCTCGCCAAGGCCATGGAGGCTACAGGGTGGGCACAAGGGACCAGGAAGGTGCAGCCAGGATTCCCAGCCATGCCCAGTGTGCTTGAGAGGAGCCCACCTTTGCATTTGAGCACACATTTGCAGCTGGAGAAGCTCAGACTCAAACTTGTCCTGGCGATGAGCTCTGTCCCGCCTGCCTGCACGGAGGCTGAAGCGTCAGCATCTATTTCTGGGCTTCCGAAAAGGAAGTTTCTGAATGAAGTCATCCTGCCAACTGCATCGGGAACGGGGAGGTCGCCCTCCTCCCTGCACTCCGGATGAGGCTGTTTCCACTGTTAGCTGCCTCCGCCCCACCCCGGGCTCCTGGAGGACCGCAAGTGCCTTCAAAAAGCACTTTCAGCCTCTGTTTTCCCGCGATGTGCGTGGCACTAGCAGCTCTGCAGAGCGGGCACCATGCCAGGGACCCCTCGGAGGGGAACGGACTATTGCGGGTCCCAAGGGAGGGGTGGCAGCGGCACCCAGCTGAGCTGCTGACATTACCCTGGCAGAGCAAACTCAGGTGATCCGGCTAATCCCGGCTCAGCCTAAGGGCTGCAAGATCCCATTCACTCCCCACCATTCCCCACTCCCAAGAAGCACCTCTAGCCCAGGAGCTGGGCTGCAGTAGGAAGCTCCAAAGGCTCCCAGCCCTTGGAAACATCCAAGGGTGCAGGGGAAGCCCAGCCCAGCCCAGCCCAGCCAGCAGGTCATCGCCTCTCTGGGAAAAGCTGCTCTGTGCCACAGCATCCCTGGGGCTTGGCTGCTGCTCCCAAAGGCTCTGCCACAGGCTGGGCTTTAATGTCACCCTCCCAGCAGTCCCAGCAGGGCTCAGAGAGCAACTTTCCCAGGGACTGCAAAGCAGAGCTTCTCCACCGAGGGGCCTCCAGAACCCTCCAGAGGGCCCCAAGGCGCCCGGCACAGTGCCCCCTGCCGCAGAAGTGCCCTCCGCGCTTGGCTTTCCGTGAGAAGAGGCAGCCTCGGGCTTGCTGGGGCGGCGGATTAGTCAGCTCCACTTCAGGCTGGTGATTCAGCTGGCCTGCAAACCGGAAACGCAAGCTCCAAGGCAGGCTCTGAGCAGGAAACCTGGAGGCTACGCAGAGGAAACGCTGGCCTGAAGCTTGCACAGAGCCGCTGCCGCCCGCCGCTGCTTCCTGACCCCCGGAAAACCAGGAGAGGAGGGTTTCGCCAGCCCCAAAGCATCCTCCTCTTGGTGCCGCCTCCCCCAGGCACCGTGAGCAGCAAGGCAGCAGGGCTGGACCCACGGCAAACAGGGGGAGCAGCTTTGCTGCGGCGAATCGCCCCAGCGAGCACAGAGCCAGCCGCAGCAAGAGCATGCACCAGTTCTCAGCCCCTTCCTCCCCTCTGAACACTCCCAAGATCCTCCTCCACCTCTATCCCGTGGGGAGAAGCTCAGCAGCTTGGAACCGTGCACTGGGTCGGGGCAGGAGAAGGATTTGGGGATGGTTATTGAGGAGATATTTGGGTGCCTCCGATTTCATCGGGGAAGGCCGGCTCAGAGCACCGGGAGGCAGAAGGAGGATTAAGCAGAGCAGGGCTGAGGGGAGGGGAGCGACAAAGGGAAGTAGAAAGAAACTAAAAAAAAAAAAACACACACACAGGACAAAAGCAGGAGGCTGAGTGCTGTATGCATGCACGCAAGCGGCAGCTCGCTCAAGCGCGCTCGGGAAATGAAGCCTCCGAAAGTCACAGCTGGGCCCTCCCTTCCTCTATTTTTAAGCAAGCAGAAGAAGTCGCCCCTATAGCCTGGCTTCCCTGCCAGCAAGTCGCTTGCAAACGCGACGGGGAGGGTTTCGAGAGGCCAACTGCCTCCCTGCCTCATGGGCTGAGAAAGAGAAAAACAAACCCCAAGGCAAACACGCAACCCACACCCGGCGTCTCCCATCCATCTCAGCATCACAACCGGGGATGATGATGATGACGACAACAGAGGGGCTGATGATCAACACACCCTTCTCCCTCTCTTTTTTTTTTTTCTTTTTAATCCAAAGTAGGAAAATGATGAACTGAAGGCTTCAAACACAGGTCAAAGCGCAGAACAACAGTACCGAATCATCCCTGCTGTCGCCTGACAGAGCCATTTGTTTGCACACACAGGAGGCGGATGCAGCGTGCTCACCCCTCTTGCCGCGGCGGCTCCGCTCCCGGGCGACCCACGGAGCTGTTATTGCCCCCACGCTGCAGGGCGATAGAACAGCCACCCCCATCCTGCTCAGGACCCGCGGAAGTTGCCTTGCAGCCAGACACGTGACCAAGCCGAGGGCAGCTCCGCAATGGAAAAAGAAATCGGAAAATCCTCTGTGGAATACAGGGCGCGGGTTCACAGCGGGGCTGAGCGGATCGAAGCTTCGCTGTCCGGCCACCACCACAGCAGCCCGGCCGGCATCAGCTCACCCCATGGCCATAGCAGTTCCGCTGGGATGGATGCTCATGCGCCGCAGGGACAGATGCTCGTACACCGCCTTGCTCCACTGTGCCAACAATCTCGTAGGGCTGCTAAAAGGCTCCTTAAGCAAAGTCCCTCTCAGCAACACCATTAGTCTCCGACTGTGAAGAGATAGGGAAGAAATACAGTATCCTCTCTGGCAAAACCAGGCATGTTGCTCCACTTGCTCTACTATTGAAAGCATGCTTAAGATGCAAAGGCCTTTAATAAAAGCGGTCTTTAATTTCTCCAGCAAATGAAGTCATTCTTCCACATGTCCGCCGAGCCCTTGGCGTGCGGGGACCTCGGGCACTCCTGGGCTTGGAATAAGCGCCTGGTGCTGGAGGAGGGGATCTTCATCCTGGCTCCTGCTGCTGCAGCCAAGCACGCTCACAAGTGAAGTTCATGCACGGCTGGAGGTAAAAGGTGCCATCCTCACAGGCAAAGCTGGATGTTGGCCAAAGAGAGACTCTTCTGCCAGGACATCAGCTTGGGCCCTTATGGCCAAGCGGACAAAGCTGCAGAAACCCCGCGAGCTGCGGTTCACAAAGCGAGCGGTGTCTCGGAGAGCAGTCGAACCGAAAGCCACGCCAAACAAGTGGCTTCTGCCAGGACATCGGCTTGGGGCAGAGGGGAGGGAAGGGAGCGATTTCTGCCCCAATTTCAGTGCCTCCTCGGGGTGCTTTGGAGGCGCTGAGCAGCTCATCGAGTCGCAAGCCAGGCGCTTTGATTTGTCAGCGTGGCAGTTGCGACCTCAGCCCAGCCCACAGCCCAAGTGCACAAAAGCCACCGTGTTCGCCGGGGGGAAAAAAACGTTCACTTGAGCTCACACAAGCCCTTGGTTCTCCCTGGGTTGCAGCTGCCTGCTCCGAGGCAGATAACGGTCCTGAGGAAAAGCCTTCCAGGGCTCACAAAGCCCCAGCTCACTTGAGGTTGGCAGAGCAAGAGACATCCTCAAAGCAGCATTTCTTCACACCAGGAGAAAAGAAGAAGCAAGGGGGAGGGCAGGGAAAGACCTAGGAAATCCCACGAACTCCGATTTCAGAGCATCCATTTTCCCATGCAAGCCACTAACCATCACGGTTCCCCGTCGGGGGATCTCTCACACTCTCAGTGCACAGGGCCAGCACTTGGGCCCGTGCACTCAGCCTCACGACACGGAGCATCTCCGGGAGCAAGAGTAGCAGCGCAGGGACTCTCACCGCCTTCGCCCTCACTCCAGCCTGGCTTGGTGCTCACTTTCAGGCGAAGGCGCTGGGCAGGAGGGGAGCTCCCGCCATGGGGTGCCCGGCGCAGGTACCGAGCTGCAAGCAGCTGCCCCGTATCCCTCTCCAAGCATCTTCCAAGGCTCCACTTCTCCTAAGAAGGAGCACTACCAACCCAGGACTTTAGCACTATTTACTGCTAGGGAAAAGAAAATATATATATATATATATATATTTATATTTATCAATCATATTAATATACGATTGAGCTATTTTACTCTATTTTTGGCTTTCAAAAGCCAACACCTTTTGCAACTAGTGATGGCACCTTCCCATAGCGACCAGAGCTCCAACCCAAAGCAGGAGGCTGCAGACGAGGGCATCCAGCACCTAAAAGTGCATAAGGACAAAGCTGAGGAGCCGGCCACCCCACCACGTATACAGGGAGTCGCAACGGGAGTGGACTCAGAACACACGCACTGGCCTCTTGCGACGCCACAAGAAGGTGCCAGGGCTGGGCAGGGAGCAGGTCGGCGACACACAAAGCTGTATGTAAACGCAGAAACGCGGTGCCAGGCACTGCCATAACAGGCAGGTATTAAGCCTTTAAGGGCACCACTGTGCCGTTTTCTGCCTTACCGATCTGGAGAACTTATCTCAGTGATGGCAAAGCTGCAGGCAAGTGCGCTCAGTCTACCAACGCTCCAGCAAAGAGATGCAAGACTCACAGTCTCACATGAGCCCCCCCCAAATACATACAGGAGAAATTCAACCACGCGCTGCTTTTTTTGAGCAGCTCTAAGTGCCACTGTCACCTCAACCCTCACCGTTATATATTCAAAGGCACCCCATGTTTACTTAAGAGCGGTCAAAAAAAAAAAAAAAAAGGGAAAACCAACACTTTGTTGTTGTTTTTGTTGCTCTACTGGCTCCTTCCTCTCCGCGGAAACAGCCATCTCTGAAAGCCCCCGAGTTCCTCACAGCCCTGCTTGCACAACCGGGCTGTGTGGCCAGCCCTGGCCAAGCCAAGGCCGTCGGGCAAGGCTCATCTGCGGGAAGCGGGCGGATGTGGCGGGCAGCGCGGGCTCTCGCTCACTGCGGTGCCAACACTCCTCGTGGGGACCAGGCCAAGCTCTCGAGCCACACGCCCCGCTAACAGTGGCCTGTTGCGACCCGCGTCGATGCCGTCGCAAGTGCCGCTTCCTGCTGCTGCTCGCAGCTTCCTCTGCCCAAGGGCGACAGTGGGAGCGCCACTCACCCGCA
>NW_010585786.1:20304-31073 GCF_000705375.1 Tinamus guttatus | reverse complement strand
ATGTGCAAACAGTCTCTTCAGCATTTACACACCAGGCAGGAATATCGGTCAGTGTGTGAACATGATTGTGGCTGTGTAATAATCACGAAATTCTGGTAAGAAATCAAGTTTGATTTTTTTTGTAGTCCAGATTTAATTTATCTCTATCATAATAAAATTACGTAATCCTAATGTAGAGGGATTCAGCAGCCTGGGTCCATCTGTTGGGCCAGGAAATTTGCAGTACATAAGTCCTTAGCATAGATCTCTCCCTATCTGATATGCAGATGGGCCCCATCATCCTTCTAGTGGAGTATCCCCTCTTTTCATGTACTTACCTGCCCATTTAAAGCCCAGTCAGATGGGCTGGTGTGATGGTCTAGTTTTTTATGTATGTACTTCAATTTGCTCTACAAAGGTCTATGCAGAAAGTGACTTGGACAGCACTTATGCTATCCAAAACTGCCCCAAAGTGCCTTGCCCGGAGTCACACAGGCCTATGAGGTGGGGCAGGGCATCACGCCCCAGCCCTTGAGCCCTATGCTCGTTCTGTAAGTGCTGAGAACACCCAACATCCCCCTGCCACTTCATCAGAGAAAACACTATGAACTCAAATTTACAGGCAGTGAATTCACATGCAGTTTTCACTGTGAGTCAGATCAGTTTGGGATACAGGAAAGAGAGGTGGCAGCTGTAGAGAAGCCACAGAAATCCTCATTCCAGGTAGGGCTAGTGGCCTAGTTTTCAGCGGGTGAGTTTTTTTTTGTTTTGTTTTTTGTTTTTTTTTTGTTTTTTTTTTACCATCTTTTGCTTCAGTTGTCTCTGTGTGGCCGTCTGTGCTGCTCCCACTCTCTGAGGCTGCAGAATATCTCTCGGATAGCTCTACCTGTCAACAAACATCACACATGAGCTCTGCAGAGATGGGTGTAACCCATCCTCACACAGCAAGTGCCAGCAAGGAATTTCTTTTCTGGCAGCAAGTGCTTGGGTAAGAAAATCCAAGGCTTAGGACTTGATGCTAGTAAAGCTAGATATGGTACAGAACTGGGATCACAACACGCACACATCACAGGAAGACTCACAGAGGCACAAATGCTGTGCACCCCAAAATGCACCATACATGCAGATGCCAAACATGCAGGCAGAGGACTCCAGTCAGCAGAAATCAGTGTCTTTCCACTGAAATCCCTGAGTCCTTGGTGACTTACACCAGCTCAGGGTCTCCCCAGGCTGCATCTCTGGAGCGCCCCGGCCGCACGCACCCCTGCGCTGCCCACTCTAACTCCTCGTGTCCCGAGCTGCCCTGTAACCTGCCCATGGGCATTTGCAACTCCTCATATCGTGATATGAGGGTGTGCACAGGAATTTAAGGTGGCCGCCAGAGGCTTATGAAGATTTCTTTCTCCTCTGACTGCTTTGCTATAAGTTGCCCCCAGGGAGAATCACTTTAACCTGGGTTAGGAAGCACTCAAGCCCTTGCATTCAAGGGTGTATTTTCCTTCCAGAAAACTCATGGTCAGAACAACTGTTCTGCTGGATGAGATAACGGCCGCTCCCTGTGCAAGGGAGAGTCCAAGTGCTGAGTCAGTTTTGGGGGAAAAACGTTGCAATAAAATTAAGACTGCAAAGGAAAATTAAGATTGTTCCAGTGAAACTCCTTTCAGCAGAATCAGAATTTGGTTTACAGTTGTATCAGGCTCTGATCAGATAAAATTACTTACAACTCTGACTGTTATTTATTACAGCAGCAGGGAGAAAAAGTACCACCAAAAGTGCTATTTCTCTCTGTGTGGAGACTGGATGTACCTTTGGGTAACAAAGACGCTGTGAATCCGGGGTGTACTGATTGCCTTCACTGCCTCCTTCGGACTGGAGACCACTGGTCTCCTGGATGACCTGTGCAGAAGACAAAGCCAGAGCCTGTGAACAAAGTTGCATTAGCAGAACCAATAGTTTATCCCCCTGCTCCACCCCCACCAAAAAAAAATAAAACAGGCAAAACTACAGCAGTCTGGCAGACACGTGGCAAAATTTGGCAACCCTCACCACAGACTGTGCCATGTTACAGCACTGGAGCTTGGGGATGGATTGCTGCAGAGACCTGGATTGCTGCAGAGACCTGGAGCTTGCACTCGGCTGTGAGCAAACCCAGGGACTGCTGCAAGCTAAATCCTACTCTGATTGATGCTCCCTGCAACCCTGGTGACTTCAGCGGGGCTGCAGCACCCAGCGCCTCTGCACCCCGAGTGATCCCCGGCTCTGTGTCCTGTTGCTGTGCAGGGCCCTGCTCCCTGCGCTCTCCACAGCCACCTCATGTCTCCCCTCTCCTCTCCACAGCCCCGGCTCTGCAGCATGAAATGAGCTTCTTTCTCCCTCTGCAGCCTTTCCCGAGGAGCCTCGCCGGGCTGGTGCAGGGAGCTCAGTGCTCTCAGGCTCAAGGATCGTCCTTGTTCCTCTGCAGCCGTCGGGCTGGGCAGCCCCTCGGCCGCCTCCTGCGAGCAGCACAGAGCTGCAGGAGGGAGCTAACCCAGGACGTGAAAATGAAGTGCTGTGTTTGTAGGTGAGGTTGCAATGAGGAAGACAGCCAGAGTGTTCAAGGACAGGGCTGAGCTATGGAGGCCCCCGGGGCATTTAGCCAGAGGAACATCTCTGGGAGAGTCACAACCCTGTATAGGAACTGGGGTGTGTAGGGCCCCCCACAGTTCCCCTCTCCATCCCCTCTTTCTTATTTCCCTTTGCATTACTAGAGAGCCCAAAGATATAACTCCAGAGGATTCTTTCAAAAGCCTCTTTCTCTGGTTACCTACTCTTCTCACAGGCTGAGCAACGTGATGCTGCCTTTTCCAACAGCCAGAGTTTCGGTCCCATGTTTTTTGCTACCTTTTTCACGTGCAAAAGTTTCAAGAACTAACTTGGCCCAGATGGGACAATACTGACACTGGCTTGTGCTGGCTGGGGTCTGAGGCAGTCAGGCTGGAGCCTGCTCTTGGAGAAAGAGCACAGCTGAGCTAGTGCCACGCTGTGCCCAGGCCAGGCTACGTGTCCCCTGCCTCCCCACTTCTCACACAACATGGCCATAGAGCACTTGGACCACCACCTTCTGCTAGGCCCTCACACCCCGTAGACCCAGGTAGAGCAAGCAGGGCAAGCACAGGGGCTGCACTGACCCTGAGCCACTGCTCTGCCTGGTCTTTACTCTGCAGCCCCAGCACGATGACGTCGGCGTTCGCGGGGATGATCTTCAGCTTGTGCTCTTTCTTCTTCACTTGCTTCTCCTTGTGAATGACAGTGCAGCCCAGCAAATTCACATCGAGCTGAGGGCTGTGGTCCTTGGAGCTCTTGTAGCACTGAGGTAAGGAAGAGAGAAGTCAAATAAAAGAGTGAACAGAAAGCTTTCCTTCTGCTTGCTAGCATGAACTCACCACTAGAAGTGCTCAGTGCAACCACATGCATCAAGAGCACTGAGCACAAGAAGGCTTGCATACATCTGTATATTCAGACACACAAATATGGTTGTCTTAGGTAGAAAATGGAGGCTTTACCCACCAGCAACCTGGTGTCCTTGATAACGCACAGCTGTTTTGCCCACTGTCCCAGCCACTTCTTCCTCCACAGGAATGCACAGATGCGGGCGTCCTTCATCAGCTCAATGGTGGCCTCCGTGGATGGCCACTGGTGGGTCGCTGACTTGCCTTTGCTGCTCTCTTCTTCATCGTATGATTCGTATGAGCTACTAACTGCATCACCATCTTCTACAACAAAAGTAAATCTTTATCACTAAGTGCATTTCTAGGCTAATTCTGGGCCTATGGCTTGCCTCAGCCATGCTCACACATGCAAGAGCTCCCCGTGCAGGGATGTATCTTTTGAAGATTTGCTAGAGCAGCATGATCCACAGGAAAATAATCCTCATAAACTTCTTTCTCCTTTCTGGTCTAATATTAATTTCACTGTAACATTCTGTGCCTAATTGTCTCAATTAGCAAACACTCGACGGCACTTCCCAGTTGATCACAAGTTTGAGAACATCCCCTTAGACATTTTCTGCTGTTTGCTGCTTTTTCCCCTCAAGATACTTCCCTCTTCAAGCCAAATACTCAAAATTTTTAAGGCAATTGCAAGCTACAATCAGCCCTTGTCCTCTGAATGTCAGAAGTAAAAATGAAATTTGCAAGGCCATGCAACAAGCAATGATCTATTATATTTGGGATGTCGTTCCACTTTCCCATTCTGGGCTATCTCACTACTCAGCATCTAATGGACAGCAAGGGGCTTTGAAATGATTCTCATCTGAACTTAAATATCTGACAAAAGTAATATTATCAGATTGATGAAAAATAAAAAGAGAAAAAAATGGGAAAAAAAAGGCATTAGGAACTTCACTGAAGAGCAAGTCACCACATCTTTCAAAACCTCCTCTTTATCAACACGGAGCTGCTGGAAGTCTTTGCTCCTCCTGTTTGTCTCTGGTGCCCCTCACCTAGACGTCAGGCCTCAGGCTGCCTCCTTTCTCCTGGGGAAGTAAAACCTGTCTTCCATACTGACAGCATGTGCCTCAGCTGCCTTTCTTTGTGCAGTAACCACAACTGCCTCAGGAGATGACACATCTTGTAAAACCAGAATGTGTTTCTCCTGGAGTCTCCTGTTACATGGAGACGGGAATCCCCTGACTCCCTCTGCACCGATGCTCACTCTTCCCTCCCCATTTCTCTAGCCTGCTCCTGAATAGGCTCTTGTACCTCTCAAGGCTTTTAGAGTTCCTGAAATTTCCAGACTCTCAACACTGCAAAATGATCCTTCCAAACTAGCTGAGAACCAGGTAGGGTTTTCAAACAGAAACACCCAGGAGGGTCTCGGACATGCTCTGGGATGTCCTTATCTAGATCCACCATGCTGCTTTCCTGTTTGGACTTCCCACAGGCTGCTGAGTAACTTCATCAATATAATAATGCAGGGAATTACAACAATCCAGCAGGTCAGAGGCTTCCTCTACCTCTGCAGAGCATCTGCAGTGCTCGCTGAACCACTACCTGTGGATGCAGCTACCGTTAGCACACATCAGCTCCACATCAGCCACTGTAAATGGGGAAGTAGGGGCCAGGAAAGGTCTCCTTGTTATCCTGAGCAAATAAGAACACCTGCCCTCTGTATGTGCAGCAAGGATGGACACGGGTTACTCTCCATGCACAGAGTGGGCAATGCCAGTGGGAGGCATCCGACCATCTTTGCTAAAACTCTAATTTAAAAGAATAAAACCAACAACAACAAAATAACAAAAATGACCAAGCAAAGGGCACGTCAGGTTTTGCAAACACGCCATACCCGTCGTTATTGTGGCATAAATAACGCCCTCAGTAACCTGCAACCCTGGCCTCGGTCCAGCCGCAGCAAGCCTAGCAAAAAGACCTGCACAGTCAAAAGCAAAGAGAAAGAGAGACAGGGAGAGAAAGCCACAGATAAACACAGGGAAGAACAAGTGAGTCAGTGTCGCCCAGGCCCACGCTCCCGTCCCCGTGTCAGCGAAGGGAGCTCGCTGCACAGCGAGACTTCAAAGAGCAACGAGGGGCCAGGAGACAGTTTCAACCAGCTCCTTTGAACAACACAGATCCTTTCAGAAAAACAATCACCACCGTAACTCAAACCAGGCAGGGCCGAGGAACTTTTCGGTTGGGATAATTACTGCTCAGGCGGCAGCCGCGCTGCGTTTCCCCTCCGCTCCCTATCGCACCCTCCAATTACACAAAGGCAGCCCCGGAGGGGACTGGGACGCGCTGGGCACGCTGCAGGAAAGAGGGACCCCCAGACCCAACAGCCTTGCCTGCCCTGGTCCTTTTTAATTAATCCAGCCATGGCTTGCTATACTGCTTTGCGCTCCACCTCTGACGCGGCGCGACTCTTCTGTCTCCGCAGCCCATCTGGAGGGTTGCTTTGATGTCTTTTCTTCGCGGCGCATTCATTAATTCTACAAATGTTCCTATTTTTGTTTAATTTTACTATGCCCATTTGTTTGGAGATGTGCGGGTGTCTTCCAAGGCTCACACTGTGGCTCCCCACGCTGCCTGACTCCTTCTGACTCAGCTTGCAGGGCCGGGAGATGCAGGGGGAGCACAGAGGGCTTGGATGGTTAGCGGGGTCGTATTTTAGCATATTTGGCTAGAAAAAGTCTAGGCAAACCTGCACGTGTTAGGAATTGTCCTTTAATAGCATCAGGCATGCTAAGATCTCAAAGTGGTTGGCAGCAAAAAGCATCACTTCATATCAAACAGGTCCAAGGATGCTGCCACCACCTAGCAAAGCAAGGCGGAGAGAATAGAGATTCCCGTTTTGTACTCGTTAAATCAGTGGCAAATAGGTGCAACCAAGACCTATAGGTCTCACCCACAAGCCAACGGGTTTGAGCTCCGATTTCTTGAGTCCAACAAGGGCACCAACTGCTTTGCTGCTCCCCTGCACTCCTCTGCTGCCTGCTCCTCTCACATCACCCCATTTACTCCAAGGAATCACTACCTCCAAAGAGGATTATACCAAATGAAAGGAAAAACAAACCCTGAAACATGGAGACTCTTAGCAACCCAATCAACCAGCCCAAGGCCTCCACTTTAGAGGCTCGTGTCTCTTTTCACTGCCATGGTACTGGTCAGGGCTGCACCTAGTGTGCAGTGGTGCCTGGCATTCACTGAACAGCAGGAACTGGGCTTAGAAATTAAAGGATTTCATTTAACAAGCCTTAGGATGCAGTCCAGAGCGGCAGCCAGATATAACTGGGCTCTCATCTCATGCTGGGATTTGTTTCCACCCTGGAGACTCTGCAGCTGGTGGGCAGGAAGCAGCGTTCAGATCCTGCCCCTTTCCTAGTAAAGGAGAGGAGGATCCTTGGGGGACCAGAGACACACTAGTGAGGGGCTCCAAAACCAGGGGGACAGAGTGCCCGCATGGACTGTTCCCTCATGTTTTTCTCACTATGAGCTCCCAGATTCTGCTCCTGGGTCCTCCTTATGAGGATTCTGCTCCCTGATTCTGCTCCTGGGTTTGGTTTTATCGGAATATCCAAAATATCCTTATTTAAAGTACAGCCAGCAGCAGACGCAGAGCAAAGGGAAAGTGCTAGTGCTCATGGTAAGTAGCATCACACCGCACATTTATACTCATAAAACACTAAGCCGGCTGGTCAAACAACTATTAATAGCAGCCACAGGCTGCACCCCCAGCTCCCAGAACTGCCTCATTTTGACAGCATTGCCATCACTGGGGCTTTTTCTACCACCCTTGTAGGGCTCTGATCTCTCAGCTCCTTAGGAATCTGGCCTGAGTTTCAGTGAACCACAGGGAAATATAAGTACATCTCCGAGCAACGGGGTACCAAGAAAAACGTTTCAGCTGGGCTCCACCTTATTGATCCTGCCAGCTAATGGGAGTTTATGGAGCCAACGTGCCCTGCTGCTTGTCCCTGCCGTGCCCTGCAGAGCCCTCGGTAAAACCCCAGACCATTTTAGCACAGCCAAGCCGACACCTGAGTACACCCTGGTGGGGGCCCAGCCTCTCCTCTGCACCAACCAGCATGTTTCACCCTGGCCACGGTGACTCTCCGCCTTTTCTCACCCAAAACAGCAGCAATCTTCCTGTTCACTGCAGTTATTTAGCTGCTGCCAAAAAGGGATGGTTTGGGAAAATGAAGTTATTCCTACATAGCTCTCTCTTTTTTTTTTTTTTGCTTAGCCTTTTTACTTCTAAGCCTTCACAACTACAGCAAGCTACAGGAGCTACGAACTGTCCCCATGTGCATACACTGCACCAGTGGTCATTAAGATAAATTAAACCCCTGTGATTTCCAGGCGTGGCTTCACCAGGGCTTCTCTTTCAGGGAACTTCAAAGCCCAGCATTGGCCACTGGGGCCAGAGAGGGCTCAGCCTCTCTCATGAACAGCTCAGACACAAGAGCCAGGAGCTTAGACCCAAACCTACCTCCTTCCTCAACTCTCCATCCTCTGCCTGCCTCCCCCCTCCAAGCTGCCCTGCACTGTGCTCGTGATCACATCCCACTCTGCTGCAGACAAAGGTGGTGACCAGGGATCTGCGTTTCCAGAGGGGTGACATCACCTCTTGCATTCGTGCTCAGTTGGACTCTACAGTGATGAGAAGATCGGCTCGCTATCAGATGAGAGGTGATAATCTCACATACAAGGTATTGCACAAAAGGAGGATACATGAATACAGCTTCTGGAGAAAGCATCTCTGAAATCAAGCCACGTGCACCGATCTCCCGAAGAGGATGGGGAATTCGTAGGTGACAGAAGCTAGTGGTGCTGCTAGAGACATCACTGGCAGCTGCAGACATAGCAAGATGAGCAAGTGTGTATAGGAGTTTGACAGCACACACACTGTCCCCTTATATAAAGTCTGGCTTTGAAAAGAGTTTAAAAATGGTTAATAAACTATCAAAAGGGGCATAAGTTATCTTAATAAATTATCAACTATAAAAACTGCTATTAATTCTAACAGATCAACAGATTCACAGATTTCAAGCCCCAAGGGGACTATTAGACCAGTCTCACACAAATGCAAGGCACCAGCACTTCACCAGTCACTCCTAAGAAGAAAATCCTAAGTACTCCTGCATTTAACCAAAGCTTAACTGCTAGAAAAACATCAAGGGAAAACGAATACACAATTGCTTGCAAGATTTTACAGTGATGCTGTGTTAACCCAGATATAATACTTATTTTTGCAGGAAGTTTAAAACTGAGTGATTCATTTTCTTTACAACTAACATAGATCTCTAATAACACCAGTAAATAAACTCATCACACAAGCTGTAAGAACTGTATGCACTTCTGTGTAGCAGTTCTCACAAACCTCAAGTTCTCCATCCCGTGCAAATCCCCCTGAACAGTTAGCTGCGATATACCATTTACAGAGATGTCATATGGCTCAGCCTCTTCATAATATCCTTCTGGGGATTCGATCTTGGGGACCAAAGGCTGTTTTGTTTCTGGAATCTGCAGAGCAAATAAATAAGAGAAGTATGATTTTAGGTAAAGACAGATGCTTGAATACAATCTGATTCTTTATTTTTAAGCATGAACAGGTTACAAGGGATATGCAAGGGAAGAAAGACTACTGAGTGTTACAGTGGTGAAGGATTCCAGTATGCAGGTAGTTTAAGCATAAAGGAGGTTGGCAGCTACCATATAACTGTGCTATAAACATTTTTTTCTTTATTTTTTTCTGAAAACCCTGGGAGGATCAACTGGGATGTTTCCCAATAAACAGCAGTTCTAGTCCATAGGTCTCGCCATGAAAGGGGAGGTCTTCCTGCCCTACAGATTCCTCCTAAGCTGGGGATGATGATCTACACTATGGAGAGTGTTAGGAGAGAATCAGAAATGAGTATTTTTGGTGCAATCCTGGCTATGTTGAAGTTACAGTCTGAGCCATTGCTGTACCTTAGAGTTCCTTGCTAGTAGCAAACCAACAGCTAAAAATCTCTGTTTTAGGAACTATATAAGGAATCTTTAATTGTGCTCTGAACAAAAAATGAAGGAAATAGATAAACAACACTGATGGAAAATAAGCCTTTGAAAAGAGTCCAGAGCTGGAAAATCCCTGTGGTGCCTGCCAAACCCCTCCCTAAACACAGGCAAGAGCTGGCAGGAAAAACAGGGCCTTGTTCCTTTAGAAATACCAGCAGACAAGGCAAAAAAAAGAAAAGCAAAAAAGAGAAACTAAGAAACAAGCTTTATATTTTTCAATTCATTCATGTGGCTGTCAAATGTTAGACAACAGAATCGGAGATTACAGCAGGATGAGCCCAGGATTATGCTGTTTCCACAAACTATGGGATCATGTCTTACCCATCACCACCTGACCATACCATCCCCACCAGGCCTCAGTGAGGCCACTCTCTCATCACCCACTTAAAATCATTCCCTCGATCATCAGATAACAGTGGCTGGATTCTGATCGAGATTCACATAAACCCCTTGAAGGTTATGGATCACACGTGCTCTTCCTGGCTACCCCCACAGATGCTCTGGGTGCCCTGCAGAAGAGGGGGTGGATGAGCATCAGCATCACCAAGATACGGAGCAGTCTACAGCAGGATCAATCCCTTTTCAAGTCATGCCAGTACCATGAATGTAGGTTCAGAGCTGTCCCTCCTGCCCTATGGGAAGCAGAAACGAAGCTTTGACAACAGAAGATTTTCTGGTCAGTAACTGCCCATGAAGGGGACGCTGGCTGAACCCATCGGACTCCAGTCCTCGAAGGCAGCTCCAGGCAGACCAGGCACCCCTGCAGCCCCGCATGTGCGAGCAGCCCTGCGAAGGGCAGGAACCTTGCACTGAAATCTCCTTCCACACACTGGGAGCAGGCTCTCATCTTGCTTTCCAGGGCCGTGGAGGACACACCGTCAGAAAACAGTTGTCTCCAAATTCTTCAAAGCCTTGAGACTTTGCCCTGATGTGTTAAAGAAAAACAAACAAACCCAGCCACTCCAGAGCTTTGCTTAACCCCTTTCCTGGCCAGGGAACCTGTCTGCAATTGCCATCTGTGGTAGCCCCGTGTGTGCAGCCAGCTCGCATTGTGTTGCAGCCATAAACAAATTGCCTAAACAAAGCAATGCCGTGGGTTGTTGTTTTGGGTTTTTTTTTGACACGGTCCAACAAGTGTCAGGGAAGGGGTGGGGGAAGGACCTGCTCTGTTTTGTTTCCTACAGACAATAGAAACCAACAGGGACTAGGCGGGACTGGGCTTCAGCTGCCCCAGAAGTTATTTTTCCTCTTCTCTTTCCC
>NW_010585786.1:0-17363 GCF_000705375.1 Tinamus guttatus | reverse complement strand
AACTTGCAGCTTGTGCACCAGCTTTGGGAGCAACAGGGATTTCTGGGTGTCCGTCTGACACCGAGCATAGTCTCACTGCTGGGGCCGCCAGGCAGCCTCATGGCCTGCACCTGGCACAGAGATCTACCTCTTTTACACATTCAAAAAGCAGAGGTTGGGGAAGGAAGAGACATGAGCCAGGAAACCCATACAATGGATGCAGCTTCACTGATTTTTTTTCTTTTTTTTTAAACTCACCCAGGATGCCTCACCAACATCACAGAGCTCCACCCAAGCAGCCATGCTGCACATTACATATTAAAAAAAGGCCCTGAAGCCTTCAGAGGCTCAAATTCCCAAACTAAGGACTAAGCAGCGAAAAGGCAAGGAGCTGTAGAACATACCTTTGGAGGGGGGAGGTCTGGCAGGCTCTTCTGCGGAGGGGACGAGTGCACTCCGAGGTCTCCATTGCTCAAGGAGTCTCTCCGATCCAGTGCTGCAAGGCAGAAACAGTTTTAACAGTGACATGTGGCATTTCCCAGCAAAGCACTGGCTGCCCTGCGCTGCGCAGGTGCTATTTAAGTCGGAAGCAGGGTGCTAATTACAGACGGGCAGCAGAGCAACCGTGTCATTTCGGGCTGCATCCAGAAACGTTGCACTAGAAGATCCAACAAAAGAACCAGCCTCTATTTTTTAGGCATATTTCTCTTCTGGAAGGAAAACTGTGAAGCCCAGAATGGCTTAGAGAGGGTGACTGCCCCCTCTCCTCCCTCAAAAATACCATGAGTGACAATGACATGGACTGATGTTGGGCACTTCTAAATCCTCCCTCTAATTTCTGCTGCTTACTGCTCTGCAAAACAAGTTCTCAAGAGCAGCCAACAACTGTAATTGAATAGCTAGTGAACCTGCTAGCTGAAGATGAGATGCTCTTAAAGCAGCACAGGCCAAACATCTGAAAGGTGGATGGCTGCAGGAGTGCTCCACGCTCTCCAAGCCTTGCTCTGGACAATCAGATTTTCCAAGCAGCTGAATGCAGAAGGGTTAGTCTAAGGCACAGAAAACTTGTGCTCAGCCCCTTCCACCATCAGAAAATTCCTGGGTGGCCTCAGACAAGTTCCCAAATCCCATGACCTTAGAGACAGTGCAATACAACAATACTTGGGAACAAGGTGGAGTGAGGCATCAAACGAAAAATAGGACTTTGAAAGCATTACCCTGTGCAGTAGATAAGTCCTCTTTCACAGACAGTGTTTCTTAGTTCCATTTCCTCTAAAATATTTGCCAAGATATTCAGGTATCTCCAATGCAGTAAGTTAAGCATGGGAATTACGTCCACAGCGCACACGGAGCGGATGCTCCCCAGCTCCCTGGGCACCTCCTGGGGCCTCGGCCACGTTCCTCGCGCGCGCCGCGGCCGCCGTGGCACCCGGGGCCCCCCAGCAGCTACCATTGCGTTGGAAGGCGCTGGCATCGGCTTTGTTGCGTATTTCTGGGCTTTAAAAATAGAAGGTGGAAACCACACCACTCTGTTCAAATGTGGGACTTGTTGTAAGCCACAATGAGAGCTCTGCCCTTCTGTCCTGCCGCGAGCTCCTGGCTGATGGTACGCAGGGCTCTGGCTCGTGACAGATGGCTCCCCGTGATGGAGGCCTCCTGCTCTGCCAGGGCTGGCTAATTTTGGCAAATCTGGAGCCCACGGAGACCCATGGATCAGCTGAACATAGTTGTTTGCACCCCACAAGCTGGGCTGGCTGGGTATCTTGTAAAGCTCGAACTGATATTAGAGCAGGGGAATATAGGACACAGACTGGTCATCAGCCCTAATAAACAGGGTTTCTTTGCATGATGAGGAGGTGCACCTACCAAAATAGCCTACACAGATGGAGCTGTAACTACCGGCTGCTGTCGGAGGTTGTTGGCCTTCCCTGTAAGGGACCAGGAGGGAGATGCTCTCAGGGCGGACATCTCCCATCTATAACAGATGAGGCCATTGCTGCTTTCAGAAAGATCAGAAACAAGGCTCAGGTTTCCTAACGCCCCAGTGAGCTGTTCCCCAGGAAAGGATCATCCCCACACTCACAGTTGTGAACCCAGGGTGCTTTCAAAGGGCCTCTCTAGCTGAGAGAAACAGGCCACGGTGCCTCCGTCTGCACCAGGCAAAGCCTCCCACACTCAGCTCTGCAGAGGTCCAACCACTGCTGCCCTTCCAAGTGGTGGCCCTCTGCTCATCACTCCTCGATACGCCCAGGAATCATCTTGTTGAACCTCACTGCAGCAGCAAACGGCTCTTTGCTCTCGGTACCAACAGTTCCTGCTCCTCCCACAACCTTCCTAGCTCAGGACCAAGACCACAGCTTCAACTGTCACCGTGCTGGAAACCATCTCACCTCCACAGACCAATGCCCAGCGCTCCAGCCGAGGAGCGGAGCACGAGGTGAAGGAGCTCTGGTGGTTGGGCTTTGTGTGGCAAGAACCCTGCCTTTAGCCTGCTTCCTAACACGACCCTGAGATGTGACAGATGGGAGATGTTTCTGTTGTGAGGTTAGAGGGCAGCTGCCATGCTGCCCAGCACCCAACCCCAGGCACAAAGCTCCTAATGCTTGTTCTTGGTAGGAAGGGTCTACAGAATGTGTGTTGTGCACACAGCACAACACCTTCACAAAAACTGCTTTTTCCTTGACAAGCATTAACAGTTTCCAAGTATTTTCTGACAAAAAAGTCTCCCTAAACCCTGGAATTTGGAGAGTGTTTAGAAGAAGGAAGGAAGGAGAGAAAAAAAAAGGTTGCCAAAATTCACATCTGTGCTAATTCTGTTGTTCATCTGTGCTCTCTGCTCTGTGTCAAAGCGAATTGTTCCCTGCATCTGAGCTGGAAGGACCACAGTGTGTGTCACCAGGAGCCTTGCACCACACAAACCAGCCCGTCTCCCAGGCCCTGGGACTTCTGGGGACTTCTGGTGACTCTGCGGTGACTTCCAGAGGGCAGCGGCCTCTGCTTCCCAGAGGAAAACCAAGGACTTGCAGCGTAGAGACGTGCTGTATTTCTCATGCAAGTGCCTTCATCACTCACTGCAATGCAATGAGTTATGAGTTTTACTGTGCCGTAAAGAGGCACCTCAAAAGAGCTGAATGCTCCGCGTGTGTCCTTACTGATAGACTCAAAATTAGCCACAGAGAGCAGTTATTTTTTTTCAGTAATAGCTTTTTTTTTTTTTATGGTGTTTGGAGAACTTTTGGAGCTAGTGCATTATTATTTCTGGAAGGAATTCATCCTGTGTTGCTAGAGCAAATATACAGCAGTGAAGAAGCCCTGCAGGGAATGAGATGTCCAGTTGACCTCAGCCACAGGAGTATCACCATGAGAACTCACCATAAGATTTAGGTGAAGCAACGTGCACAGAGCTGCGGTGGTTATAGGGAGAAGGGCTGTTAAGTCAGGGGGGAATCCACATCACTTCCCAGAGCAGCTCTGTGTATTATGGCTCTCTCCATCTGCTAAAACTGAGCGTGCAGATCCCACTGCTGACCAGGCACAGAGAGACCTCTCCATCCAGCTACAGGGAGGCTCAGGGCTGCACGCCCAGCTGTAACTACAGCTGAGATCCCATGCATGTGTGCGACTGACTTCAGCGTTCCCAGTTAACTCAGAAGTTTTACTTGGACTAGGGAGGTTGCTGCAAGCAGAGAGAGAGAGAAGCAACAGGGCCCTCAGGGAGCGTCCGAGTGGGGAGGTTCCTGGCCTTGCAGCAAAAAGCCCGAAATAAGAGAAGCAACTCTAAAAATAAAGTTGTCTGAAACTTCTTGTTCAGCATGCAAGCCTTGTTTCATCCACACAACCTATAAAGAAGTGTATCTATTGCTGTGCAGCTACAGGAGCTGCCGGCGGGCTCTGCAATCCTGTCACGGGGCATTACCTAGAGGGCCCTGCCTAGAGGTCACGCTGGAGCCGCAGGTGCAGACTGGGAGGAGATCCTGTTTCCCGGAGTGTTTGAAGTTAACCCAAATTCAGATGTAGGCTTTTATTTTTTTAACGAGCAAACAAAACCACCACCAACAAAAATGAACAAAAACAACTCTGAAAATGGAACAGCTCTGACTATTGCACGACCAGTGCATCAACTGCAGGCTGCACATTTTCTTATTTGGTCTCTTTAGACTGGCAGCGTTGGGCTAGGGTCCACCTCTGGCTAGGTGTGCATGGAAGACTGTGTAGAACCAGATTATTAGTGGCACACTTATCAAAAAAGAAAACATTTGCAATGAATATCTAAAAGAAAGGGCATTTTTGAAGAGTTATGATATTCTTCACCATGCTACAGATGCAAAACCTGGGAATATACATTGGAAATGAGTATTTTATCCAGGTTTAATTTCTTGGCTTGTGCACTGCAGAATTCCAGCATCCCTCAGGAGATAGCAAGGGATGCTGGGCTGTTGTGCCCTGGGAATTCGCCGTGCGAGGTCATGACAGCTCAGAGCCTCTGGGCTAGTCACTCAGACAGTTTCAAAGTCTCCAAGAGGTGAGGCAACTTATTTCATGGCCAAAAGCAACACCAGGGCTTCCTTAAATATTTCAGGCACTGGAGCTTCAAAGCCTAAGAAGGCAACATTTTTATCCCAAAATAGCACCCTCCAAAGGGCTACTTCCAGGAATAATCTCACAGTATTGGCACGGACCAGGATTTTCAGAGAGATGCAATAAAAATGGCAGTCCTTCCCATGGTCTGTCCATGCCCCAGGCTCCAGAGGTGTAGGAAAGGCCTGCACCAATCCCACTAAACGACAGATTTATCCACACATGCCTTTACTGCACCATTAGATAGGAGGCAACCATTATTCTTCAGCTTCTTACCTTTGTCTTGTTTCTCTTGGTCACCCTGCTGCTTATGGACGGTCACTTTGTTCATGTAAATGTATTCCTCATCACCACCTGAAACCAAAGGGAAAAATCAAGCTCTTTAACTACTCCCTGCTTTTGTGTTGCTGTGTTTTTCCATGAACTCAGATGCAAAAAGTGTCAGCTGTGTGCATCTGCAAGGACATATGTAGGCTGAGGCTACATGCAAAAAATCCCCAAGCAGTAATAACAAGCTAAAAAATTAAATGCTCTACAGCCAGGAAATTCCATAAGTTAAAATTTCTACTTAAATATTAACTTGGCCAAACAGTACATCCTGTGTATCTTACAGAGTGGATTAAATAAACTTAAGGTTTAACAAGAAAAACAGAAAGGATCAGGAATCTTGGGAATCTTTGCTTGTAAAGCTGGACACATAGTCACAGTAATTTTACATAAACAATTAGAGGTCACTGCAAAAATAATCTCCATTTCATTTTCTCCTGCTAGTTTTCTTGTCTCCCCTCCCTCTCACCCTCCAAGAAAACACTGCTTCAAGACCCCTCAGCAGTTCTCACGAGAGCCCGTCACTCCGTTCCCGGTGTTCCCTCCACGTACCGCTGGACTTGGTGTACACCCGCAGGAGGTCAGAGAGGAAACTCTTCTTCACGACAGCCGTGCTGCTCAAGTTCTCCTTGTCCAGGATCCTCAGAAAATCTTCAAGTTCTGTGAGCAGCTGCTCGAGAGCTAGGACAGCAGCAGAGACAAATGTTGGCAAAGCAGCTCGGTGAGGACGTATCTTGATTCTCTATTTTCCAGGATCCTCTGGATTTTTCTGCCCCCCAATAATTCATATTTAATTTTCCAACCTGACTTGTCCCTCTTGTTTTGAGAAGAAATTGAGACCTAAAACCCTAATGGTTGCAACTTCCTCTAGTTTATTCAGACAGCACAATAATATCGTGCATATAAGAGTCTTCCTATAGGATTTTTTGCCCAAGGAAAGTATGGAGAGGTTTTGAGCATTAAGGCTGAGACTCCACGGAAGCAGCTGGCAAGATCTTGACTTTGGAATCTGAGTCATGCTTGAGCCTTCATGCTTGATTCATAGACTCATAGAATGCTTAAGGTTGGAAGGGACCTCCAGAGGTTGGTAGATCCTAGTCCAACCTCCCAGGCCACATCTGGACTAGGATCTACCAAAAGCCCTGTTTTATGACTCCTCTTTTCAGGCCTTCTTCCTATTTTTCTCAGATTGCAATGATTCAGAAACACTTGTGCACACACCCATCAAAAAAGCACTAAAACCATTCATAATTCAGTACTTTCTGAGGTTATCTTGCTTGAGTGGTGATTATGGTGATCCTTGTGCCCAGTGAAACTGAAGCTGATCCCCAAAGTGATCCGTGAGGCGAGACAGCTTTCAGGAAAGCTGCTACACCAAAGACTTCCCTCATACCTGCAAAGAGCTGCTCAGACACACAGCTGCCCTATAGGGAAGGCTAAGTCCAGCTAATAGGTTTATTTTCATTCTGAGGAGGTTCTACTCAGCTCTGCCATTGATAAACCACTTCCCAGACAGGGCTCGCACTGAAGGAACAGGCATTTAATTGCTCGCTTTTGTTCACTCCCAAGTTTGTCATGGGCTAATTAAGCAGCCGTGGCAGGATATCATTCCAGAGGGGAAATAACAGAGCATTATGTGCAGAAAGGAAGTGTGGCGTAAGAAGGCGAGCGTGTGGGAAAAGCACGGAGAACGCCAGCTCTGGCCATTCCTCTCTTGGACTCTCCCTGGTTTGCTACTTAATCGCTTCCTAATGCTACCAAACTGCACAAGAGAGGCAGCAAGATTCTGTTTTCACAGCCAGGCTACAAAATAGGCTGCAACTTGTTATCCTACCATCAAGAAACGGGTGGCTGTGAAATACAGCTAATTTAAACAGGGCAGTACTCCATTGCCTTTAGCTTCAGCATTTCCATACTGTTTGTTACCACGGCTTCTACAAGACCCTCATAAGATACCAGTGCCTCATTTTATACCCTCTGTGCCCAGTCAATTCTCTTTAGGTCTGAATAAGGACCAGCGGAGAATGGAAAATGCCTGTATCATGGCGTGTAAGACTGAATGTTCTTGTTACGTGTGTTATACCTACTTCTAACCCATTGCTACGTAGAGGAAGTAAGAAACACGGAGAATGGAAAATGCCTGTATCATGGTGCATAAGTCTGAATGTTCTTGTTAGCTGTGTTATACCTACTTCTAACCCATTACTACCTAGATGAAGTAAGAATAGTTTCAAGAAAAAGCAACAGCATTTTTCTCAAGCTGTAAGGAAGGTAGTACTTGGTGGCAATAAGATCAGATGTCACTAAGTACCATTAAATAATGAATTGTAAGCAATTATGCCTAACACTTGCTGCCTGTTTCTCCCAAGCTTCAAGGAGCCTGCTTTTTCTAATCATAAGGAGAGAAACTCCCACTAGGATAAATCACAGCCTTCTTACACTCACTCATTCCTATTAGTTCCTACTAGCGGACAGGACACCAACTTGTCAGAGACAACATCAGAAGCAGCAGCACAAGAAACACCAAATTTAACTGAAAGCTTCAGCAGGGGGTCCGTTCCCAACAGCTGTCTGCATGGAAGTCACGCTATTGAGTTTCTGGGGAAGGGGGAAAAAATTCCCTCTCCCACCCCCACTACTGCACAAAATGCCTTCATTCTTCTCCCAAGCATCCACAACCAGCACACACATGGAACCAAGCTCTTCTGAATAACACAGCCCATACAGTAGGTTACATTTTCCAGCCCACCAGAGCTGAATTCAGGCTTCCAGCGACTCAAAGCAACTCATTTAGGACGTGATCCTGGGGCCATAAAGGTCAGTGGAAAGACTGTCAGACTTCAATGGATTCAGACTTCAGGGACTGAAGAGAGTCATTTTGGTCTTCTTCAGCAAGAAGCAGGACATAAACGATCCGCTTCCACGCAAATTCCCCTTTGATCTCAGCTGCACATCCCCTTTCCAAACCTGATACCTGCAAAAACAAACTGCCGTTGAAATGAATGTGACTATTCATTCTCTCGTATCAGGAGGAGACACACTAATCCTCGTCCGACAGTGACAAATGCAAAGAGGAAGAGGGATGAATACGGAGGAGTCTAAAAGATTTTTTTGTGCAAGCAAAAACCACAGCGGGGTCCCAGCAGGGCAACAGGACTAAAAACCATCCAGAACTCATGTACATTAAAGCACCTCAGGATTCTGAGTGCTGGCCTGGTATCACCTAGGAATCTCTCATGCTATCCTCTGGCGACAGTATATTGAACACACTAATAGCAAAATGAGGCTGGTGGTTATTCAAAGCAGCCCGAAATGGATGGCTCTCCCTCAAAGCTGTATTGTTTTGCCCTTCTTAGTAATTCAGGAATATTATCAGGTGAAGGGATGACTCGTGGCTAGGTTTGTTTGCCAGTCCTCAGGGCAACACTTTGATGCAAAATCAAATGAGCGTGAGCAGCAGAATGAAGATGAGAGATTAGAAGACAACACACATCAGTGCCCTTCGCAGAAGGCTTTGGGAAAACCTTCTTCCACAACTATGCAGCTCTCTAAGTCTCATAGCATTTTTTTAGGAACCTCCAAGTAGAATGTGACTGAACTGATCATTTTGATGCTCCCGCAAGCAACATCATAGCACTTTATTCATCAAAACCAGGAAATCATCTATTATCTTGCACATAGATTTAGCCAAATCTCTACTGCAGCCAGCCCTCTCAAGTCCTAGCTCTTGGCTTTCTGCTCTATCTCCCTACAAAGCAAGGTGCACAGGTAGGTGGTGGTATTACATAGCACAACACGGCTCATATCACTCTGCTTCCCTATGACCACAAATACCAGTCAGTGCATAAAACCGTGAGGATTTTCCAACACGTGGTGGAGAGAGATGCAGGAACAGCATGATCAATACACAAAACTTGGATGATTTGCACATGCAACGAGCAGATGATCACACTGAAGAGAGCAAACTTCAAAATACGTAGAAATCATGCGATGAGGTAGGAAGGAAGCTTATGGGGTTTACAAATAGAACTACCAGTTCCTTCTATGATTCCATGATTCCTTCACTGCATTTAAACAGAGAGTGAGCAACTACATCAGCAAAATACTCTACTGCCTTTTACTCCGCTGCGACACAGCCCCCTTACAGAACCTCCTAGGAAGCAGCCTCACAACAGAAGATGCTCTGTATGAAGGGTGCAACTTTGGCTGAGGCAATAAGCAATGAATTGCTTGAGAGCTGAGTTGTTTCAATGGCAATTCAGTGGCAGGACGACAGTGAAAAGGGCTTCTCTTGGCACCAGTCTACAGCCCCTCTTTCCAGACAGAAAGTCTCTTGCATTACAGCAGCAGCTAACCCAGCTCATGTGAAGCTAGAGCCAAAACATTTAGCAGCTTGCAAAGCCCCCATTGAGGGAGCACATTCCTTATAAAAGAGCTGCCAATTTTGCCTGACACCAAGGTCACTGAAAGGTAAATGACCATTAAACTAGATTATAAAAGCCATTCCTTCCAATAACCACTGGATCTTTGTCATTCGCCTACAATAACAACCTATGTCTACATCTAATTACTTCATGTCTTGGCCTTATGAGGAAATGGAAAGCCAGGCTCTCAATGAACTTTCAGTCAAGTGTTTTAGCAACCACTGGGCAGGATTATATTAGACCATTTAATTTACATTAATTATTTATTTTATCAAGGTAGAGGGGCCCCCAGCCACTGAACAAAAAACTGTAATAAGATACATACCAAAAGACAAACTTTCCTGTACTGAGATGAGAGGTAGAAGATAAGGAGTATCATTTACTAGCAGGAAACTAGCAAGAAACCACAGTGCAGATAGATTAAGCTGTTTGTCCAGGGGTGTGTGTGTTATTCCCCATCAGATCAGGAATGCAACCTAGTTTTCCTGTGTCCCAGGCTTCAGCCTTCACTTCCCTATCATCCTTCCTCAAATTCTGGAGCACTGGGAGATTTCCCACACTCCAGTCAAAAGCAGAGGTTGGATTTAGGATATTGCTTCACATCTGCTACAGGAGATTGAGTTAAACTGTCAGGAGGCAGCACAGACTCCAGCACGTGTCTCTGTTGGAGGGAGACTGTAAATACCTGCAGTGCTGCAGCCAAAGCCTTGGAGAGCCCAGAGCCAGGGGAAGTGGCAACCATGCCTGGCTGTGATGGGTACGAGGATGCAGGGGCATCGTGCAGCCCCCTTCCCTTGGAGGAACCTCCTCTGCAGAGAGGAGCCTTCCCAGGACATCCCTTCCTGCTCGGCCTCCCCTCCTGCACAGCCGGGCTGGCAGCACTGGCACTGCCCAGGGGCCGCTTTGGCAGAAAGCTGTTACTTTTTGGCCCTGGTTTCTTTCTTCTCCCCTGCACAAAATCAATAGGGCAGCTGAGGAGCGCGCCGCGGCACAGAGAAGCTTTCACGCTGCTCAATAGCTGGTGTTGTGAGCGGCGCAGGAGGGCCGGTCCAGGCCTCCTAGGCTAATTTAGAGCTTTGCAAAGGCCAACTGTTGCTGGAAGAGAGAAAAAGTCATCTATGATGACAGCTAAAACAGCCTATTCTCCCTAGCTGTGAGGAAAGCCAGATGTGTCGACAGGGACAGCTGTAACAGCTGGATGACCCTCACACGAGGCTGCCTTCCAAACCAACAACGCGGATATTTCTTCAACCGGACCCTCCTCATCCCTCCTGCTTCAGAGTTGTGCAAGGGAGGAGCAAAGGAAATGGTTAAAGAACTGCTGAGGCCAAAGCACCGCAGCTCCTCTGCCCTGCTCTGAACGCCCTTGTCACCAGCGAAACACCAGGATGGCCATAACCTATGGCCATAAGCTGGCCCATACACCTGGTAGCCTGACGGGTGATCGGCAGGAGAGGAAGGAGGGACGTCCCTGCTGAAGCACTGAAGGCCACAGCATTGACAAGCACCTGCCCCATGCTGAAGCCTTGCCAGCATCCACCTTGCTAGCACAAAAACGCGTGTGAGTTCAGGCTTCCTGCGTAAGCGGGTTTCTGCAATCAGAGAGCAGCTTTCGCTTCGCACTCTTAGGCCTGCACTCTGCTTTTAGTAAGCACTGCATCGGAGAAGCACTATGAGACTGAAAGAATAAAAGGTAAAAGTCGCGAAATTGCAGCAACCCCCAACCCCTCTAAATAGGAAAACTGTAAATCTGGAGAACTCCTACCATAATTCCCCTGTTTAGCAGGCTGGGTTAGTTACAAGTACTGCCACAAAGCTGCTTGGTTTTCAGAAGTAATGAGTGCTTACATGGAAGAAAAATAATAAAAAAAAAAGAGATTCTTTGACGTCCCTAAAATCCAGCTCTACCTGACCTCATGCAATCCAGCTGGGAGCTTGCCTGTGCTGCAAAGGATGAGTCACGGAAGGAGAGGGGCAAATAGGGGGCCTATAGGTTGTGGGCTGGGAACTGCCGAGATGGGCCCAGGCAGCTCCGCGTGGGCTGCTCTGGCCGCCCCAACAGGAATCACATTGAGGAGCTGGCAGCTCTAAGGCAGGAACTCTGAACTTTAGCAGCGCGGCAGCAGAAAACGCACACAAAGCTGCTCAGTCTGCTGAGCAGACAGACTTCCCTCCCCTCCGCTGGAAGATGAGAAACAGCATCCAAGAAAAATAAAAAAAAAGAAGAAGAAAAAGGAAGTGCGAAAATTATTTTGTCCTGAGGCATTTTCACTTAGCAATCTTGCATCTATTTGTGCCACAGTGCTTTATTACATGTTATAGATGGTGCAGGCATTAAACTTGGGGTGAACATAGGGACATCTGCCTTTGCAAAGGGTCTCAGTCTTTCCAGGTCCCATCAGCTGGTGAGTCATAGCCGGTCTCACTCTGCCCATCTAATTTGCTGGATGAAATCTGAAAGGAGTCAGTGTCTCTGCCGTCTATAACATACCATAGTGGGAGAGAGCCCCTCACGCTCACAAGGTCCCTGGAGTTTTGTAAGGCTGCAGATTCCATGTCTGTGCTCAGCTTGTTGCTGACACGAGCCTCAGTGAACATGATCACGTAACCAAGTACCGTGGAGACCTGTATGGGGCCCTGGAGTGTCCTGGAGTGTTGCTGTGCTAAGCGCTGCATCCGTGAGCGTGCGTGTGTGAGCAGGTGAGAGCACTCGCGAAACACCATAATCCCTTCTGGGGCAAGATGAAGCTAGGAGAACACTAGGGAAGCAAGAGGGGAGGAATTAGAACACGGTAGCCGGGAGAATAAGATCTGGACCAAAGTAAATCAGAAATTAAGATGAATTGGAAAAATCTGGAAGGTGTTAGGTAGGTCAGGGTGTAAACTAGGGTCTTCCACTAGGGAAAGGAATCCCAAGATCAGGTGATGGTCGGTTCCCTTCCCAGAGGTGAGGAAAACAATCTCAGATTTTACGAAGCAGAATTCTTGCTTGCTGCCAAGTCCCAGCATTGAAGCCTACAGCTGTGTGACATAAAATGACAATTTTCTCTAAAGCTGCCACCACTGATTCCCTCCTCACCCCATAGTCCTTTCTCCTCCTTCTTCCCTCACTTCCTCATCTTTCTCCTAAGCTCTGGGTTCCTCCTCTCTTCTCTGTTCTGTGAAGCTTTAATCCCTTCTCCATCTCTCTCTAGAAGACTATGTGGTTGACTTCACTGTTGTGGGCCCGGGGACAACCCGACTGTAACTTAAAGGACATCCGTTGTTTGTAGCGCACGCAACACACAACTGTGTCCAGGAAGGGGCGACTAGGAAGTGCTGGGTCAAATACAACAGCTGCTAAAGACGAAAATCACACCAAGAACTAAATGCCAGAGTACAAGTGCGCTGGGCCCCACTGCAGAGCTCCAGGCAGAGAGGCACCGCGCCGTGAGCTGCTCGGCCCAGCCTTTGCAGGACACTTGGGCTCCTCCTCTACGCAGTGGTTGATCCATGGAGAAGGCAACAAGTGTCCATGCACCTCAGCTCGGTTCCTTGCAAATGCCGGGGAACGAAGGGAGCCTCTGCCACAGCCAGACTCTGATTCCCAAAAGTGGTCATCCTCCCTAAAACGGTCCTTGAGTGGCCCAAATTTAGGGCTGTTCTAGATCTGGAGAGAAAGATCTTCTGTTCTTAGAGGGACTCCTGACCACAACTGTGGTCATTCCTGCCCAGTCTGTGTCTGTTCTCTTACCAGAGGTATCCAGACGGCTGCACCCCACTGCTCTCCGCTGTACTGACCCGCACACTGCTCTCCAGAGCCCTGCTGGAGCCCTTGGCCACGGGATTGCTCTTTCCTGTAGGAAAAGCGAGCCTGGGGCAGCACGTGGGCAGCTCTGGGCCCGGCTCCTGGAGAGATCAGCTATCACAATGATGATAAAGACATCCCTGGAGCAACATCCTGCAGTTTGTATCACATCAATGCAAAAAAGGCACCTGACTGCCAACAACATGTGGACAGATTTCCTTCTCACAGGCAAGAAAGAAAATAAAGGAAGCTGCAAGAGGGTTTCTTTCTTTCTTTTTTTCCTTTCTGTAAGGAGGACATGCACATACACACACCTATGCACACACCCTCAAATACCTCCTATCAAAGCATTTTTTCCCACCACTCTCTGAATAATGGCATAATTTCACCTGCAAACAGAAATACAGCAGAAGAGGAAAGCGGCTGCTTGATAAAGCAAAAGCACTAGTTTCAGAGAGACAGACCCAGAGAAGCAGCCCCAGCCGTTTCCTCCCTGCTTCCTTCCAGCCACGCCGACCCACCGCAACCATCAGGGCTCAGCCTCTTGTTCCTGCGAAGCAGGATGACTACCCAAGACTACTGCACTGGCATAGGACAAAAATGGACTTCTGAAGCAGCCCGAAGTGCATCAGGCTGATGGACACTACAGCAGCTGTTGTTGATGGAGCAAGATCATTTAGAAAGAAATGTAACAGTCCTCTGTCCAAATATGCCATGCAGCCCTTATCCATCATCTTCTTCGGGGTAGCTTAGGAGCCTAAAAACGAGGCAGGAGCATGTGCAAAGCAGATATATCCTCTGAAACCCCAGTACATGAGCAGAGATCTGCTCAAATAGAAATTAAAAAAAAAGCCTACAGACATCACACAGGAGCAAAACTCACCCCTCGTAACAGCAGGATTCCAAGTACACCAACATTTACTAAACTTCAGGTTAGGGTTAAGAGGTGTGAGAAGAGCAGGCTTGAGGATGGCTACAGTCATGGGTAGGTCATCGCCGATTGCCTGGAAATTCCACATGGCTGGAATTTACAACATCTTTACGCCATCCCACTTCAGTGGTCACACATAGGAGATAGTCCCTGAATCCTGTCTGGACTGCAGCTCTCCAGGAGTGCACAGCAGCCCTGGTATCCATTCCTAAAGCAGCTGGACACCAAATAGTCACTGAGACACAGGCGCCTTTTGGGGGAAGACCAGTCTTGTCTCAATGCTAGTGCAGTGCTATAGAGAAACAGCAGCTCTGCCCTGTCCCAGACCCCAAATTCCACCTTTTGCTCAAATGCAGCTCAAGCTTTTAGTATCATTTTGTGCCTGTGTTAATTCACATTGCCCAAGAAACTGCCCACCATATTTTATTAGCAGAATCTTTTAGAGAGACTTCTGCTCAATGCTTATAAAAATGAACAGCAGCTGCTTTCAGGAAAACAAGTGTCAGTCATGGGAAAGAGCATCAGAAAAGCGTCTCTCCCAAGTCACTCAATTTATGCAGGTGCTATTACATAGGCACCACTTCTGTAACACAGGTTGCTTACCTACTGTGTGAAAAAAATCCTGCCCTGATAAAACCTAAGTGACAAAGTGACAAAACAGTGATAAAATACTCTTCTTGCTGAGCCAGGCATGTCCTAGGGTAAATGGCACAGTAATTCACAACCACTTGAGCACCAGGGTAAGGATGCAAGGACCACGGAGACTAGTGGAGCTCCATTCACTGCATGGAAGGACACAACACGGGCTCCCATTTGTTTTCCTTTGAATCCAGGTCCCACACAGTGTCGAGAAGGCATCAGAGAAGAAAATGCACACACACTCCAAAAGGGAGATGAGCCCCATGCAGCAGCCACGTAAAGCAGCAGCACCGTGTCCTCTGCTGACCCTCTTGCCACAGCACAGCAGTTACTGGGACAAGTAAATTCTGCCGTGCAAGAAACCAGGCTTGGCTCAACCTGATGGACCTGTCCCCCTGTCCAAGGCTCTTCTGTGGGGGAATCTTTTCCTGGGCACCAGAAAGGAAATCACCAACATAAAGCTGCCAAGATGGCCAGATAAATCTCGTTTTATCAGGTCACAGAAGATTAGGAAAGACCTGCACCACTAGGCTCAAGTCTCCTCTCCCTTATGCCACTGAGAAGCAGGAAGTCAAATTTACCTGAAATGCCCGAGCAGGATGGAGAAGAGGTTCAGGACAAGTTAAGTTTAAGTTTATGTCACCCTGCCTTCTTCGCAGCAGGCCCCCTCAGGGCCTGGGCCTTTGTGGCAGCACAGACATGGACCAAGATGTGCATTTCTCCCCTTCCCATGCGAACTGGAAAGCTGCCCCTTGCTATCCAAACTATGAGGCATGAGAAACAAGAGACAACTACCAAACCAGCAAAGCAACCATTTACCAGATAAAAGAGATTTTCTTACTCAGTCTCTCTTGTGCTTTGTTTACATGAATGAGAGCCAGTTATTCAGAGTGGAAATAATATTCCGAATTAAACCTCCAAAGCCCATTATATAAATATGCCAAAAGTATCACTAATCCTATCATAGATTTAAGAGTTAGATTATTTTCGTTTACCGCTTCAGCAGAAAATCTGTGACAAGAAACTGCTGATGAACAAGTTCAAGCCCTTCCAGCAAATTCAGCTTCCCTGGAACTTTTTTTAAACTCATCCTTGATTCCAGTCTCCCTTTTAACAGATTTCTAAGGGACCCTTGTAGCTTGGCCTTAACTTAGCTGGTTGGGCTATTTCTGTTTTCTCAGCACTGCGCTCTAATGAATACTTATGCCATCATCAGTAACAGACATGCTGCCTCTGCAATCATCTGCTTCTCAAATCGTTTTTTTCCACCTCCAAATCCACAATTAGAAATTAGAGCAACCAGCAGAGGTTGACACTGATGCACAGCTGAACTTTCCCCAGATGTCAGCAGCCTTGACATCTAGCAGAAGAGGGCAGGACAGGTCCACCTTAGACTATCATCTCGGAAGCATTTAGGACACCGACTTTCTTGAAATTAAATAGGTGCAGTAAAAAGGCTAACAGCTAATCCCAACAAATAATTTCTTCCAGCTCTTATATGGCTCTCTGCATCTTCCAGGACACTCCACAGCATAACTCGTCCTCGCAGCTCTCCCCAGTGGTCTCCAGCTCTCCCCATGGCCTGCCCAGCTCCCTGCTGCCAGGGCAGGCCGTGTCCTCCCACAAAGCCTGCATGGAGAAATTAATAGGTTTTTAATGAAAGTAGTAAATTGAGGGAACTTTCTATTAACTCAGTAATAAGTGCGGCCTGGCTAGTAAATCACTTTGCCTGCAGCGTTGGAATCAATTCAGTCAGGGACACGATTATCATCTTGCAAACAGGAAATGCCCTCGAGAGAGTTTTGTAGTACTCACAAACATGAAGAGATGCCCATCTTCAAAACTGCTGGATAGGCGTTAGCAAAAGCCATGGATCCCCTGGTCTGCTCTGCAGTTTTGCAGAGAAGGGACCAAGAAAAGAAGGAAAAAAGAAAAAGAAGGTGGTAACTTAACTTGCTGATGGTCCAGAGAATGAGGCAGAGGGCAGCACCTAGTTGCGTGCTCCAGATCTCCCTCCTCACCATGTGCATTTGCCTCCGTGCCAGAGGAGCAGTACAAGTGCAAATACTTCAACCCATCATATCTCAGACAAAGATACTTAGAGAAGGATCTTGTCAGCTACTGTCCCCTGTTCTTGTCTTGTAAAGGCTACCAAAACCTGCACACCAGCCACCATCAGTCCTTTCCTGCGCAGGCAGCCACCACTAACAGTCATTCAATCTTTTGACTTTCCTTCCATCAATTCTCTTCAGCTCCAGCCTCAAGGGTGAAGCCAACACAAGCCAGGGAATGCAAAGCCACAGAGCCCTTAAATCTTCTTGGGTTAGGAAAAAAAACTAAGGATTGTTTGTGTTGTGGTTTGCTGAAATTTCGTTTTATTGTTATCTGCTTGCCCCAGCTCTGTAAGCAGCAGGCAGACAGGTGAAGAAAGGGAAAGGCAGATGAATGGGAAAACATTTCCCAGGTTTAGGGCCAGGAATATTTTTGTTTGAATTAAACATGTGTGTTAAATGGTTCATTTTGTTTGATTTAAAAAGTGATTTTTAAGATGAAAGTAAATTTTATTCCACTAATTTGTTTCAGCAGAAGAGAGGTGTTGGTGGGGCAGGCTAGATCCATAGACAGGAGAATTGTCCTCTTCCCATTTCCTGCGCGGTGGGGAGGCAGGGTCATGTCTTTGGCCCCTGAGCCAAGGACT
>NW_010585785.1:28157-65428 GCF_000705375.1 Tinamus guttatus | reverse complement strand
AGCAGTGCTGCTATTATTTTTATCGCTATTATTTATTTATTTATATCCGCCGCCCTTCTCGCCTTCCCCCATCGCTCCTCCCCGAGCGCCGAGTTCTTCCTCTGCAAGCGCCGCTTTTTATTTTTTTTTTTCGGTGGGGAGGTTGGGAGGAAAGTGACCTATTTTAAACCCCCTCCCCCTTGTTTTTTATTCCCCGTATTCCGTTCTGCTCCCGTTATCCAGGTGGCGTTTCCCCCCCCCGCTCCCGCCCCTTTTTTTTCGGCAGGTGGATGCGGTCGCGGGTGGGTTTCGGTGCTTGGCCTGTTCCGAGGGCCTCATCCGCGGGGTATCCAGCGGTGTCACCGCGATGGCAAAAATAAACATAGAGGAGCTCGACCGGTCGTGTGCCCTCGTACCATTGTGCTGGGTGCGGTGCGAGAGGGGGGAAAACAAGGATGGAAATGGTTGTTGTCAAATGTAGAGCTTTAAATATCCCAGCAGAAATGGCAGCAGGCCTGGAGAGCCGTCTTTCCTTCTCATATATACATATGTATATATTTATATATATAAAATAACACTTAATATTAATCGCGCTTGTCTCTGCTGCTTATCGTGGTGCAGACTGTTTGGTTAGGTAGCTTTTTAGTGGCTGAGCTGGTTAAATAGCATTTACGTTAACCAGTTGAACGAATTGTGTCCTTCACCTTTGGCTGTTGCGTTTTGAGAGCTTTTGCAGCAGTGTGTGCAGGCGTGCCAAGGGCAGATTAGCAAGATGTTACCTAAAGGTTTGAATGGTATTGATTCTTTACTGTTAAAGCTATTTATAGTGCGTGTGACATGGTTCTTATGTATTTGCGCAAGGGTTGTCGGCTTGGAGTGCTTCGCATGAAATGGTCCCAAAATGCCATTGCTAACGGTGTGCATCTCGCGGAATGCTGCGGTTCAGATCTGCACAGTCTGAAAAATAACTTTAGTGTATGGCGTATCATAATGGTGGAAATATTGTGGAAAAATATGGTATACTTTGACAGTGATAAGAGGTTTTGTTTTCCTATTATAGAATAAAAAATTCTATTGCAATGAATATGATTTTAAATGTTTTTCTTGAAGCTAGTTTGATTCTACATTTTCATCCTTGTTGTCCCTATTCATATTGAATGTGTCACAGTTTTTGCTACTTATGCTCAAGGACAAACCTAATCAACGATTGGCTTGAGCCTTCATATTAGCTTTTTCACAACATTGGCCTACTTCTCACTGGTATGTTTGCCATTTTTAGGTCTCCTCTTTTATCTGTTGACTCAAATACATTGAAAACTTGAACCTTAATTTGTCCTTTGAACTTGGATGTTTTCCTTCAGTCTTTAAGAGTGTCTCACTGAAGAGAAAGTAGTTCTGGAAGAACAATCTAAATTAAATTTAATCTAGTTCAAAAATGCTTGAAGTAAAAACTCCTTGTTTCTTTCTCTCTTTTTCTTTTTTTTTTCCTTTTTTTTTTTAAGACAAAATTATTTGCTGTTTGCAGAGGACCACATGTTGGAGTTAAAATGAAGTGCAAATAAGGTGACTTAGGCCTCAAGTTAGGCTATTGTTAAAAGTTCTCTTGCGTGCCCTTCCATTAAATTCTATTATAAGCTAGACTAGAGCATTTGAAGTGTTTACTCCTTTCTAAATAATATTTCCATTTCTGCAGCTTTCATCTTTGCCTATCCATTACAATTCATTAGCTTTTGTCACTTGAATAACATACTTTTAATGGGCTGTAAGGCAACCTACTTTTTGGACACGGTGAGATATATTAGAGAAGCAAATATATACTAATAATTACATCTTCAGATGTATCCTACTACTGAATTTCCTGTAACAAGGTTGTTTTGCAGAGAACAATAGATATGGCAAAGAATTCAGAGATTTTAAACAGAGATCTCTTTAAAAGATGTTGTAGATAGCCAACTCTACCGTCGTGAGTTGCACTTTTGACAAAACCTGCACATTCCGAGCAGGATCATTACAGTGCTTCCAGGTACTTGGTCCTAAGGTGCTAATTCCCTTTCAGATAAATTGATCCGTCAAAGAAAGACTGGATATTTTTCTCTGTATTTCCTTTCACAGTTATAATTATATACTTCTGATATATCTTAGTAGAGGTTACAGTTCTTTGAAAGTGTTCCATTTATAAGTACATTGGACAGTATAGATGCTTCATCAAAGAAGAAAATACTTAGTTGATTTGAGTCTTTTTTTATAATGCAAAAGTGGTAAAGAGGCTACGATAAATATCACTTGTTCTATTCTTGATATGTTCTTGCATAATTATCAAGAGGCTCGTTTAGAATAATTTTCTATTGTTGTTTGGATGAGAACTGCTCAAACAGCATATACGTTATTGCACTGAAGTGCCTACCATAACCTAAAGCTCTTTCTTTGGCTTGTAGTGCAAAGCAGTGACCTGGGCTCCTGTTTTCTATGTATTTCCTTACGTGAACCTGAACAAAGGGGAGAGCTGAACTGCAGCGCTGGACTAGAATCCTGCCTGCTTTAGAAAGTTGTCCTGTGTCTGATAGGGTCTTTACCACTTACGGATTATAAAAAGATCCAAATCAACCCTAAACAGTTATGGGTAACTTACGTGGTTGACTGGAGGAGGGTATGTTTGAGGCAAGCTTAGCTATAGAGATACAGAGGTGAATGATTTAATATCTGTCCTACCCTGATGTCTGTCCTGTCTTTTATAGCTCTCGGATGTGTCTTGCTCCTCTCCATCAACTCCTCCTCCTTGACAGACACGAGACAGGATGCATCCCTGGCCTCTGCATTCTTCTGCTCTCCTGACAGGCTAAAAGTACCTGTAGTCCAAGAAATGTTGATGTCTAGCTGCATAGTCCCATCCTCCACCTTCTTTTCCATGTGTGCCATTCCAGTAGCTCTGGTCCTTGTCTGAACCTGCACTGAGCCACTGCAGCCACATAGCAGAAAGGAAACCCAAGAAAAACCTCCGTGGTTTGTGCCAGCTTGGGGAGCCGAACCGCTCAGTGCAGTGTTTTAAATGAGTGCCAGGGACAACTCAAGGGACTGGGCTGAACTGTGATAGCCAGCGATGAGATTAGTTTATGTAGGCTGCTATGGAACCACGGCCTCGCCGGAGAGAAACGTTTTGGAGACAGAGGTAGTTGGTAGCTTTTCAAATTCTTAGTATCTGCCTTGGGAGATTCTTTGCTTTTGTTCTTTAACAGGCTGGGGAGATACTCATCATACGTTGATTTCTGTGAGGAGAACAGATGGGCAAAAAAATCCCATGGATAAAAGGTCGGAAAACCACTGATCTGTTCCTGTGAAGTTCCAGGGGGCACTAAGCTGTGCAGAAGTGTTGAGCAAAGAGTCCTTCCTGTGAAAACAGGATTGAAAATATGAAAACTTGAAATTAGAGGTGAAAATGTCTTTGGTGGAAAAAAAAATGTGTACAGAACAGGCGGGCAGGATGCAGAGCTGTGGATGTTTTTTTTAAAGGCAATTTTTAAAAACAGATATTGGATGATCACTAGATGACAGTATTTGTCCATTAGCAAAGGGTAGCCACCGTGAACTTCCAGTTCGTGGATTTGGTCCTTTGGCTATATGTGCTCTTCTTCATGTTTTTTTTGTATCTTAGAGATGCTTCTCTTCTATTAGGGAGATGGTGTTAGATAGTCCTGTCCTTAGGAATTGTGATGCTGGCTCCTTAATGTGAGTGCATGGTAGCTAACAGTTTTTCCTTTTGCATTGCTTGGCTAGAAGCAGGTTTGGTTTTTTTCTCTAGGGTCAGTTAACTGGGTGACAGCATGGGATTTACGTGTTGAATATTGTCGTCAGAATGGAAAGGACTAGAATTGTTTTATTCTAGGGGGAGCTTAGACTTGGAGGAAAGGAGCAAAAATCGCAGGCCACTAAAGCTGTCAGTCTGCAGGTTTCTGGGCCTGTATCTTCTACTGACCCTTGTTACAGTCCTGGCAAGAGCCATGCAAGTGTTTTCTTTATAGTGATGTATGATTTTTATAAAAACAGAGTTTTGTCCTGTGCTCATCCAATGTAGCATATTTACAGGGCAGCGCTGTGCTAGAGTGTGGATGAGTGGTATCTACGAATTTACTTAAAAGCTTTAGCTGTACATCAGTGACGTAAAGCCATATTTGAAAAATAAATTTCAATGCTCAATTTTAATCTTGGAGATTTTGGCTCATCGCTTTCCCACTGAAAGCCAGTCTGCATTATACGTCAGTTCTTAAAATGCTGCTCTAGAGAATAAAGTTGTTTTCAAGCTCTCACTTAGTCCAGCTGAACTTAAAAGAACCTTTTTCTTCCTCTTAGTCTGCTGCCACTCACTGAGTGCCAGTCGAAATGGTTCCTGAATGGATAGAAATTCCTTTAGGACTAGCCCCTCTCAGCCTGCAGCTTCAGTTCCTTCTCCCCTGGCCAATTTATAACCCGAGGAAGGTGTTGGGATCCAGAAGCTTGAGAAAGTGCAGTAGGTGAATGCAAGTGCATTGAAAGAATAGGAAATATTTTGTTTCAACAGTCTCTGGCTTGTGCCCCATCCGTATGTCCAGTCTGTTTTTTGAGCATCTAAAAATCCTTCCTCTTCCCTGACATACTGCAGCTCAAAGGCATTGCTTGGACCCGCGAGCACCTGCCTGAGAATCACTGTGTTGGGATTCCTTGGAAATAACTGCATGTGATATTACATGTTTGTTATTCTTGTTTTCCTTATTCTTAATATGCACCTCTTACTTCCCACCTCAGTCCCCTTCTAACTGTTGACTGTCACTCCTCACCCCCAGCTCAGGAGATGGGAAGAGGTTATTTTTGCTAATGTTTCGCAAATAGGCCGTCAGGATAGAGTAAGCAGAGCAGTAACTTCCTCCATGGGAATCATCAGATATTTGGATTTCTCAAGCTGTGTCCCAGTGGCCCTGCAACATGTTTCTTCCTCAGTTCTGCTTTGCAGTTGTCACCAGCGTTGGCTCCTCCCCATTCCCACTTCCTTGTAATCCAATCTGAGGAAAGATCATGGGATTTGAATGTTCTTGCTTTTCTGCTGTTGCTGTGAATGTTTGGGTTGTCTCTGCCCTCTTCATAGAGTAAAGCGTGTGCTGCGATCTTGGCTTTTTGGCTCTGCCTGTTCTAAAAAGCAGTTGACAGTTGTTAAAGTCAGTTCTGGGCCAGCCATGATTTGATGCGATTAAACTGTGTTAAATATGTTCCAGAACAATTTCTTGGCCTAGATAGCAAAATAGTTAAACCCGGGTTTTGAAATCCATTTACGTATGACTTGGCCCTGTACACCTAGGTAAGCAGCCTACTTTTTTAGGTGTCAAATCAAACCACAGATATGTGCATAACCATAACTCAGCACATGATCTTCTGCCTGTAAGTCCATAGCCCTCCCCTTTCTGCTTGGGCCTTTATTTTTGTTGTTCTTTGCTTAGATAAGGCTTACCTTGAGAATTACATCTAGGACTAACCGTTCTAATGTGGTTTCACCACCCCATAAAGACTAAACGTGCTGCAGTGCGGCGATTTTCCCAGGGGTCAGCTGAAGTGGTGCAAACCCCTCTTTGTCCTGGCTCAGGATATCCTGATAGACAGGCCTTTACTGGGAGGCTTTTGTGAGGGTTTGCTGTCTTAATTAAAAATAAAAGAAAGCAGCCTAAGTCTTGACAAAATTTTGTGCTAGCTTCTAGAAATATATATCAAAGTTAGGAAAAAATAATAGTGTGTTTCAGGGGCAGTGCTCTGCTAGGAATGTCAGGCTCCGTTTTTCTTAGAGGTTAGTTGCTGTATGGGCTAGCTGTGAACGCTTACCTGTGTTTTTGGTTTAGTTTTCCTTCTTTCCTTTCCACAAAAAAAAGCCTCCCATACTTTGAAGTGTTTAAAACTAGGTTAGGCTCTGGCTGGAGGTGCATGTTAGAACTTCCTGTTAATTCTTGCTGTGACCTGCCCGTTTTGCAGCAAGAATGCAGGCAAACCCATCTGAATGCTGATCCCCTGTCCTTTGTGGAGAGTGCAAGAGAGTTTTCTTCCCTTGACATGGTAGATGGGCAGTCCTAGAGCATCTCCCTTCCCAAAGGCATGACACGTACCAAGACAGACGTGTGCAAGCCTACGGACCGAAGCACGGGCAGGGTTTTGTGAGGGCTAAGATTGCTGTCTTGCATAATGATCATTTCAGTTATTTCCTTCTCTCATAGTCAGGAGATGTTGCCATAAACCGCTAGCTCAGAAGCTGACCAGACCGCTCGGTTCCTTTGCGAAGGCCCACGCAGCACTGCTGAGCTGACCAGTCGTGAACATTTCAGTCTGTTGCTGATTAGGAAGAAGAAAGCTCAGGGTCCTAAGCACTAAAATAATCTGTACTTAAGAAGATGTCACTGTGTAAATCGGCGCCTGAGGATTCACCTCTTAGTAGAGACAAGAAGCTTAATTCCAGTAGGTTTTATCCCCAAAAAAAGTCATTGAAGGAGCAAGCTGTCTTCACCATTACTTTTACTTTTCATTGCAGTACTCATGTTCTGCTTTGTTTTTGCAAATTAATTTAGAAGACTTGTTCTTGGTTTGACAACAAGGAGGGCTATATTGGGTATTAGATTAACACAAATGTAGTTTTCTTGTAAAGAACATCATTTATGTTCATTAGCTGGCAGTTAGTCGGGGAAAATATAAGTAAAGCACATCTAAAGATTATTTGCTAATTTGTTTTAAAAGGTTTGATGTGTGTTTTTTGACAGACTTTTCAAAAAAAATTTAGAAAATTCCTTGTTTTTCAAAATGTTTTACCTAAAGGTAGTCCCTACTAGAACTGAATGTCAAATCTTCTTAGAGTCCAGTTATTACATAATACAAATGCACACAGATGTTTTCTGTAAAAAGCTGAACGTGCTCTTACCTGATGCACTGGAAAGAAGAGCTTCAAGCCCCCTGTTCCTGGCAGGCACCTATAGGCACTGTTCAGTGAGACATCGCTCAGCACAAGTAACTTTCATCTACTGTAAATTCTATTTTATTTGTCTCTGCAGAGAAATTTACAATGTTGATTTTCATTTAAAGCAAGTCTACACAGTAAAATTGCTGAAGCTTATTTAGAAGTAATCAAATGAAGGATTATGTCGCTTGAACTATGTTATTTTTAAACTAGACTAACAGAGTGAAAACCTTGAAATTCAAGCCCTTGTATGGGAGCACTCAATATTTTGGGACCTAGGTTTTCCGAATGTGCTGAGGGCTTGTTTGTTTTTTTCCATGCAATATTGTTGCAGCCACGGAGAAATTTAGCTAGTGTTCCCTAAATCTGCTTTTGTTTTGCAATTAATACTACCCCTGTTGATTTGAAATAGCACTTACTATTAGTTCTGTTTACCTTCATCCTATGCATTGCAAAATCTACCTGCCTGTTTACATAACTCTTGGGGAAACCAGGATGATTCGGACTAGTGCGAGTGGAAGGAGAGTATTGTCTGAGTTGTGATTGTACTTGTCTGCTTAGTTTCTGCTTTGGAGGCTCCAAGCACCTGCGGATTTAGGGAGTTTTCATGGATGCTTTCATGCATGTGATTGCATTTTTAAGTACATGACACATAGGGTCACACCACTGAACTGCATCCTGGAAGTGGGTGAACAGAAAGTTGCAGTGATGGTCGGTGTCCTGTCCTGACTCGTTTCCAAAGGTAACCAACACTTCAGGACACAACGTGCTTAGTTGCTTCCATATGACTTTGCAAATATCAAAACTTCTGAGTAAAATTCCTTCTCTGAATGGAGTTATCCACCTTCTTTTGATGCTTTATTAATGACAGCTATTTGTCTAATTACCAGGGCAGAAGATTCTGATACTGAGTATATTGCAGTGCTTCATCATTTTACTGTCTTAAAAGTCAAGCTCTACAGAAAACTTCAGCAGCTTCACAGAAATCCCTAATTGGGTTTTATCTGAAACCAGCCACTAGCTACACCTGGGCTGGACAGTGGTTGTGCAGTGCCTAGTTTGGTGTCTCAGTCTTCAAGATATTTTTTGGCTATTTCTTCTAAGATAATGAAGATACTTTGTGCTTGAGACCTCTTCGAGCTTGCCAGTCATGTCAATCTGCTGAGTTCAGGCGTCACGTGAAGGATAAAGCTGCTTGTGGCATGGAGCAGTCAGGTTGCATGTTTTAGCATGGGCCTCTCCAGAGCTTTAATGAATACAGACAAGATATGACATGGTCTTCAGTGCGAGAAGCATGATTTTCCCTTTTGCAGATCCTACTTTCTGCATGCATGCACATGGGGAAATTCCTCAGTCTCTGCTATGGCATATTTAACTCAATCTACAGGAAAGATGCTTTTCAGAGTACTTACATTATATGGAAGAAAAGCCAAGTCTTTAATTACTAACAGTTTCCAACTTACAGTGACTTAGACATACTGTTCTGTGCTTTGTTTTGTTATGGTTGAAACCACCCGCCTGCACGCTCGATAATGCAAATATTAGTGCAGCTTCCAGGTATCTTTCCAGATGATCAATAACTAAACACCTTGCAACCTTAATTCCTCTTAGCCTTGAAAGCATCAGCCCTGCAGCCTCCCCCCATTTTGACTGAGCTGTTTCCAGGGGCCAGAGGGTCTGAAGGGAAACTTTTTATCTGTGACCATGGTGAGTTTTGAGTTGTCCCAGTGTTAACAACTGCCAGCAGCCTGAAATTTTAAATTCTTATTTGCCTGAAAGCTGCTTGGCTGTTGTGTAGGTTTTGGGGGTTTTTATAATCCTGATGTCATAATTCTGTGAGTTCTCCACTTCGGCATCTTCCAAGAAAACAAAACAGGGGAGACGAGACCTGAATTTCAAATGCAAAAAACAAGTAGATCTGATTCCTCCTTTCATCCCTCCCCCTTTTCCTTTGAAAGGAGCTTTCAAGCTGACTTTATACAACAGGAATTAGTTTAATAGGAGAGGGGGGGAAAAAAAGAGAGGGAAGCGGTTATTTCTTTTCGGTTCTTACTATCAAGTTCTCAAACTTTTCTGCTTTGTGTGCTGTAGGGAGTAAAGGATGTGATACACATTGTGTGCCAGATGCAAGTATATGGGCACTTTATAAAAACTTAGGTCCTCCGTACTTCTGTGTGGCGGTGTGTTTGTGCCTCTCCCTGTTTCACTGATGTGGGGATACTTAAATAAGCAGCATATAGTGATTTCTTGTTGCAATTTTGTCGATTCTCTTAGCGGAGACTCTCCCAGCCACTTCCGAGGTTTATATTAGCATCATGGTAGCACTACCAGCAGCCTCCCTGCTGCTGGGCCCTGGCCAGGGTCAGGGGGCAGCCAAAACCAACTACATGACTGATATAACCAGGCCCATTTTGTTTGAACCCTTGAAATTATTAGTGTAAGAGCGTAGGTGAGTTCTCTACCTTGCTTTAAGGGAGGACTTTTGTGATCTAGCAGCAACTGGCCTTCCTGGAGCTTGTATCTAGCTATACTAAGCAATGTGCTTCATGGAAATATAGACAGGTTCATTCTCTTACAGGCTAGAGCTTTAGATACTGCCTTACTCATAATGACTTGGCAAAATAACCTGCACAGAGGCATTTTTAGGTATTTGGGAGATACAAACCCTGAGTATCGGTCATCAGAAGGGAGATTGGTGGTCTCTGAGAAGTGCTCCAGATGCAGAAAGAACTTCTGGGCAGCAAACAGCGCTACAGCTAATATTCTTTGCCCTTTTGTGTTCAGGAACTTTAATTAGTTCTTGGTTGTTCTTTATAGCTCGCATACAAAAAGTAAGTAGTGTTTTCTGGCACGGTGTGTGGAGCTCTCCGCAGCTCCCTGTCCAGCTGGACTGCCTGGGTGACCTGCATGCCTTATGAGGGAGCAGTTTCTTGCCTGTTGCTGGTTGGTTGTTAGGGCAGTATCTGCCCAAGGTATCAGGAGGTTGTCCTACTTTCCCCTGCTCAAAATCCAAGATCTTCAGCACTTTGCAGAATGGACCCCTGACTTTCTCTTTGTTTATTAACCGACAGGAGCAGTCAGCAAATACATCTCCTTTTAATAAAGGAAATATTGCTCTCTTTTTTTTGTTCCTTATTTGTCTGTTTCTACTGACAAACAAAAGGGGATCCATTATTCCAGACTGCTGAAAAAGAATCGTCAAATTGCCAGGTATGAAATTATGCTGCTTGTTCGGTTGCCAGTAGGAAATGGTGTGTAAGGTGTTTCAAAACCTACAGAGAAGAAAGTTCTTTGTATGTGTGAATTTAGTATTCACAAAAGGTGTCAGATTGACAGCCTGGAGATTGTGGAGATTGGAATTTTATTTATCCCTGGGTACAGTGCAGACTGCAATAGTGCAAAAAAATTCTTATTTTATTCTGCTGTTATACCTTAATAGTGCCCTTCACAGACAGCCTCTAGGGGCAAGGAGCTCATTCTTTTTCTGTGCCTGTTTAAGTAGTTGGCCACTTTGATGAAACTGCCAAAAGGATGTGAGGCTGGGCTGCTTTTTGTGATGTGGGTGCTTGTCTCCTGAAATCTAAGTAGATGTGAAAGGAATCTGATAACATCTACCTCTAAACAGCTACAGTAGCAGAGGCACCTGCCAGCCACCATGTTCTTGCCTTGAATTCTGTCGTGTCTCCAGTGCAAAGATTCTAGATACGATTTTGATTGACTTAGTTATCCATCCTCCCACAGAGGTTTAACACTGCCTTGTGATACATGTAAATCATGTTGAGATACAAGATTATAAATCCAGGTAAATAATGCTGTTCTTAATTTTAATAAGCTGTGTGCTGGGTGAAGCTTGAAAAATATCAGGCACTATTAATTTCGTGGCTGGCATTAGGAACAGGATGTTGGACCTTTCTGTTCTTGCTGTGAACTTGCGTGATCTGTGATGGGTCACCTCTTATTTGTATAGTTTACGTGTTTGTAAGGTAAGAATATTTACTGCAGCTCTCCTAAGCACTCTGCAAAAGCAAGATGCTTTTCAAGTGTCTGTAATGAAAGTCTAGGTCAGATGTGCAGCTACCCATTTTAACAATTGAATAGTCTCCTCTTGGGAGAAGGCAGTGAAAATGGAGAAATAGAAGAGGGAGAAGTCATTTGTCACCAGAGCTCTGGTCTTTTTCTGCTTTTCCAGACTCAGCACAAGACCTGAGAAATACCAAGGAATCTGTGAATGGAAACGTTGCAGGTGCAGTCTCTTCCATCACGTTGTGTTGATACCCTTGGTTCAGGTTAGTCGTGCAGAGCTGTCTTCCTCCCTCTGCAGAATGAGGAGTGATAGACGTGGAGTTGTTCTTCATTCTCTGTTGACAGTATGTGTGAGTACCAGAGATGGATATCCTTCAGCTTCGCAATGAATGATCTTTATTTCAGTGCTATTATTTTATTTCCACCAACAAATGAGGACCGCCAAGCCCAGTGCAAACCACAGCCTCTGTCTGAAGAGAAAGAGGTCTTCATAAAAGCCTTTGCTGTCCCCCATAATGAACTTTCCAATTTAGCTACTCAGATTTATTATGAAATAGTGGTGGTGTGATAAAATCTGAACATATTGATAGCTAGCATTGAACTAGTTGGATTTTAGATGAGGGATGTTGTTATATACTCTTCTGCTTTTAAAATTCCATTAATTTTCTTAAAATGTAATTTTAAAATGATGTAGATCTTGCACCACAGATTTAGGACTGATTTATGGCAACCATAGCTTTGTATAAAAAAATGTGAGAAAGAGGACCATGTTAAAGTACGAGAGAAATGAGGTATCAGTATTGAACTCTAACGCAGCCGCCCTCTCCTGTATCGCTCGGCTCTATTTGTTCTGCCCCTGGGAAGCAGGAAGGTTTCTGGGAGGTGTCGCGTGGGAGAGCGGGGTGTTTTGTGTGTGTTGTCCATTTGCTGGAGCAAAAGAGAAGACAAAGACCTGCTTTGTGGGGGAATGGAAGCAGCAGGTTATTCTCGTTGAAAATTTCCAGCCTTTTTCCCTAGCAAGGCCTGTCCCACTGTCCTCTTGGGGCTGCTCTCATGGCTGGCCCTGTGGCCTCTTGCTTTACTTCTGCATTTTAATAGAGCTGGACCCCATGCTGCATATTTGCAGACAATCTCATGGAGGCCCCTTACACCTCACAGCTTAATCCTGCTCAAACTGTGTGATGTGGGCACAGCCCTGCGTAGTGGCTTTTATCTTCAGCTACCATATTTCCTTAGATGTCACGGTTCAGCTTTGACCAAATCAGTGGTGGCCTCCAGATAAAAACTCCTCCCAACCAGCGCCACTACCCAACTCAGCATGGGCCCAGACAGGGACCTTCTAGCTCGGTCCCTGCCTGAGCAGTCACCAGTGGATGCTTAAGGAGGAGTTTAAGATTATATTAATTGGCTTTTCTTTACCTTGCTATTCATTTACAGCATCTCTCAAAGATCAGGGTAGTGTTAGAAAAGTGACCTGCTCTTGGCACTTTCAGGCCGGTTTCTTGACTCGCCTCCTGTGAACGCTGAGGCCAGAGCGCTGCGACAGGCAGGACAACGTTTCCAGGAAGCCTGGGTTACAGCAGGTTGTACTATATCTCAGTTAACCTCTTCAAAAGGCACAGAAAATAGGTCTGTCCATGAAATGAAGCAGTCAGATTATTATTCACTTCAGTTAAAGGATAGGAGTGGAAATAGTTGCTGGTTTTACTTATTTATTCATTCAGTTCTTTTTGCAAATGCATCTTGAGAACAGCTGGATTGAGAAGCTTTGTGTGTGAGCACGCAAAGAACATGTGAAAGGTAAAATTGTTGGATCTTTGCTATTGAAAGTGACCCATTTCTGAATCTGACCGATTTTCCTGTCAGATTTAGGATGGATGTGTTCCTACTTTAGCTGAAATTGCCTTTTCGGCCTTAGAATATTTCAGAGTTTACAGATACATTGAAGCAACTTAAGTGCTTTTCTCCTCTGCTCAGTCCCACAAGGTCTTGTTAGGGGGATGAGGAATCAGAGTATAAGAGAGAGAATTTTTTGAAAAGCTATGATTCTATGAAAATACTTTCAATATGAGGCAACCTGCATAGAATGGACCTTGGGCATTACCTGCTTTGAGCGCCTTGGTTTGAACTGTATTTCTGAGAATTGCAGCTGCAGATGTTGACCTACCTCTTTCTTTCCTTATTTTAGGATACTTAGTAACACTGGTAAAACAAGTAAAGAGCCAGCTATTTTTAAGCAGGTTTTAAGAGGAAAAATCTGTGCATTTTCCTTTGGTGTGTGTGCAGTGATGCATTGACTTAACCTGTCCCTCTCAGAGAGGCAGGTGAGCAACAGGATGCAGAAGTCCCTGATTTGATTAGGATTTGAGTGAAATTTCTTCAAGGAGAGAACTGTTATCTTTGGGTATATTCCCTTGAAAGTCGTTCCCCTCTTCAGTTTTATAGAGCTTGTGGGTGTTGGTATGGAGACCTGGAGAACTTGAGCACTCCATAGATGTGTCTTAGTCCATCTTTTTTTTTTTTTTTCTTTCTTTTTCCAAAGCATCTCCCAGAATAGGTGCTTATTCCATAGGATGTTCTCCTGGCACAGTATTTGCAGGTAGTAATGGTGTAAACCACCACCTTGCATTGCCTGGGCATTTTGCAGCTCCTGGGGCTGAGCAGGCACTAAACCTCACAGAGCTGCAGGAGACAGGAAGGACTTTCCCTGCAGCAGCAGCTTCTTTTCTTTCCAGTTCCTGGACTCCAGGGAATCACCGTCCTGTTGAGGGAATGGTTCCTGGAGAGCACCCAGGCAGTGTGGAGGAGGAAGGTGCCTGGTGCAAACACAGAAAGTTTACGAGGCAGGTGGGGTAGGAGCGATAAGAACAGGTCAGGACAGAAGTGTGGTGACATTGGGACAGTGGAAGGGTTGGAAAGCAGCTGTGACAGGCTGAGAGATGGAGGTTTGCAGAAGAGATGACTTGGGAGCCCTGGAGATGGGGAGGAAGGCAAAAGCTAAGATGGGTTGGCAAGGGAGCTGGTAGACTTAATTCTGACACTTCCTAATTTTGGAGTACTTGACTTTGTAACCTTAATTTTGTTTTAATATACTTGGTTCAAAAATTGCATTGTACCTTCTGAGGAATTTGGTTACTATGGCAATGGGTGTATAAGTACATGGGAGATAAGATTTCAGCGAACGGACCAGCTGTAATTTAGCACACAAACCTATGATTGCCCTGAATTTGGGGAAGCGGCTCCTTCCAAACTTCTCCTTCCATCTCCTCTCCTTCTGCCAGGACATCCATCCCCACGCGAAAGCGACGTCAGAACCGCTACCAAAGGCTCTGCATTTACGGGATTTTAGCAGACGTGCCCCGAATGTCTGGGGACGCAGACCACAGGCCTCCCCGCCGGGCCAGAGAGGAGGTCCCTGCGGTCCCAGCCCGGCCTCGGGCAGCACCAGGGACGTTGCACTTGGCCGGGCCGTGCGGCTGGGGGGGGCCTGCCCCGGGCATCGTCTCTCTCTGCTTCTCTGCTCTTGGTGCCCGGTCTGGACCCACGCGGGGAAGCACAGCGAACGTCTAGTTTTTAAAGGTCTCTCGTTGGGGTGGCTGGGGGTGAGGGTGCTGGTGCTCAGCGCGGCGTTTCGGGAAGGCCATGGGGAGTACGAGCACCTGGTGGAGCGTCGGGTGGAAATGTAGGACAACCATCAGCAGGGGCATGGAAAGGATGGTTCTTGTGCGCTTCCCCTTCTGCCAGTAGGCAAAATGTAGAGGGGGAAAAAAGAAAGTTCTCTTAAATTATTTTTGACTCATTCTCTTGCCATGTGCTATTTAAAAAGTTGTTTTGTTCAGTCATGTGAGGACAGGAGGGATAAACACTCAACTTCAGCGGGAGTAAAGCTGAACTAAGTGCCTTTACTTTGGGGAATTCCAACAGGAAATGAGGTGTTCATAGGCCTTAGAAATGCCTGCAACAGCTGCTTGGTAAAGGCCCTGGGTTTATGGCTACAGATAATCCGATAGATTAAAATCTTCTATAACTGCCTAAACTCCTTACTTGCAATGTAGAAATATAGTCTACCTTTTTTGATTCTACCTTAAATTACAAGTGTAGGTAAGCAGCTGTGCACACGTGCAGGATTCCTCCCAATGCCCTGTTTCAGGACTGTCCTTTAGCTTGGTCACTCCTGAAAGAACAGAGTAGCCTTTCACTGTAATCTGAATTTAAGCAGTTTATCAGCTTTTTCCACAATAATGACAGTATATCACATAGGTGCGCATAACTAGAGCATAGCAACTTTCTTGTTATTTCTGTGCAACTACCTGTCAATAAATTGTTTGCTGTGTCTGACAGTATAATCACATAGGTGCGCATAACTAGAGCATAGCAACTTGTTATTTCTGTGCAACCACCTGTCAATAAATCGTTTGCTGTGTCCGACAGTATATTTTATAAACTCCTGTGTTAACCAAAATTTACTTTTTTATCATATTTTTTAAAGATGAAATGATATTTGCTTCATCCTAAGGAAAAGAGCAGTGCAGAAATTGCGATCCTGAATCCAGTGCGTTGTCTAATTCTCTCTCGTGATTCTGATGAGGGTAACAACTACGTGCTTCAGAAGAGCTACCGAGAGCATCAGCAGCTACCTGACCTGTCTGTGGATGTTCTTGTTCATGTTAATGCCTGGTTTATAAAAGCAATGTTTGTATCCCTTGGCCCCAGGACCTTGCAGTAATACCTGTAGGTTAATTTTGCTCTTTGTAGCTGGGTTGGTTGAATTTCTTCACCATACTAAAATAGCTGCTCCTGCATTTTGTAGCATGTCCCCTTGTTTTTGAAATCTGAGCAAATTACATGGCATTCTTAGGACCTTTCCCTTCTATACCTTTTCTCTTCAGTGTCTTCACAGACATTTCACTTCCTATTTTTGGAGCCTTTTTGTGCTGTACTTTTGTTTTCTGCTGGTAGATGCAAGTGGATACCAATATTCAGAAGCAGACATGCCAGCGACTTCCTTAACATTTTGCCAGAAATTCTGTATTTTCCTTATTAATTCTTCTTGTTGTTACTTCAGAATCATAGACTCATAGAATGCTTAAGGTTGATTAAAAAAACAAAGGCTGATAACAGTTGTACAATGATGTTAGGACAATTTAAAAAAAAAAAAAAGGCTGATACAGTTGTACAGTGATATGAGGACAATTATCATTGAGCAGTCTGCAAAAGACCCGTCCTGAGTTAGCTTCAACTTAAGATCAGATCTGCACTTGTTTATCCTTTACTCTTTAAACTTTCATCTCCAATTTTGTTCCCTGTCCATGTTGTTTTTAAAGGTTATTGTGCATTTTGGGTACTATTCCCTGCCCTAAATGAGGTTTGTCTTTTTTTCCTCATTTTGTATCTTACAGGGAAACATTCTGCATGTACAAGGTCTGTACAGCATCTATGGTCACCCTGTGCTTGCAAGGGCACATGCTTGAAATGTCTAATTATATATTTGACCTCTTTTTTTTTAATTTGTGTCACCATTTCAGTTCTCAGTTCAGAGGTAATATTTTTTGTTCTCTGTCCATAACTAATTAATACTCATAATAATTTCGTATGCCCAGTACTTTTGGAAAATCCTCTTCAGTTTTTCAGTTATTTTAATGGCGTATATTCTAGCGTGCAGGTGTTTGGTTTGTTAGCTTTTAATGCTGCATACTACTGAGTGAATGTATTTCTCTTAATTATGAGTTCAATTAATGCTTCTGTTTAGCTGTGTTCGTAGTCGTACAGTCCTCTGGAGCGGTAACTGTTGAAGAGAGAGTGGTTCAGTGATAAAAACAAGCTTCATTTTTGAGTTCCTTTAAACTTTTAAGGTAGCTATTACTCACCTTGATGGCACCATAATGTTTAATTTACAAATTTATTGAAGGACCAGCTTTCTTGATATATGGTCTGTGACAATAACTTGCACCTAGTCTTTTCACAGAGTAAAGGTACCTTCTTTGTGCAATACTTGAGCTCCTTTCCTACACCCTTGCTCTCCTCTAACTTGCTTTTCCTCGTGCTGGTAGCTGAGCAGGCTGGGTGACTGCCTGGGGCTCCCTGCTTAGGCAGTTTGTTTTAAGACCATGGCCGTACAGTCTTCCAATTTTCTCTTGGCTTTTTCAATTTGTGTTTTTATCTTTTTGCTACCTCAGATCCTTCCTGCAGGCGTCAATTTTGCCAGGTTTGCTCTTTCAGAAAAAGACCCTTCTTTAGAAAAATGAGATCCTGAGCTGCGAGTGCTCCGTGTTCCTGGGAAGCAGACCTTGGAGCTCACGCTTCTAGCATCCTTGTGCACTGCAGGGAATTAGCTTGCATGCACATCTGCAATATTTTCATTTTCTTACTGGTCAGAAAGACTTCCTGCTGGTCCTCTCTAAAAGCAAGCTTGGCACTGTTATTTTGTTTAATTACTGCTTTTCTCCAGGACGACGTGGGTTTTCCAAGCTTGCTTCTGAACTGTGCATTCCTTATGCTGCCTCAAAAATAGTGAACTTGAATTTCAGCATATTTGGTGTTCCGGGGCAAAATGGCCTGCGGAGTATCTCTGAACTCCTGTCCCCTCCTGACATCACCTGGTTTAATGGGAGCAGCCGGATTTGCCCATTATTTTTGCCTCTGGCCTGCTCTCCTCGGCGGGTTCCTCACTAACCTTTTCCCAAGCAGCGCAATTTTTATAACTTAATGCTCAAAACTCCTTCAGTCATTAAAGTTTAAGACAAGAGATGTGGCCGCGGAGGGTCGTCTGTAGATGATTCAGCCACGCAATGTGTATTAATGTGATGCTTTTATGTAGTGGAGGAAAATAGTTGGCAACTACTGTGAATCTAATGAATTGCAAAAGAAGAGGGGCAGAAGATTTAATTTTTTTCCGGTTGCCTTCCTCAAAGCCTTGCTAGCCTAAGGAATTACTAAATTTAGAGCTGACCTTCATAATAAATATACCAGAGCTATTGCAAGCAAAGGGATTCAGGAGCTGTTAGTGTTAGATGTGTCAGAGCATGGTTAGCGCTTCTCGAACCTCCCTGACGTTGCCCTGTGAACACTGGCTGCTCTTCAGCTACTCCGTAGCTCTGTGTCTGACTCAGGATCATACAGGAGAAAACGGGAGAAATTTCATAAAATCCTGGGTGCATCTTGGCCTTAGTGTTTCTTTCTTCAATTGCATCTGCAATCTGTCTTTTCTGTGTTAGTTAAGTGGTAGCATCAGTGGTGTTTCTCAGGTGAGTGCGGATGCAAAGAAATTGCCAGTTAACTGTAGTATTTTCAAGAGTACTACTAGAGTTAGATGTATTTTTGTTTGTTTATAACTGGCATATGTAAATGTTGTGCAAATCAGTTTTGTTGCGTTTAGAATATCTCTTGAATGCAGCAATAGGCTTGGTTAGTTAGAGCTGTCTTTTATGCTAGTTAAAAGAAAATGAAAATATTGTAGAAATAATCAGAAATACAGAAAATGGGATGGAAAGTACAGGAAAACCGTTGCTTGTTCTGTTGGATTTGTAGGTGCAGCTCATCCTAGGGAAGAGTTAGGCCCAACCTACAAGCACCGATCCTGGACTTGCCAACTGAGCTCTAAGGAGACCTCCCTGGCCCTTGTGCTGTGGACATTCCTGGAAAGTGAACAGCCCCGTGGGGTCGGGAGGCTGGAGCAAGTAAATCAGGGTGCTGGTGATGGACATTTTAGTAGCAGAATTTTGAAGGGAAATCCAAGTAAGCCACGCAATCTCCATTGCATGTGTAGGGGAAGAGATGAGCAGTGCTAAAAGATAAAAGTGTCTTCCTGAGGCTATTCTGTGAAGAAGTATAATACAAGAAAAAAATACAGGTGCTGAAGCAGAGGAAGAAAAATATCTCCAAAGAGCTTTTTCCAGGAGGAAAACATTCCTCAGCATTCCTCCACCACCCAAAAAGAGGAAGAAAGAAAGAATTGGAAAGGAACCTCGCAGGAATGGGAGGCTGGCTCTTTGTCTGAGGAAGGCAAATTTACTGTGTTAGGGAGGAAAAGCCTGTTTGAACATAGAAGCTCACGCATATGAAAAGCTACTAGAATTCCGCACACATCCCTGCAACCTGCTCCTCCGAACACAGAGATGAGAGAATGGGAAAGGTATAAAGGGCTCCAGTACAGCTGCAGACACCTCACCTGCTTCAGCTTTGGCAGCGGGAGCGATTCCTGACTCGGAGCCAGGGCCGGCTCTCCATTCTCCGTGTCCTCCAGGAGGCTGGGAGGAAACAGAGGAGCATTTAGTGCATATAGGCTTGAGGCTGAAAAGCAGAACTTAGAGCACACTGTTCGGGGGGCTTTCCCTGGTCTGCAGCTCCCTTCTATAGTCCAGTTTTCTTAACTCCTTTCAAGTGTCTTTGTTTTGCTGCTTCTTGGCAGTATTTCAGTATGGTTCTTTTTTTTTTAATTCAATTTTGTGACAGAACTTTGGATTTTTTTCTGAATATTAAATGTTTTCCTAACAGTCCCTGGTAGCATGCCATTCATTTGCATCTCTGTCGTCTCTAGTGACAGATAGCCCTAGTGGATCCAGCGTAGAGAACAAGTGAACCAAAAAAGAATGGAGAGAAGGGCAAGTTCGTGACTTTGCCAACAGTTTGTTCATCTCAGCTGCTGCTCACTACTGAGTGGTAAAAGTAAGTTAGTAAAAGTAAGCTACAAGGGAGATGTTCCTGCATCCCTCCTGCCCCTTCTGCAGGGCCCAGGAAAAGCTGAATGCCCTTTGCTGCACCTCCAGGTTTTTCCTGTCTCGTTTCCTGTTTTATTTTCTTAATTGTTGCTCTAGTAGGACTTTCACCTTGCAGTGTCGTTAGTTTGGTGGGAGAGACTTACCCGGGTAGGCTGTGGTACATGGTTTCACATGAATCAAGGGACTAAAATTGCCGTCCCTTTTGAGAGGCCTGAAGATGCCGATAGACTTTCCGTTGTGATAGTCACCTACAATATGAGTGTTCTGGTACCATCTGCCACGGTGTCATTGAGCCTGGACGGGAAGCTGCGTTTTAGCTGTTTGAGGAAACAGCCTGTTTGTGCTGTGAGCAGCGGAACTTGTTTTCCACGTGCGCAGAGCATGTTAAGCCACTTGCAGGGTGCTCTGCTTTCCTCAGGAGAGGGAAGAGACTGGGTGCACAAGGATAAGCGGGAGAAGGCAGGAGAATCCAGCAACGTTGCCCTGGCTGCAGATCCCTGGACCAGCCACCAGGACTCTTGGTGTCAGAGCCTCATGGAAAGACCCACGGACACCAGTCCTGCCTAGTGCCCACCTTCAGCTACGCAGCACATAGAGTAGTGCCAGGTACAGCAGGTAATCTCTGCCTGCCCTTTCCATTTCCATTTCCAGGTAAGATTACTCCTACTATTCATCTGGCTACAGTTTTAAAATCTGATATACAGGGAGGGATTTATATAAGTGTTGCAGAATAAGTCACATATAGTAGCATCATTCCTAAAATCCCATGCATCAGCTCTTCCTGGTGTCATGAGGACACAATATGTCCCTTTCCCCTGATTCTGGAACTTAGCATCTTTTCTGAAGATCCACACGAATTGAAGGGGTGGCTATTGCAACATCTCGTTTCTGCTGGAAGAGGATATATCTCCGAGGAAAATCAGGATTTTTTTCTCTCAGCTGCCGCATATCTTTATTCATTGCACTGTCTTCTCTTTCCCTACTTCGTGACCTTGTTTTGCAGGATTGTAGATAGGGTGTTTTACTACCAGTCGTATAACAGCTAGTGCTTATGATGGTATAGCCTTGATAAAATGATGATGTGCAGGGCTGCGCAGTTACATGTGGTGCTGGGAGAACCTCCTTGGCAGCTTAAATGTATGTCAAAGATGACATTTTCTCTATGCAATAGGCAACTTTTATTTTAAGTCCAGCTGAGGGTTTATCTGCATGGTGTTTACTGCATAGCTCACAGGCATGCTGGTGTATCTGGTCTGTATTAGTCAAGATCTATATCTCTTAGTTAAGAATATTTTTGTGAAATTACCTGAAAATACTGACCTCTTCACATTTGTGTACAAACAACAATGTGTACGCTGTAATTTAGCTGTTTTTCTTTTCTTGCTTTATGTGCTTTTATTCAGAATCTATCAAAAAAAAAATGAAATGATCTGTCAGCTGCTTCAGAAATTTATGCTTGCAGGTCAAGTCTTCAATTCCATACCAAAAATGAACAGAAATTTTAGCAAGTTAGTTTGTATTTTAAGCATCCTTTCCATCTAACTAGCTTTATGACTATTTGTAAGTAAAAGAAAAGAGATTTTAAAGGCACTAATTCCACTAGTTCAAATTTACTGTGTCTGTGGTAGTGGTAGAAATTTTCAGTGTCAACTGGAAGCCATTCAGGAAAATTGTAATGATGTGTGAGAGGATAATTTAATCTGTGCTTCATACACTCCCCAGAACTGACCCATATGCAACTAAGAGAAAATCCCTTTTGCCCTCTTTTGATGGCTGCATGATGATACTCATTCCCCATCTTTTGATGCCCTTGCATTATATCCTGCCAGAGGAAATGAAGATTTAGCAACTGCTTGTGCTATATGCAGTGTGGATGCTTTACGAAAAAGAAAAAAAAATCCTAAATGCCAATTTCCGATTATAGTTAGGCTTTGGTGGGAGTTGAGGGTGTCCTTGGGCTTTGGCTAAGTGATGTGAAGGAGTGGTGGTTTTCTGTGTTGGACATTCACGTTATAGTCTTTACTGTTAGCAAATAAAACTCTAAAGATCCTGGGTACTGTAGCTGGATACCTGAATGTATTTTTAAATTCGGTATATATTTTTACTGGGAAGGAATGTATAATGTTTCTACATTTAGTAGTAAAGTTCTTTTAGAGGTTTTTCTGTACTTAAAGTATCATATAAGAGAAGACTATAATACAATGCAACATTTACACTTCAAATTGCAAATTAATTTTGTTCTTAATTCAGTAGTGGAGAACAGCATTCCTGTTGTTCTCATTACCAGCATAGGACTCCAGCTTTGAGGAGTCCCTTATCACACTGTTTGATACCCTGTGAGATGGAGAGTGACATGGGATGATGGATTGTGCATAAATCCACTTCCATTTTGTGCTTGTGTGGTATTTGTTTAACTTTGTTTATAATATTCCTATTTGTAGAAGCTGAAGGACATTGAATATGTTGATTCCTTGAAACTTTATTTGTATGGAGAAGGCGTGCTGTTTTTAATGGTAATAATGTACAAAGAAGTTTCTATGCTAATTGTCACCTCTTGGTTTCTACAGCCTGTGAACAACGTCCTTTGATTCACTGCTGTTTAGCACAGTCCGATACATTCTGGTTGTTGCTCTTCTCTCAGGTCTATGTCCGGGTATGGATCCGAGAAATAATACTATGGATAGGTGCAAGTCTTAATGCATAGTTTGACTTTTCTTTTGCAGAAAGCACATGCACTTCCTTGTATAGCTGCTTATTACATGTAAGCAGTTACATAAGGCAGTCCCAGCGCATTGCAAACGGCTACCTGTGACACTAGCAACAGTCAGGTGCTTTATTGTAGCATGAACAGCAGTCGACTAACAGATTTTATTGTTTTCAACAGCCTTGCTAAACATATGCTCAGTTTTGATCACATTTTTTCCTAAGGTCTGCGTAGCATACAGTTTAAATCTCTAATTTAAGAAATGGCACTGGTTTTGTGTGACCCTGCAAGGTCCTGGGGATCTTGGTCACAAGAGACAACGTGATGGGCCGGGGTGTGGAAAGCCCAGAAGACCCCCATCCTCTTCCTCCTGTGGCTCCACAGTGTCACTTGTTCAAGGGCTGGGTATATGCGGGCTTACGGGTATACCTGTAATTGTAGGGAGTGTAAAGTGCTTATTTTGATTTGATTTAGCAGCCCGCGAGGTGGGTTTCTCACTTGGCTGATGCGTAGGCTGCTCTTCAGCCAGCAGAGACGGTCAGAGGATGCCGCATCCCGTGTGCAGGGCCTGACTCTTCCCTGGCCACGGGGAGCGTTTGGCTGCCCGCTCCAAGGCCTCCAAATGAGGGGATCCATCCCAGCCACTGGAAGCAATTACACTGAGCAGCATAGCTGCCCTGATGTAAAAAACTTCAGGAAAGGGGCTGCGCTGGTGAAGGGATGTGAAATGCCAGAGTCCAGGTTGGCCTTGATTTAGAAAACCAGCTGCCTGCTGGCATATTACTTAAGCTTAAGTCATGCACTGAAACTTAGGTACAGCTCTCTTAAGTCTTAAGTGCAATCTGTATTATTAATACACTTAAAATAATGCAGAGACGGCTTTGCGTGCCGCTTCTCCCGGGTTCGCTTCCAGAGTGCTCCGGTGTCGGAGCCCCTCGGCCGTGGGAGCTGCGGCAGTTGGGCCGTGTGTCTGGCTTAGAAAGAAGATGGAGGAATCGAATAGTGTAGCATCCTTTAAAAAAAAATGGGGGGAGTGTTTTATTAAGTACGACTGTATAAAGCTTCCCTATGGCTGGAATTTACATTAATGCAGTTCATTGTTCCCTGCAAGCAGATGGGGCGATAAGCACAGAGTCACGTGCGCGTTTGTAACTATTCCTTTAACCAGCATTTTTAATATGGAATGTTCTTCCTTTGATACATTTGAAAGTAAAAGTTAGTTCCCAGAGTGAAGATAATCAAATTTCCCTAGAAATTCCCTAGAAAATCCAATTTCTCGGCATTGGAGTGGAAAGCGCGTGTTTCAGGGCGCGTGGCGCGGCGCCCGGGGATGTGGGGAGGAGGGCACCGCGGGCCCGCAGCAGTTGCTTCTCCGCAACAATGTCCTTTTTGTGGGAATCCGATGCTTCTTAAAAGATGGAACATGACATCACCACGGCCGCTCCAAGAAGCATTCCTCAATAATACCGAGTGTGCTCTGGTTATCAGCTCCCTTCCCCCCGCGCCTCGCGCCCGCCGCTCTGACTGATGCTTTTTGTCTATTGTTTAGGCCGGGGCTGTAAATGCGAAACAGTTGTCCCTCAGTGCTGCGCGCTTGTTAGCGCGGCGATCAAGTGGAATAGTGTTGGCTTTTCCTAAAAATTGATTTTTATTTTTTGAAAACCTGACGGAAATGACAACAAAAACTGTTCTCCCGGGCTTCGTCCGTGTAGCTACAGGTACGGCCTGCACTGGGCTAGCGGTTCTCCTGCCTGCGCCGTGTGTTCTGTGGGAGAAGGTGGGAATCCCACAGGCCTCTCCATGCCGCCCGGGCCCACCGGTTGCTCCAAGGTTCCTCCGAGGCAGCCATAGGGATGGGAAAACCGTGCAGTGATTTTGTATACAGATCTTTTTTGTGCTTGGTCCATCTTTTCCTGGTTCCCTGAGAAGGGGCTAACATGCAAATGTGCTTTGGGTTGCCTTATGAATCTTTGTAAAACCTGCCCGCGTGGAGGAAAGCAATGGGAAATGCTGGATTTCGCTTCCCTTCTCTGCCTGCTCTCTCCTACACGTGTCTTCAGCGGAACACATGGAGAATCTTACAGGCTTTGCAGCTAGGTGTGCAGTGGCTATCGCTAGTACAACCATGTTTTGTGCTGGCAGGTATTGGAACTAACGAGGATCGAGCAAGTCTTCAGCACTTTCACGTGCTGCAGCTGGTTGAAGAAGATACCACAAAGCATAAACAGGCAGGAGTCTGGTGTTTTCCAGCCTTGTAGGAATTACTCCACGGGGAAGAGGAAACAAGTGATTCATTGATGATCTAGAGACTCGGAGAAAGGTGGAGTTTACATCCAGAAAAGGAGGGAAAATGGACAGGGATAGGGCTTTCTGGTATATCTGTTAAACTTGGATTAAATGTCCTTTTTTTTCCCCAGCTGTGAAGTTGTAAAGCTATTTCTTTTTAAAGAACAGATTTAAGATATAAAATACAAATTATAAAAGTGCTTTCCTTAGCCAGACAGAAGGATTTTGTAAAAGAAGTGAGCTTTGTGATTAGCTGTTTGCCGGGGGTGCAGAACTGTGTGTGTTGGTGACAATTTATGGAGAACGGAGAGGAAACCCCGCTTGGCAAGGCCCCTTCCTTTAAGAGGAAAAGAATGTGTTTTTCACTCGTGCTGCTTGTTTTGCTTCACCTGTTGTAAAGAGCAATAAGAGTATGCTGTAAAAGTTGTGCTAAAATCTTATTGTATAAGTGGATCGATTCCAGGACGCACGTGTTGAATAAAGGAAAGCCAAAGCACAGTGTAAACAGAAAATTTCATACTTTCCTAATGGCATCTGAAGCTGCGAGTTCCTCTGAAGAAACTGCTTGCCAGTGGTAGACTATTATAGGGGTTGTATAATGTGCTATTACGATTAAAATGTGTGTTTGCATCTACTGAATCACAGGATGCACAGGTGTGGTATGTGGAGGTCGATAACTCCTGTCTTAAATACTATTTCTTAAAAAAAATAAGAAAAAGAAAAAAAAAAAAGAGGTGGGGAGGGTGAATAAGAATCTGAAGAGGGTTTTTTAGATAGACCTCTTGAATTTAGATATGAGAAAAGGCAGGAGGGACTAGGACTCAGTCATGGAAGGAGCAGCCATAAAGATTTCCCAGTGTGCGTGCTGAAATGAGTAAAAATTAGTCACTGCCTCCTTAGCTGGAACACAGTTGCAGCAGAAGGAATGCAGAGCAGAATTAAGGAGAGGAAGATGTGGAACTACTAAATGGAAGTGGCAGTTCGTACATGTCAAACTTAGACTGTATAGTTTGTCTTGCAAAGATCGTGGCATGCATGCAGTCGAGTAGTCCATTTAAAAGAAAAGAAAAATCCAGCTGATAATGTAACAGATGACACATGTAACTCTTCAAAGGAAAGATATTGAGGTATTCTTGGCTCACTAATGACAACCTGGTTGTCACTGCAGGTCAAGAGAGATTCTCTTGATTTTCCTGTAGGTGACTGAGCGGTTGATGGAGGGCAGAATATGGTCACAGGTTGTGTTTTGAGTCTCATTTGCGTTCTGTACAAATGCCTGGCCAGTGTCACAGTTGGATTTTGATATTATCACCCCGATAGATTGTGTTGTTTTGTGCAACTGGGATTCTTGCTCTGGAAGCAGTGGAAACTGCTCTTCTGGGGCTTTGTTTCTGCCTCGTGGAGAGCGGGATAATCAGTGAAGGATTGCAATCTTTTCCTTGCAGTAATCCATGCTGAAGAGGCTCCATTCATACAGATGAACCAAGGGTTGAGGCAGCACTTTAAACCCAGATAGTCAGTCGGCTAACTGCCCAGCAGGATGCCATCGACCAGCCGAGCGGGCAGCCTGAAGGACCCCGAAATTGCAGAGCTCTTCTTCAAAGAAGATCCAGAAAAGCTCTTCACAGATCTCCGAGAGATTGGCCATGGAAGCTTCGGAGCAGTTTATTTTGTAAGTAGCTTTGTGTTAGTTGTGCTTGTTTTTGTCTTTACACACTGGACATTGACTGCTTGTACACAGTGAGAAAAAATAACTAATGTGGATCTGTTTGAATGGTCTTGGGGACAAGGATGCTTTTCTCGAGGTGTGCCTGCACAGCCTCACTCCATTCACAGATTTGTGGTACCTCTAAGTTGCTTGCAAGCAAACTGAAGGAAAAACTGGGAATTTGGTCCTTGCTTGGTAGCCTTATGTGTGTACGTTGCAAGTACAGATTTATCTGCAATTTAAAACTCATACTTGCACTCTGTCTGTGGTGGCTGGCAGCTCCTGGGCTGTGTATCTCCTTATCAGCGCTTGTCCCTGCAGAGTGATTGAGCCCTCTGCAGCCTCGCATGCCCCACGGGCTCCCCTGAAGCCACCTTTGTGTTTGGCCACCTGAATGCTGGTGCTTTTGCTATCAGCTGCCCTGTCACATCCTTTTGTGCTGCAGGCACGAATACCAGCGTTCATCCCTATAAAGCTGCTTATTTGACACAAGCTCCTGGGCAGCAGAGATTTTCCCAGGCTGTGCGTGTAGCTGGAGGTGGGAAATTTCATGGTAACTTCATTTGCAGGTTGCTGGATGTTAACCTAAGTGCATACTGCAAGACCTTCATTAAAACCCCCTTTTCCTCAGAAAATCTTTTCTCATTTATAATTATGGGAGGTGTGGCCAAACCTGCCAGTTCTCCTTCAGAAAGCCATTTGTGTCAGTATTTTATGAGATGCCTATTCATTGTTAATAATTGCAGCAGACCATGTTGGGAACCTTCCAGCACAAATTTAATGCAGCACAGATGAACTAATTAGGAAAAGCTTCTTAATTTTGTTCCCTGCTTAAAACTATGAGCAGTCTGGGAACAGATCTGAGGGAGGAAAGTGTTTTCTAAAGAAACAGGACTCACCTGCGGTCCTTTACTTAATATAATTTATTCACTCTGGCGAAAGAGTAGATATAAAAGGAGAAATGATAAATCTGCCTTGCTGCTATGTGGAAATACTACTGAAGTTTTTCAGGACTACTGTATCTAACAACAGGACTAGTGAGCCACAGGGCTGTGCAAAGCTGGCAAAGAGCTAGAGAGAACCTCCCTACAAGTTGTAGGCTAATGGCTTTAGCAAACACGGGCAAGAAGCTGCATTTGCAGCGTCTGTTGACTGTCTTCCTAGTGTTTGTAAGGGCTGACTGCCCATTACCAGCTCCTTTTCCAAGCAGATAAGAAAGAAGAGGTTGTTAATGGTCTAAAATGGTGGAAAATAATTCAGTGTAGGCCAGCATTCACTAAAGAGCAGGTCTACCTCTTCTCCATTGAGATGTGGCAGAAAGTAAGTCACTTGCAAAAAGTATAAACAATCCACACTACCCCAATCCATGGGGCAGGGGATAATTCAGCCATGTAAGGGGGTGCTTCCTGCGAGGAAGATACATTGCTGGCTATTTATTATGTCTGTGTTCTGATACTTTACCCTATGAATTAAAAAAGTACAGAATCTTCTCACTGCTCCAGTTCCAAGACATCTCGAATGTGAAACTGTTCAACATACTTCACGTGTCAAGCATAAACTCAAAAATGAGAAAGGCAGCGTGGAAAGAGAAGTTCAGTGTAAATGAAGAAAGTAAAAATAAATTAGAGAAATTAGAGGAGGGTATATTTTGGATAGTTTTACAGAAGAAAAATGAACGTGGGAGGAATCTCTTAAATTTCTTAAACAAGGTTTGAATCCAACTAATGTAAACTATTAAACATTTTTTAATCAATGTGATATCAGATTATAATTAATAACTGTTTAAAAGCATGTTGCCACAGCTGATGTGCTTCACCTATTCTTTGCTCATGCAGCTCTTGTGTTACTGCACAAGTTGCTATAGTCACCTGATTTTGATCCTTTGTGTGGAGTTCTCAGAGGAAAGCAGGATATGTGCACAGAAATGTCTGTCATTTAAAAGAGCTTGGTTTGTTTGAATTGTTTAAATTAGCTGGCCTTGTGACATCTTCATATCTTTTGTCTAGGAACTGTCTTTTTTTAGCTGTTCAAGATCACAAGAAACATGGGGGGGCAGGAAAAGCCAACTAAGCTCCGTGGTTTTAGCAGCCCTGGCAGTCTTGGCCAGGGCGCTTCTCCTTTTGTCCAGCCATAGCAATGAGGAACTGTAGGTGTTATACAAAGAGTCTGTGACTGTTTGCCCTTTTGTTTGTTTGTTTGTGGGTTTTTTGTTTGTTTTGTTTTGGGGGGTTTTTGGTATTTACCGCTGCCAGTCTGCTTCATTGCGTGCAGGCTGAATCTTTTTTTTTATACATATATATAATAAATAGATGTGGGAATAATAAATAAATAAAACAAAAATCCTGAAATATTCAATTTTTTAAAATGCAGTTTTACTGTTAGTTATACTTTCCATTCTTTCCCTTTAGTGATCCCTGAGGCAGGGGCAATATGTTTATTGTATGTGATAATTGGCTAAGGCTGTTACTATTTTCCTCCTTGTTTCTGTCACTGAAAAAATCCCGCATTGGCAGAAAGTTTCTTTCTTTCTTTTATAATTGACATGAACTACTAGTTCACCTCATGGTTTTAGTTTCTTAGAAATTGCAAGTCTGGCACCTCGGAATCATTTTGGTATTATCCTTGCCCTGCTCCGTGCTCTGCAGTGTAATAATAGCTTTCATTTGACACAGGAAACCTACTGTACCGAAATACTGCAGATGGAGCAGAAGAATAACCCCACTCTTTTGTTACAGCTGTGCTCCTTCTGCTCTGCTATTCTGTTTGCTGGTTTATTTGCTGGCTGATTTGAATGTTTCAGAGCTGGCCTCTAAATAGTAAAGATCTAGGAGTTAGGATTGTATTCTTCCTTTTATCTCAAAACAAAATCCTCAAAATCTTTGTTCTATTGTAATATTAGCAAGAAGGTAGGAAAGATTCTCTCAAACAAAAGGAATAGTCTTGGTTCAAGCTTGTCCTAAGGAAACTTGTTGAAATAAGGACCAACAGGGATTCTGGGAATCTTTAATGAATGGCAAAATTAAAATATTGACTGAAACGTTTTTACAAAAGATAGAGTCCTAGTACTTCAATAATCCATGCTCTGACAGACTGTATTTGATTAAACAGAAATCCTTAACTATCAGCATTTTCCTCAGTGCTGGGATGTACACAATTTGGATCTCTGTTGTCTGGCTTTGTGTCCCAGTTGATGGTGCTTATCAGAGACTGGGAGCTTGTTTCCTTGTCCACCACCCAGTGCTGCAGAAATTCCTAGCAGGAGGTTGGCTGGGATGCTGCTTGGGAGCATCATTTTTGCCAGGTGAAGTCACACCGTCCCTCTTCCTGCAAGGGCGAATGAGCCATCGCTTTGGAGCTAAATTAATCAGAACTTCTTGTCTTCTCTTATCTTAGGTGATTATCATCTGAAGTCAGGAAGTCTGCCTTTGAAGTGTGAAAAACACATTCGCTTGTTTTGCTGTATAAGCAGCAATGCTGTTGGACAGCAAAAAAAAAAATTAAATTGGAAGCTATGCTTTAGTCACAATTTCTAAGAGATAGCACATTCACCCCACTTACATGTTTACTTGATCCATGCTGGTTGGCTTTTGCAGAGAATTAAGGATTTCTTGCTGCTTTCTCTACAGACATAAATTCCTCTGTGTGTGTGTGTGTTTGGTTCCCATCATATTTAAGATGTGAATAAACTGATGCATCATGTTTTAATATTACAGGCACGTGATGTGCGCACCAATGAAGTGGTGGCCATCAAGAAAATGTCCTATAGTGGGAAGCAATCCAATGAGGTATGTGGAGCATCTTGTGCATCAAATCTGAACTCTTGCAGACACTTCTTGTATGGGATGATTTTGGTTAGCCTGGGCTGCACAGCTGCAGGGGTCTTTCCTATGGCAGCAAAGGTGAATGAGAGGACTGTGCAAATAACACCCATTTGTCCCTCTGTTTGCAGCAAAATTCTGCCTAGGCTCCTGTTGGAAAAGACACGTTGCTTTTGGATATACAAGACTGTTTTATGGGACCATTTAAATGTACAGAAAATAAATAAATTAATATATTTGTGTTGGAGATACATTTTTTAAAAAAGGTCTTTTTGCCCTTAAACATTCCATTCTATTTTTTTTATTTTGCTGTTATTAATGAAGTAGTGAAAGATTCGGCAGGAATCTTGTTTGTATGAAGTAGTAAGGCAGAATGTCTCCTCCCCTGAAGTGACTCTGCTGATGAGGAGCTAAAACAAAAGCAAAGCAGCAAGAGTGAATGAATGAATTTGACATTCTGAACAGTAGCACAATTATAGAAGAACTGCCAGAGCTAGGGAATTGGGCAGTCTTTGAAGAGTTAGCTATAAAAGCAGGCCTCTGAGACTTAAACATTAAATGTTTTCATGGCCACCCCAGTTATCTGGTTTTTCCTAGGACACTTAATAGAGATAATTGGTTTTATGCTTCAGATGTTTAAGTGCTAATATAGGTTCTTGAAAACCCAGCGTGACTTGAAGTTGAGCAGCTTGTTTGCTATTATTTCTGGTAGTGACGTGTATCAGGTTGTGGAATCATGTTTTTAATAAAAGCAAGCATGTTGTTCAAGGCCCTTGTGGTTCCTGCCCTCCATTCTCTGTGTTCCACTCTAAGTATCAATTCTCCTCACTTTCTGCACATAACTTGTGCATATTGATCATCAACACCACAAGGAACTAACATATTATTTCCTTTCTGCGTGCATGTAGTGGGGGGTGATAGTGTCTTCAGCAATCCTAAATTCTAGCTTCACAGTTAAATCTGCTGTACATGTGTCTATTTTGTCACTGCAATGGCTTGTTTAACCACGTACTGATGAAAGAATAATTTGTACCTACTACTTTGTCCTACTGTTTTAATTGCTATGAGCTATAAATACCACATTCACATGAAACAAACTGTGCATGCTTCAGAAATAGCTTTTGTTTGTCTTCAATGCTCATGTGTCTTTATTTTGAAGAAAATATTCAAACCAGGATTAAAACACTTTCTATTTTATTTCTGTATTTATTTTGTTCAGAAGTTTGCTAGTGTTATGATCTAGCCTATGTAAGTAACATTGATTAAGGACATTTCAGTATTATTTATATTTACTTAGTTTCATAATAAGATTTTTATCTTTCAGAGCAATGGTTCCTTATAAGTAAAGTACCTATCTCATTCCAAAAATAAGTGAGGGAATTTTATACTATGTAGTCCTGTGTTCTTAGTGTGATACTGAAGCTCTTTTAATTTCTTTTAAATTTCCTGCGTTCAGAAACGGAGAAATGTTACCAAAAACTTAATGTTTAGCAGCTGACAAATGGAGCCCCATCTGATGTAATGTAACTCATGGGGTAGATCTTTACGTCTTGCAGAGTAAGTGAGAGACAGCTGATCCTGCCAAAGGACACCTTTTGTCATCTGCGTCTCTTGTGAGTTGGGATATGTTTGATTTGACAGCAGAAATGGCAGCCCTTAGAAAGGGATTGCTTCTTTTTTGAGGACTTGCTCAGGTATCACACGTTTACCATTGTATCCTATCCATACGTATAAATAAAGAATACTACATTGATAAGAGATCTTATTTTGGTAAGACTATTTTGTGAATCTGTTGAAGAGTAGAGCAGTGAACATCACAGTGTGCATGTCAGTTTAATTTCAAATCTTAAGATGGTTTCTGACTAAATAAACAAACATACTTCACCGAGAAAAATACGGTAACAGTTTTGTAAAGTCTTTCTATTTCTTTTCTACAGAAATGGCAGGATATTATTAAAGAAGTCAAGTTCCTCCAAAGAATAAAGCACCCTAACAGTATAGAATACAAAGGCTGCTATTTGCGGGAGCATACGGCATGGGTAAGCATCTACTGCGCTCTGCACTTGCCTTGGTTAAGGGCACTTTAAATAAAATATCTCCAGCTGCCTCTCAAAAGGCACCTGAGCATTTGCATGGCACAGACACACAGAAGTGTAGCCAAGGACTCAGCAGAACTGAGTGTAGTTTTTGGAAACAAGATTTGAGGAAATTTCCCCTTTCTTTTGCATACTGTGGTGATTTATACATTGTTATTTCAGTGTTTTTAGCTTGATGGATGGTTTATTTTTAAAAAAATCCTATCGGCAAAATATATATATATATATATCTCTGTCACAAGTGTGGCAGTTTCATTAGATACTTGCAGGTCGTGTAATGGCATATTTGGTGTGCTGCTGCATTCGTTAATGGTGACTCAGTAATTTACAGGACAACCGAATGTTTTCCAGAACTAAATGGTCAGTTGTATTTTTAACGGAACAGAAAAGTTTCATTAAAGTAAACCCTGAATTCCCACTAGGTACATGTATATAAAATAAGCAATGTAGTATGTAGCAGGTTATGGCTGAGTGCTGCCTTCCTTGGCAACTTTCTTACTAAAAACCTTACGCAGGAAGGCTCTGCCAGCTTCAGTGGGAGCTCTCCCTGTGCGAGGTGTCAATATGATAGTGGCAGCATGGGGCTTTTATTATAAGTAATTGCATTGTTATGGCTGAGTTCTGTTGTTTTCCAGCAAAGTTGAGCTTACATCAAAAAATGTGTGTCTGTGTGGTTAGACCAGCAAATCTTTTTATGGTAGGGACAGTTTGTGCCAGCAAAAAAAAGTGTTTTTGTTGATACAGCATATGCCAGTTATCTGAGCAGGGTAAACCATATCAGCCAAGGAGCTTTTATGCTGTTATAACTAATCTGTGCTAGGATTTTTGCTTGTGTTGAGTAGTTGAAGGAAAAGCACATCAGAACTGGCATTGTCACGCTGGCAGAATTTTTCTAGAAGAGTTCCCTTTGCTTTAAAGGACATATTATTGTGTTTGTTTTGCTAAACATATAAACGTAACTTGCTACTTCTAATGAATACAATATATTCTGCATGTTTTTCCTCCTTTCCTCTTGTATAAGAGCTACATATCTAAGCATACAGAGCTTATAAGAAGGCAGTGTAGTCTACTCATAAAATGCTAACTTGGGATGAAGTCGTGTCCCTTCCTCTTCCTCATTGCTGGACATAGGGCAGGTTCAATGTAAATAACGTTGTATACACCACTGATAATCTAGAAATCTGGTAAACGTGTTTACTGATAACGACTTTCTAATAACTATTTTGATTTCTTCTCATACAGCTTGTTATGGAATATTGCTTAGGATCAGCCTCAGACTTATTAGAAGGTATGTCATGAACATTTATTTAATGAAAATTCAGAATCATTATACTGAAATAGGAGGTTGTAGAATCACTGAATTGTTCCTGAATATATGGTTTTATTTTGGGTCAGGGCTCCTGTATGAACAGTGACAGTAATTCAAAATCTCATAATATTCCCCTGTAGAATGTCAGCTTTCCTAGGTGTGTGGTTTATCTTTGTTTCATGTTATTTTAAAGCAAGTTGTCAGTCAGCTATTTGTTTTCTTTTGAGTTTCTCCTGTCATGACAGTTCAAGATTTATTTCTGAAAACCTTTGCTGTTGATCCTAATTCTTACTAACAACTGTAGTCCTGCTGACTAAAATAGTTCTGCAGCAGTATTGGGGGTTTGTTCGATGAGGTCTTTTGTTAAATGGTTGTTTTTTTTATCAGGCTGCTTGAAGTGAACTTTTTCTTTTTTTTTTTAAGATATGTGTTTGGCCAGTAAGTTATCTCCTTTTCTTGCCAGAAGCATTTTAGGACAAAAGGCTGAGCTGCACAGGAGTCACTTGTATTGCAACAATTTATTAATCTGTGTGTGACTTGTCATGAAGTTCTAGGGTTTCAGATTTAACTATTTTAAAGAAAAACTGAATATTGAGTCTCAATGGGTATTTGGGAGAATGATCATGGAACTGATGAGAATGTAGTCTAAAATTGCAAGGTAGTCACTCTCTTGTTTGATAGTAAATAGGTGCTGTGTTGCAGTTAGATTTTTATCTCGTTATAGAATGTGTGCTATGCAGTGAACTATTTCTAAACTGTACTTTTGATTCTCATGCTGGACCTAGTAAGATGAAAGTTTAGTTTTTTCTCTGTTTGTGCATTGTTAACGGCGCTCACTGCATGTTTGCAAGCTGCATTGTTTTCTTTAATATTGAATTTCAAATAAATTCTTTCCTTAAGTTCATAAAAAGCCATTGCAAGAAGTGGAAATAGCAGCAATTACCCATGGTGCTCTCCAGGGATTAGCATACTTGCATTCTCACAATATGATCCATAGGTAAGTGGTTATAGATTTGCTGTGTCACGCACTTGCAGGTAATTTACCTTGTTGATCGTATCCCCTTCATCATAAGTTTAATGTTTATAAGCAAATATTCTCTTCTTGCAGTGCCCATATGTTCCTGAATTAGTAATTTATAATAATATTAAAATACTAGCAAGCTGTGTATCTCCTTACGTAATATCTTTTACATCTGGTGTTCATAATTTCCATGGAAGCGCTTTGAAATAACTAAGCTTTTCCCTGCCTGATACGACGCGGTGCTGATTGCCCCTTGAAGCAGAAAATAGCAGGGCAGGCTGAGTGCACAGTTTACCTAAAACAGCTCCTAGCAACTTCGGTGCAAGGATTGCTCAGTAAAGGGGAAAAAATGCTAATATTTACACAAACAAAAGTTTTAAATGAAGATACGTTTTGAGAAATGCACAAGTTGGACATGCAAATGTTCCTGATATTTAGAGTGTCTGCTGAATTTTAGTATGATCAATAGCACGTCTTGTAGTCTGTCCTGTGGAAGATGTGCTTTATTGGGCAGGAATAATACCAGCATTTGTGTTCTATAACCAGAGATATCAAGGCAGGAAACATCCTGCTGACAGAGCCCGGCCAGGTGAAGCTTGCTGACTTCGGATCTGCTTCCATAGCATCTCCTGCCAACTCCTTTGTGGGGACGCCATATTGGTGAGCTAAGTGTCCTGCACGTTTTTGCCTTTGCCATTAATGTGTCACTCACTGGGTGTTCAATGCACTTGGGCACTATTAGAAGAATTAGCTTTGTGATCCTCCAGTAGCTGTAGTGATAAAATGTCCTTTGCAAAAGCAAATAGGAATTGGGTTCTGCCTTCAAGAAATTGTGATTCTGTGTATTTACTCTTCACAAAAAGTCATAAAAATATTTTGCTGTTCTACTTGCTCTGACTTTTAAGTGTTACAGAGGTGGGATTTAATTATCGATAATATATTTTAACCACTCTCCCCAGTGGTCTTAGCAATTCGTATATTCTCACCGTGTCTGGCTGTTGAAATAACTGCGGTGTTTTTTCTTTCATAGGAAAGGCCAGGTTCATTGAGCAAACCCCTTTGCAGATCCCTTGTATGCTTTTGATCTCTTGCACCTAATCTGTGCTGTTTACACAACTGCATGCTATAATTACTTCACCAGAGCCGACCAGCCAGCTAAACTGTTGGAAAGGTGGGAGGGCCGAAGGTGGTAACTCATAAACTGAGTTGGGCAAAGCCCAAGAAAACACTGTGCAGGCTCTTTATAGGCTTGTACTAGTGTGGGTGCCCAGCTGTGTGGCATTTTAATGGTTATCCACACAAGAACTGGTCTTTGTTCACAGTAACCTGTGTTCATGCTTGATATCTTGGCGGAATGCTTTGCTTATGGTAGATGGAATTAGGGAAATTCACCGAAATACTGATGTTGATGGTGTGTTTCAATGCACAGAATTTTATGAGCGCCTATTTCCTATTTTAGGATGGCCCCAGAAGTAATTTTAGCCATGGATGAAGGGCAATATGATGGCAAAGTAGATGTTTGGTCTCTTGGAATTACCTGTATTGAGTTAGGTAAGTTATTTTCTTTGAAAATTATAGAATTGCTTTATTTAATATGTAGAACTTACTCTACACTTGAATTCAAAAGAATATCCATGCTTTCTTCCCTCTCTGCTTTCTTTGGGATTGAAATTTTGGAGAAGAGGGCTAAATGAGTTCCCCAGAATTCAAGACCAAATCTCCAGTTTGATATTGATTGAATTATGTTTTTATTACGCGAAGCAAAAGATCTATACAAAAAAAAAAGCCAAATGCCATCACTAGAGGTGTTCACATTCTGTGGTTGAGGTAATTAACTTTTAAACTGAAAAAGTCTTGTGGAACAGCCTTAGAAATCAACTATTAAAACTACCAATGTGAAAAAAGATTTAGTGGTAAAATGGTGATATTGTTTGCATTTAAATTTGGGAAATACCGAAGACTTCTATTGCTCTGAAGTTTAAGACAGCTTCATAGCTATGTTCAGTGTATGTTGTCATATGCTATTACGTTTGGCAGGAAAAATCTCTTAAGAAAAGTTTGAAATGATCCAGTTTTTGAAGTGTTAACTCTTAGAGGAGGGTAGGAGGGGAGGATAACATCGCCGTTAGAACAGACTCCTTAAAGCAAAACGTCGGCTTAAAAGGGCTCTATTAGCATGGCATTTTATGTAAAAGTGATGTGTAATGTTTTCTTGGGACGCAAATACACTCAGTAAAGCACAGCTGAGATTCACTTCGTAGGCAAAATGCAGCACTCGAGCCGCTTCGCTCCAAGTTCCTCTTGGGATGGTGAGGTTGGCTCCTGCTCCTGTACCTGAGGCTGTCCTGCCATCCTTGTCACCTCCTATTGCCCGTGCTCCAAAACAGCCTTGACGGAGCAGCCTGCCGGCGCAGCGCGCTCCCGGGAACACGCTAATCCATGTGAACTGCACAGTTTAGCTAAAAATGCCGTCTGGCATTCCAAACTGTCAACTTCATTTTCTTCCAGGACGTGAAATAGATTCTTGCTTCAGAGCAGTGATTTTTTTTTTTGCTTTTCCCCTCCTTGCCAATATAAAGCGGTCGGAGGGGTGTGACTGTCGTGCCGGGCTCCCGCTCCGCGCGCGCTCGGGCGATTTGGCGGCGCGGCGGCTCC
>NW_010585785.1:15448-28084 GCF_000705375.1 Tinamus guttatus | reverse complement strand
TGGCCCAGCACTTGTAGCTTGCTGGGAGGTGAGACTGGGTCAGGACAGTAGAGCATTTTAAGCTGGATCTGTGTGGTTATCTAATTCGGGATGGGTTGATTAAACGGGGAAAGAAGGCAGGGGAAAGAGGTGTCTACAAGTCTTCTCTAACTTCATCTAATGAATGGCCCTGTTGAGGGCTCCCTGTTAGTGTTTTCTGAAGCTTGTGTGTTTTATTCAGGTGAGTTAAGAGAGCAAAGATAAGGAGAACAGCTATTTTAAATAGCTTAATGGATAATCAGTCCAGGCTCAAGCAGACACAAGTGGTTATCTGACAGATTAGAGCAGAGGAGGTAAACTGCTACATTTCAGCAAAGGTTTAACTCCTCAATTTGCCAATTCAGATGAATTTGTGGGAATAATCTGTTCTCTAATGTTGATGAGTTAACCACAATCTCTGATATTTAGGTTATTGCAAAATATTTGATAAAAAAGAAATCCTGAGTTTGCATTAGTCACAGTTCAAAACTGAGAAGCAGAATGAGAGCCTGGGATTGTGGGATACTTTTTTATTTTTCTTCCCCTCCCTGTTTGCTTTTTTCCAGGAAGGAGAGTTTTTCTGTTGCATTTCCACTTGGTGTAAGAATGTCCTTACAGCTTGAGCAGTTTCTCTGCCCTGTTTATAGGGAGGCTGCACTTTATAGGTTTCCCCTATAAACATTCTGATGAAGCTTCAATTCTGTTGTTCCAGTGAGATCATCTCCTTCCTCATTAAGCTTGCATGCTGTGTCAGTCTATAGGAGTAACACAAGCTTGAAAGAGAGAAGAGCCAAAGAGAATGTGACTCTCCAAATAATATTCAGAGTCAGCCTGCGCCCGACTTCCTGCCTCTGTGCTTAGTCAGTTAAGTGCAAGTCGGTGGCTGTTGCAACCCGCTTGTGCTTCATCAATGCTGCCTTACAAGAGCTGGATGTTGGTTAGGTTTCAATGCTGCCTTACAAGAGCTGGATGTTTGTTAGGTTTTAAGTAACTAGTTCAAAAAAAAAGGAGAAAAGGGAAAAAAGAAGAAAAAAAAAAAAAAAGGGAGAACAAGGAAAAAAGAAGGGACAAAAAGCAAACCAAGAGCACTTAGTGGCTACGCACTGAGTATAGAGCTTATTGTTAACTTGCTCCTATTTTAGTACATTAAAATGAGTCAGAGGACTCAACTATGATAAACCACGTAATTTAAAAGCTTGAGAGGACAAGGCATTTGATCTTCCGAGTGCTTTCATCTTCTGCAGTGGAGGAACTGATGGTATAGGACATATGCCAACATATCTATCTGATTGCAGGGTAGGGTTGGTCTGGGGCTCTGTGTGCAGGCAATGGTGATTTTGCTGATGGGATTTCTTTTTAAAGGGATGCAAATTAAATAAAAATTAAAAAATAGGAGAAGCATGAGGCTATCTGCTATATAAAAATTGTTTTCTTTTGTGTGTAGCGGAAAGGAAGCCTCCTTTGTTTAATATGAACGCAATGAGTGCCTTATATCACATAGCGCAGAATGAATCCCCTACTCTACAGTCTAATGAATGGTGAGTATTGCTGGGGGAGGAATGTTGTAGGGAATTGCTATAAATGGAGTGCTTTGTCGTGCAGAGCTCCTGAAATGGCTGGATTCCTATTGGAAAGATGTGGAAGGTTGTTATTAGGTTCGCTGTACATTTCATATACAAAATTGACCAATCACTAAATATGTTTTTTAGACTCTAGAATATAGTAGGAAATAGAAAAAGTTCTTGAAAGATGCTGCAATAAATTCAGTTCATGGGTCAGCAAGCTTTAGAAGCTCAAAGGCTAACCTAGGAAGTGTTTTTAGTGTTTTTTTATCACAAACCACACTGTCAGTTGTTAAATCTTTGTTGTTGGATTATAGCTTGCAAGATAAAGATGTTGCTTATGTGTGGCAAATTTGTACTGCATAAACTTCAGAAGTGTAAAGCATCGTAGTAACACTTTGTGCCTCCCAGTTTTGAAGACATTCTTTAGAAACAGTCATTGCAGTAAACTAATGTAAAAAAAAAAATCAAAATTCTGATTTTTGAGCAATAATCCTAGGTTTCTTATATAATACATTCGGCCATATTTTTTTAAAAAAAATCTCTACTTCTGAAATATTTGCATTAGGCTATTTCACACCCTCATGCTTGACAAAACATGTAATGCTTTAAATGCATTTTATGCATTTTTGTGATTATAAAATGAAAAAATTTAACTTACTGAAACAATTACAGTAGCAACACTCCAAATCGTGTGTTGGAGGAGGGATGATGTTGAGAAATAAAACCTGTTCGACTGACCTACTGCCACATTCAGAGTGTAATCATGTCCTTCTCAAAACTTCTGTTCAGAGAAAGAAAGGGCAAAATACATAATTTTCTCTTGCAGAGGGAGAGAGGTTTTTCCTGAACAAATCGTGGCCTTAAGTCTTACCCCTGGCAGCTTGCACAACAGCGTGGAAGTTTTGTCTGAGGGGCCAAAGGCATTTCAGGAATTGTGTGTTAATTCACTTGGAGGATGAAACACCTGCCCAAAGCAGCCAGCACGGGCAGGAGGGCCCGATCAGCCCTTGAGCTGAGTTTGTGCAATACTGAATTTGACAGTGTCGATCCATGCACTGAAATATATAGGGGGGTTGGTGTCTTTATACAGAACTTTTTCTTTCCTCCTGAATTGCCCCGTATTTTTACACTCTTAACGATCATTTTGCCTGGAAGCTGAGGTTAAGGGAATCCACCTGCTGGTAGCTGTGGGCTTGGTGTGCAGAGGGATGTTGGAGGCTGTTGTGTGAAGTCCTGGGTGTGTGTGGGTTCTCCTGCTCTTCCTGCTAGCAGCACACAGATGCGAATGTCTGGTCCCTGACTGAGCTTCTCAAATGAAATTGGGGAGTTAATTCAGCTGGATTCTTTTCCTGTCCTTGCCACAGGTCTGATTATTTTCGAAACTTCGTAGATTCTTGCCTCCAGAAAATTCCTCAAGACAGACCTACATCAGAGGAGCTTCTGAAGGTTGGCTTGCTTGTCCTTTCTGTTCTCAACATGATATTAAAAGGGATGTGCCCTGCAATTTTCTTCCTTTCTCACCTGCAATCCAAGATGATGGTTAACGATGCTCTGCCTGTGTCCTTAACACTTGTGAGCTGAGAGCTAACGGATGCTGGGGTGCAATGTGCTGTTTTTCCTGCCATTCCTGCCCCTTTGCGGTGTCTCGAGCAGTGACCCAGGTGCCTCGCTGAGCTGGACACATTCTTGGCAGAAAAGAACATCCCAGCAAGTGACACTGGGTGACCATCAGCTTGGAGAGAGTTTCAGTTTCTTAAGCTCAATCTCTCCTTCCAGTGACTATAATCCTGACAAAGCTGCCATGCATTAGTTACCAAATACCTTCCCTTACTTCCCTCTTTATTCTATGCTATATATACCCTTGCAGGCTCTCTATCCTCTCCCATCACCTGTGTGCTTTACATGTAGAACTCAAATCTGCTGTTCTAATAGTATCCTATTAGAGGGGAAGGGGAACAGAAAAAAGCAATTTTTCCTCCCCACATTCCTTTTCTTGACATGAATAAGCCTCAGTCATTTGCAGAATTTCTGCTTTATTTCTTAGCTTGTCTTTCTTCATTTGTGCTCCTGTGAGCTGCAGATATTTTCTTTGCTGTAGTCTGGAAGCAAAGCAAATGTGTCGGATGGTTGCAAAAAGATGACATGTTCTTAAGTGAACACAATTCATGTGAAACTTAGACATTACAGCTTTATTTTAAGCATGGCTTTGGATTTCCTTTGTGATATCAAGTGTTGTCCAGAATTTTTTTCAACTTATTCTTTACATTTTTTGTGACATTATTTGGGGAGGTTTTGTGCTGATCATGTTTCTGCAGTGATATTCCCAAATTTTGCTCTGCCAGCAAGTGGATGCTGTTCATGAAGTTTTAATCACATTTTTGCATGTTTTTAGGATTAAATGGCTGTGAGGACTTTTGCCTCTTTAGAAATTATGAATTCGGAAAGTATATGCAATTATCCAGTAAAGGTTTTGGTGTGGGTGTGTAGTCCCTGCCATTTCAGAGTTTTGCAGACTGGTTTTACTTTGAGCATGGCACTAGAATTAAAGAGAACATCGACAGAAACTAAATGTTTGTGAATATATTCCCTTCGTATCAGTAATATCAAAGAGCTGCAGGTCGCTTTACAGGGAGAGGTAGGAAAACATGTTAGAAATGGCAGTACAATCCCCTAAAGGAACAAAATGAAACTAGTGATGCTATTAATGACTCATTTTTGCACAGCATGCTTCATATGGAGACTGCAAAAACTGCTACCAACATACATAGGCAAGAATCTTTACCCATTGGCAAAATGTAGCTACCTTTGCAGTGTAACAGTGAATATCTCCAAAGCAGAGCATAATATGGGCAAATCCTTGTAAGACAAGGAGCAAAGGTCCCCAGCCCATTTTACAACTCCACACTGGCTGTTTGATTTTTAGACCTAAGCTAGGGGAAGGTTTTTATAGTGAGAGTTAGCTGGTGCGAGACTTAATATTTAGTCAGAGATACTGAGTGCCAAGAGGGGACCAATCTTGTTCCTTTAGAATTTATATTTTATTTTGTTGCTCTTCCCACACATGGCCAGAACTATATAGTTTCTCTAAATACTCCTATCCAGGAAAGAGGGCTAAAAAATCGAGTTCATAATTGCATCCTTCAAAGTACGGGCGCTGGAGGTGTGGGAAATCACTCACCTCTGTGTGTGTTCTGCAGCACATGTTTGTTCTTCGAGAGCGGCCCGAAACAGTGTTAATAGACTTGATTCAGAGAACAAAGGATGCAGTGAGAGAACTGGACAATCTGCAGTATCGTAAAATGAAGAAGCTCCTCTTCCAGGAGGCACACAACGGCCCCGCCGTGGAAGCACAGGAGGAGGAGGAGGTGAGAGAAACTTGGAATTTGGTCACTGAGCCAAAGAAGGATGCTGGCACGTAAATAACCATAACTCGGATCTTGCCCAAATGAATGGGGCTGTTGACACACCTGACTTAAACTCTGTGCTTGGAATAAAGCTATTGCAGGGCACAAGCAGGGACAAGCAGGGTAGATGCCTAGTGCTGACAAGAAGCTGTGCCTTGTGTCCATGCTTGAACATGGACTTTCAGCAGCATAAATCTTCTTTGTGTGCATTTCAGACTTTATACAGTCTTTTTCAGTAATTGTAATTCATTAGCCAGCCCCTATTTTGGCCAAGGCCCCTGCAGCCACTTGCATTTTGTTTTCCCTTCTTTTGGGGGTAGTATTCTGCAATTGCCACGCAGAAGCTGATGCTCTGTGACGTGCAGCTGTGCAGTCCAGTTTCCTCGTGTACAGGAGGGAGCTGTGCAAAGCACAGGGTGCTGGCAGCACATTCAGCCAGGTGATGCTGGTGTCAGAGCAGCTTCTGGTGACACCGGTGCTGATTCATGCTGGAGTTCAGCCTGTTAACACGCTCCAGCTGAAAAGAAGCTGACATCAGCCAGGTAATCTTGACAGGGTTGATTCCTTCCAGCCCCAGCATCCCACAAGAGAAATGTTTCATGGCAGTGCCTGAGGGTGGGAGCTGCTGTGACATGGCAGGTAGATACTTGTGCAAAAGAGAATGAACATATCATTTGGTAATGTCCATAGATACCACTGTGATTGATTTGTTATTTAAAAGTGTAATTCCTTTCTCCTAGGAACAAGATCATGGTGTTGGCAGGACAGGAACGGTGAATAGTGTCGGAAGTAATCAGTCCATCCCCAGTATGTCTATCAGTGCCAGTAGCCAAAGCAGTAGTGTTAACAGTCTTCCAGATGCCTCAGATGATAAGAGCGAGCTGGATATGATGGAGGGAGACCACACCGTGATGTCAAATAGCTCTGTCATTCATTTAAAGCCGGTGAGCATTGAGTTCTTTGGCTGGCTAACTTTAAAGATGTGAAACAAGTGGGTCTGGTTGGTACAAATGGCTTTTTGCTTGTATTCTTTATCATTTATTTCTGTTAATTTGGTAGCAACTGTTTTAGTAATCAAATTGTTTCAAAACCAGTTTGCTCTACCGTGAGGACTTGGATCTTCAAGCTTATTTAGTGGATACCCTTGGTGTGCAGAGCACTGTTTCATGGGACACCCACGGGAGGTGTGAGTGTTCCCCCTTCCTCCCTCCTTGTTAGTGGGTTCTTTAATGTTAGATCCACAGCACTTGTGTAAAACTACTCACTTTTACTTGGGTAAAAACTGACCCAGCTTCCCAGCACTTGAGTTGAATATTTGATTAATGAAGAAAGGTGAGTAGACAAAAAAAAAAAGCAGCACTTTGGGCATGACACACTGTGAAACCACTTCCTTGCTTGCCCTGCACTTGATGAGGGCTCAGCTGTAGCCTGTCTGTCTGAACCGAGCTGCTCTTGCTGTGGAGGGGTTGTGATCTGTTTTCTCAAAGTAGTAATGTTTCCCCTGCTAATGATAGGTGTGGTTACAGTGTTTTGTTCTTTGCCCAGATATGCAACAAAGACGCAGGTATTTCCTCAGGGAGTTAATTAGTATATCATATCTAACTCCTGATCGCTCGGTGATGAATGACAAACTCAAAATAAGAATGTGGAATACACCATGACAAATTTTAAAATTTGCTTTGAAGTATTTCTGCAGTGGGTGTAATGAAAATCATCCTCTGTTTTTTCAGGGTTATAGAAATGTTGTTTTTGTCTTTCTGACTTGATATAATCTACTCTGTAGCTTTTATATTTTATTGAAGTAAATCATTAACTTCAGTTTTCCTTTTTCCTTTTCTTTAATTTACAGTGATAATTAGTAATTTTTATTTTAGTAATATAATTGCACAGTGAAATTTTCCACATCAGAGATAGCATGGTGTATAGCTCTTCTTATGGTATATTCTTTTGTCCAACTTAGTGGCAGGAGAATCTCTCAGGGCTGGTGAATATAGAACAGTTCTGCTTAATTTTGCTTTTATTTGTCTTCCGAAACAGAAATCTTTTGTGAGGGAATCTTTTTACTCACTATTTTGTTAATATTTCCTCCTAAGGAGGAAGAAAACTACAGAGAAGAGTCAGATCCTCGAACGAGGGCGTCAGAACCCCAGTCTCCTCCGCAGGTGTCTCGCCACAAGTCTCATTATCGCAACCGGGAGCACTTTGCTACTATACGCACAGCATCGCTGGTAGGTTAAGACTCTTCTTTAAAAGAAGTCATATAGACACGTTGCCTTGGTACATGGAGCTATGAAACCATGCACAGCTTTTAGGATTTTATCGAAATATGAGCTATCCTCATGTATTACCACTGAAATAGCTTAAGGTAATAAATGTTTAAATGTGGCACCCAGGCAAATATGACTTCTACATGTTAGATATTTTCCAAACCAGTATGTCTAGTAGAATGCAAGGAGCAATTTATAATATTTTTTGTATGTTAGGTTTGTGTATGTGTGCATATTTATGTATATGTGCACACATTCATATTGCAGCGGGCCAGAAAAACAGTAACCAACAGCTACTAACAGCTAGTATTTATTTAACAATAAATAAAGTGGTAGCTTTATAAGAGTCCTCCAGTTTTCTGCTGCAGCCCATTGACTGTTGTCCTTGCAACAGCAGAATTCAGTTCTTAATCTGGTCTGCTGTCATTAGGACATGTGCTTTCCTTTGCTGCAAAATCATATTTATTTCACGAGGAGTTTTCTGGTGTGGTTTGAAGGCTGCCGAAAAGCAGATTAAGAAGCATTAACTTATTTTGCCCTGCTGTGGTTGTCTTCCTAGGTGACAAGGCAAATGCAGGAACATGAGCAAGACTCTGAACTCCGAGAGCAGATGTCTGGCTATAAACGCATGAGGCGGCAACACCAGAAGCAACTGATGGCATTAGAGAATAAACTGAAGGCAGAGATGGACGAGCATCGCCTCAGGTTGGACAAAGATCTTGAAACACAGCGTAACAATTTTGCTGCAGAAATGGAAAAGTTAATTAAAAAGCACCAAGCAGCCATGGAAAAAGAGGTACGAGATTACAGTTTAGCAGACTGGTCTCTATTTGTTAATTACATTGAATTGTCCACTTCCCCTCAGTGACGAGGAGATGACATTGTAGTCTCTTACGTGTCTGTTTTCAGGAGCCAAGCAAATTGCTAATTAGAAAAAGGCTAATACACCACCTCCTTACACTAAGGGGTTTATGTAACTAGAGGAAAGGTATGTCCTTCATCACAGTGCATTATACTAAATGTTAGTATACTGACCCCAGAAAAAATACTGCAAGGGTTTTCCTTTCCTTTGTCACGTATGTGCTGTCAATATCTGACTGCCAGGAGAGTTATGGAAGCAGATTGGCTTGCACAGAAATGTGCCAACTGTGCTTAGACCTTTCAGCCTTTTGGTGCTTAGAATATGTTTTTTTCATGCTTTTAAATAATTGATAACAAAGCAGTGTTGTCTGCAGAGATCGTTCTTGATGATATGTTTATCTTGTGTCTCTCGGTGCAAGGCTAAAGATACAGCTTGCCGTAGGGAGTTGATTTTGGTGTAAGAATAGCTGAACATCAGGGTGTAGAAAACAAAGCACTGGAAAAGGACTCCTGTGGGATGTGATTGTGGGGGGGAAGGAAAGAGGGTGAGGGAAAGCTCCCGGGACTTGCTGTTTTCCAAAGGCGTGGTGAGTATCGTGGGGTCTGTACCGTGAGTTCTGGGTACCGGGGCTGAAATGGAAGATGGGCTGTAATCAATCAGGCATCAGGCTGATTTGCCTCTGGACTTGCTGCAGGCTAAAGTGATGGCCAACGAAGAAAAGAAGTTTCAACAGCATATTCAGGCCCAGCAGAAAAAAGAACTGAACAGTTTCCTGGAATCCCAGAAGAGAGAATATAAGCTCCGTAAAGAGCAGCTGAAAGAGGTAACAGATCTATAAGGGGAAATGTGAATAGATAGTGTAATGTGCAATACAACAGCAGTGAGCATTCAGGAATAAGAGTGCCCTCTATGAGCAAGAAAACCTACTAGTTTCAGCCAGTTCTCCTGTTATATACTGTATTTTTTCAGTATTTCTGACCTTAGAATAAGAGAATTTATCCTAAAGTTGACATGTATATTTGTCTTCTGTTTGGTGGGTTTTTTTTTGTTTGTTTTTGTTTTTTTTTGTTTGTTTTTAGCCAGAAGCATGCACATTTAGCAATCCAAAGGAATGAAAACAGTTTAAGGAAAGGTAGTGAGTGTGTCTTGGTGCTGCAGTATTGAACAGTGCTGCAGCAATTAGTGAAGCTTCCCATCATTTAAATGATGCCTCTGTGGCAGCAAGAAAATAGGACAGTAAAGGTGACCTGCAGATTTTTTAAAGAAAAATATCTATAAACCAGTAGTTAGTTTTAACAGAGAAAGATGTGTAATAGTTTAATAATCAATGTATTTTAGTGAATGACCTATGTGAAATGCAGAAGAACTGTTGAATCAAACTTCCTATTTCTTTCAGAAATGTTATTTATAGTGCCTGTAATTTCAGCTGCCCTTTAAAAGGAACTATTTACTGCTCAGCCATCAGTTTATGTGGTGCAGCTTTGGAACCTGCAACTATGAAATCCAAAGGGTTGTCATACAAAACACAGACATCTCCTGAGAGTTAAAAAGCTGAACAGCAGAAAGCTGAGAGGTCTAACAGCAAATCTATAGCAGCGCAGGCTATAATAACTTGGAATCTGTTTCTAGACAGGCACACCAGGATTAGATTGACCCCTTGATGAAATATAGTTCTAATACTTGAGCTGAAATGTATAATTGCGTGGAAATCTCTAGTATGAAATTCAAGCACGCAAATTCCATTATCAAAGATGTTTCAAGCAACATATTGAATTTAATACTGATGTGGAAAACATGGCCTTAGGTGTTTCACCTTTATATTCTTCTTCATATTGTTTCTGTAAGTTACAGAATCTCAGTGAGTGGCCCTGCCACGCTCACGTTTTTGACTACCTAAGATGGTCAATGCAAAGAGAGCTGCAGTTAATTTTGCCCCAGTTTGAGCTGTCTCCTGATGTTTCCTTAGATATGATGCATTTACAAAGGCTTTGATGGTAATGGCCCTGAGAAAACCAGGTGGAACTGCCTTGCCTGAAATGTGGTTTATTGGGCAGGTCTGTCCAGTTGGTCAGTGCCAAGGAGCTTAGTGTGGCTATTCCACAGTTAATTATTTTGCTGTTATCAGGAGCTGAATGAAAACCAGAGCACTCCAAAGAAGGAGAAGCAGGAGTGGCTTTCCAAGCAGAAGGAGAATATCCAGCATTTCCAGGCAGAGGAAGAAGCCAACTTGCTGAGGCGTCAGCGACAGTACTTGGAGCTGGAGTGTCGCCGCTTTAAGAGACGGATGCTCCTTGGGCGCCATAATCTGGAGCAGGACCTGGTTCGGGAGGTAAGGGAATAGATAGAGGAAATAATTGTTTCCATAGAGGAAACTATTACTGTCCTTCCCAGAAAATGCTTCCTGCGCATCCTCTTGAACATCCAGGGCAGGAAGAAGAAAGGAGAAATGTGGAAGGAAAATCTTCTGATGGCAATGTTGTTTCTTTCTGATAAGATATAGAAACTGTACCCTGTCCTCAAATTTCCCCCCTTGGAAAGGGGGAAATGCCTTGTGGACCCAGTGAAATGTCCCATCCTGAACGCAGGGCCAAGCAAACAAAGCATCTAACAGTTGCCTCTGTCCTCCCGGCAGGAGTTAAACAAGAGGCAGACGCAGAAGGACCTGGAGCACGCCATGCTGCTGCGGCAGCACGAGTCCATGCAGGAGCTGGAGTTCCGCCACCTCAGCACCATCCAGAAGATGCGCTGCGAGCTCATCCGGCTCCAGCACCAGACCGAGCTCACCAACCAGCTGGAGTACAACAAGCGCCGCGAGCGGGAGCTGCGGCGCAAGCACGTCATGGAGGTCCGGCAGCAGCCCAAGAGCCTGAAGGTACCGTGGGATGCAGCAGCACTGGGAATGAGCTGCAGGAGCAGGACACGCCGCTGGTAGCAGCGGGAAGGTGGTACCGGGCAGCTCAGGGTGCCAGGGCCTGTGCACGTGGTGCACGGGAGCAGTGCAGCGTGAGGCCAGGCTGCAGCTGAGTTCTTATTTGCAGTGTGTTTTGAAGCTCAATAATTCGAGGAGGTATTTGATTCTGTAATTAACGTGGCTTGAGAGGAGCGTCACGTTTGTCAGGCTGTGTGACTGCAGCCCTGCAAGTCACCAGCACTAGGATGAACTGTAGCGATGGTGATCAGGGTTGCAGTGTGGTATAGGCAGGCTCTAACAGCAATATTCCCTCATTTGTCTGAAAAGCATCCCATTCTCAGCAACCTGCCCTCCTTTCTGTGTTAATTTAAAATGCATTTAATCTTTGCAGTGTCCTTCCTCCTCCTACACCATTTTCTGATCCTCTTCCCCCGCACACAAGAAGATAAACTTTCTGTAAAGAAGCCATATTCTGTGGAGGTCTATTTGGGTGGAGGTTTCTTTTCTTTCTTTCTTTCTTTTTCTGTTTTTAAAGGGTTTGTGTTGCCATGTGCAGCAAAGAAGTGAAATGCACTGCTTCTGGCTAGCACACCTTGCTACTTTTGCTACTGTTTGTATTAATGTGATGTGCCAGCAAATGTGGAGGGAGATGCCACTTGGCAGCATCCTGAGGAAGAGGAGGATGGCAACGCTGCCCTTCACTGTATTGTGCTCCCTTGGGGTTCTTGCCCTTCCCTCGCCTCTGTGGTGGCTGACCAGATCTATAGGACCTCTGTAATTGAGGCTCTTAGTGTTTTTATTGAAGCCTTCACTTCATCAAAAGAAATCCAGTGGTCTATTCTGGAGTGTCTGTGTGGAGTATCAGGCCTTTCACGTAGCAGCCGCCTTCCCCTCCACCCAGGCTCTAGTCGTGCCAAAACCAAAAGGAGTGTGTGGCATCGGGAGCATGGGGGCTCGCTGCTGTTCCGGGTCTTCCTGCTTGGTGGTGTTTCCATCTTGCTTAGTTTGCAGCACCTGCAAGCCCTCTGCTTATGGGGATTGTCTGGAAAGCGACCGGCCAAAAATAGAATTTCAGCAAGAGTTAAACGTGGAGTTTGTCAATGTTAGAGAATTATACTAAGCAGTGAAAAACCTGGCTGGTGAGTAAAACGGACCATCTGATCACCGCTGAGAATCTCCAAGGATATAATGTATAAATAGCTGGTGACTTCACAAAGACGCCGCGCTCTGAGCTGAATAAAACTGAAGCAGCTGCATTAGGCTGATCCTTGCAAGCTTAGCATGAACGAGCTCTGCCTGCCCAAGGTGAGGGGATGCAGCAGGAGCGGGCACCGTGTCCGTGCTCGGCCCCTTGCTGCCGGTCGGGATGGTGAAACGGGAGCACTGGGAAGTCTTGGCTCCCCCCTCACCTTTGCAGACTGTTTGGGCCCCTTCTCCTCCTTGGGGCCAGGCTGGGAGCGTTTTGGTGGAAGCAGCTCTGGCTTAGGGAAGGATTTCAGGCTTGAGCTGTCAGTCTGGCACCTCCACGGACACCCAGCGCTAGTAACGCAGCCCGCTGGACGCTCGCTCCGTTTGTAGCACAATCCCCTATTTATTGTGATCCTTCCCT
>NW_010585785.1:1942-14874 GCF_000705375.1 Tinamus guttatus | reverse complement strand
AGAAAGTGAGGACAAAATAGCTTGTGAGTGTTTTGCCATGACCAGATCCTTGCTGTGAGTATGAAACCTGCAGGTATTTCCCTTGGGGCAGAGAGAAACAACCCTAAAAGTTTCCTGGAGGAAAATAACTCCCTGTAAATTTAGAAAGGGTCACAGTGATGCCTTCTTTTCTGTGAAGGTGTGCACTGGTTGAATCAAAACCGTCTCTGTCCATTTTTCTTCATCAGCTCAGCAAAGAAAATCATTGGTTAATGCCAACATCTAAGTGGGGCTGGATGTATTGTCTGATCCCTCTCAATCTTTATAGGTAGCTGCAAGTGCTGTGCTTATCACCCTGCTAAGGCTCGAGTTAGTGCAGGAGGAGCTGGCCACACACATCCACACACCTGCTTTGATGCTGAGAAACCAGAGTTCTTCCAGGCTATCCAAGGAGCAGGAATCTGTTCTCATACTGCTGCCTGTTCCCATCACTTCAGGATTTGACTGTGGTGATTAATGGTATAAATGGTCCATGCTATGGAGAACTTCACCACCATCACTCATTTCTTCTGGATTTTGCTTAGCTAGAAGCACCCCAGCCAGTCCCCATATAGCAACATGCAGGGGACTCTAGAGAAGTTTCCTTTTCAGGATCTTAAAACACTTTGCAGATCTTAACCCTTATAAAGCTGCTCTCGGGACAGGTAAGATAGGTGAAAAAAAGAACGAATTTATCCAAGGTCAGGCAGCAAAGTTGATGGCAACTGCAAGTACCTTTTCCAGAACTGATGTCTCGCAGTTCTGTGCGCAGCCACAAAACTGAAATAATACAGAGATGCTGGCAAGTGCAAAGGGAAAACCCATCTCCAGTTCCCCTCCGATGGGACTGGGGGATTGCTCTGTTTGCTGGGCTGGCTCGCTGCTCGTGTTGCTTGTGCTGCACCTCTTCAGATGTTTAATCTTTCCAAGCCATTTTTGAGTATCCTTATGAATACCAAATTCTTAAAAGCCAAGGGCTAAAATACATCCTTCATTCACGAAAAGCGTAATGGAAAAAGTGCTGCCCTTTTTCCCTGTCCCTTCCATGCACCAGATCTGCTGCTTTTCATAACATTAAGTGCTCTTCATGTGTATGTGCCATACAAGCACAACCATGTATGAGCATGGCTTTCAGTGCTAATAAATATTAGTCCTATCCCTCAAGAAGTCTTCTTGAAAAGCAGCACCCAGGATTGGATCCAGTCCAGTGACAAATGTGAGGCTCTTTGTGTAGAGACAGCTGTATTTAGGCTGGAGCTTTGTTACAAAAGTGTCTGCGTTGTAATTGTTTTGCACAGTAGCGGTGTCAAAGCAGCTGCAGCAGTAGTCGTTGCCTCTTGTGGTGTATTTTGCTTCCCTCCTTGCACTGTAGATGTTAATATATGTGAATTTTTGTGGATTCTTGAACTCATATTCTTAATGTAATCCTAAATATCCATTTGAATGGATATTTCTCCCATTTGAAATGTGCTTTTTTTTTTTTCTTTTTTTGTTTGTGTCCCCTCCATCTTTCCAGTCAAAAGAACTACAGATAAAGAAGCAGTTTCAGGATACATGCAAGATCCAAACCAGACAGTACAAAGCACTGAGAAACCATCTGCTGGAGACCACGCCAAAGAGTGAACATAAAGCTGTCCTCAAACGGCTCAAGGAGGAGCAGACACGGAAGCTGGCTATCCTGGCTGAGCAGTATGATCACAGCATTAATGAAATGCTCTCTACACAAGCTGTGAGTCACCTCGCAGGGACCCAGGGTTCCTCAGCCAAGTTGGGGATGTTTCCATCTTACTCAGGCTGTATCCTGATAGCGCCAGGGTTTCTGCTTCCATGCTGTGTATGCCATAGGCAGCACAGTCCTCTGTGTTTAAAATCAGCATTCACTTAGGAGGAAGGAGTCACCCACTTCAGGCAGGGTGAAGCTGCTGTTACAGAGATGCAGAGTGATGCATCTGTGTGGCCACATGATTGCTTCTGCATGAAATGAGGCAGTGTGAAAGCTCTTGATGGAGCTTCATTAAATGACATGCAGCCTTGCTGTCTAAGTCATGGAGATTCTGAGTTTTCAACGATAGCAACCAAAGCATGTCCCACTGGTGGAAGGTGCTCAGTGAGTCATGGAGGAGTTCAGACTTTTTGAAGTAATGCAAAAAGTGGTGCAAAAATGCTGTGAACTCTCCTTTTAAGGAATGACCACGTGAGCAATGCTTTGAGTCCGTGCTACAACTGAATGTACAATTTTCTTTGCACTTCTTGCATACTGCATCTGTGCACATCAGTCTGCACAAATACGACAGTGTGAGACAGGGTAGCTGTCTTAATTTCTTTATGGGAAGGTTAAAAGTTCAGTATCATGTTGCTTACAGGTTTCTAAGCTTGTCATTTTATGCTTTAGTCCTAAGTCCTGCCTTGGCAGGGATGTGGACTTAAGTCTCCCACATACAGGAAATGGGTTAATCCAGTTGAACAGGAGAGCTTTTCTTTAAGCTGTGCCTCTAATGAAAAGGAGAGCTGTGGATGCTACCACCTCCAGCAATCTGCTCCTCATGGTATGGACCGTGGTCCTTCAGGCACCACCGCTCAGCAGCATCACTCGCAGCAGCGCTGTGGCCTTCACTCTTGGTCACTGTAGGTTCTCTGTCCAGTGCAACTAAGTACAATAGAGGCCAACTGTATCGCTAAGAAAACAAAAGTCCCATCCCATTCTCTTCCCCTCCCCACAGTCCTCCCCCAGAGTGTCATGAGTGGTTGCCCCATAGTGAAATGTCTCTATTGTCTGCCTTTCCCAGCTGCGTTTGGACGAAGCACAGGAAGCAGAGTGCCAGGTTTTGAAGATGCAGCTGCAGCAGGAGTTGGAGCTGCTGAATGCATATCAGAGTAAAATCAAGATGCAGGCAGAAGCCCAGCATGATCGGGAGCTGCGTGACCTTGAGCAGAGGGTGTCCCTCCGCCGGGCCCTCCTTGAGCAGAAGGTAAAACGGGCAGGAGAGCACCATGACACTGTCCTTATTTCACATCTTAAATTGCACCATGCCTTTCAGTGGAGAGAGGAATTGCTCTTACCTTGCAGTGTGTAGCGATGTAGATCATTTTGATATTGGCCTTGCCAGGATGATGGCTCGGTGACACACAGGATGGTTGAGCTGGCAGAAAGTTCAGCCTTTGTGAGCTGCTTCTGGCCACTTTTGAAGGATGTTGGAGGAAGTCTGCCTCTCTGGGCAGAAGGGATAGTGAACTGTCCCTTCAGTCCCTGAGCTGCAAATCGACCTTCCCAGTTTGTCAGAAGGCAGACAGCTATCAAATCTAAGATATTTCTTTCCCTGGTATTGGCAGTAAGTGACTTGAGAGGAAAAAGGTAAAATTCATTAGGGTTAACTTATAATTTGAGCCCCTGTGTTTTGTGGCAAGATACAATTTTACTGCAGCTCTGTTCCATTTGTCAATCTGTGGGCACTGAGCTGCAGTTTCCCAGTGAAATGTCATTGAAGTTGTGGAAGTGTTTATATTTGTGCTACTGTTTTAAGCAAACTGAAGTAGCCAGACATGCAAGTGTGGGACCTGCTGCTCCCTAGATTTCAGCTTGAATTGACTACCTGTATTTAAGGGCTTTCCTGTTGGACCAGGCTCTCCTATTCAGTGCCAGACACATGGTGTGTGTAGAAACGTGTGGCCTGCGCACACTGGGAAAAGGGAAAAGCCCTTGCCTGCCAAAGGAAGGCCCAGCCAACCTTTGTCCTGGGAGTTTTTCCCCTCTGGATTTGCCCTGTGGGTGCCAGTCATCACTGTTCATGGGGCAGCTCCAAACCTTGCTGATCAGTGATCATTAAATCGTGGCAATTACTCGGTGGCCTCCAGGTTCTTCACACTCGCTTCCCCCAGAGGCCAGGCAGATGGATGCTCTGCTGCTAGAGGGACCTCATCTGAGTCAAACTGCTCCACCTCCCGGTCAGCAGAGAAAGGACCTCTGAGAAAGCAGCACAGTCCTATTGCACTGAGGTCTCTAACAGCAAGTTGAATCTCTGGAAGCAATTTAATGTGTGAAAACACGATGTGGCACCCGCAGGCCCCCAGAAATCAACTTCTGACATCTCTTTGCAGCAGCGTTTTTTGTTTTGTTGCTATTTAAGTGGGGATTTTGTTTTTTGGGTTTTTTTGTGTTTTGGACCAAGGGTCCCTGGCCATTAATAACAGGTTTAAGCCATTGCTGGTTTTAATGTTATTACTGCCTTAAAATAGCAAAAAAAGGGTCCTTCAACATCTATATCTAGTACTCCTGCCTTGCAGCTTCCAAGTCGTGGGCCATTGGTTTTTGCTAGGATGACAGTTTCTTAGTGGCTGCTAACGGGAAACGAATGCAGCATCCACCTGCACCAGTGGATGTTCTTTCTGATTGCCAGAACCTGAGGTTTTTTGATCTTGGTTTTGGAAGAGTTAAGAGTTGCAAGTTTTGTTGGGTGGGTAGCTCAGCGATGCCACCCAGTGCATACATGTGCAGTCTGAGGAAAGGCAGGTATGTGCACAAGGTGGATCTCTGAATTTATATGCACAAACATATATACTTCTGTGTGTGTGTATATATATACTTACATATACATATACATATATATATATATATATATACATAGCCTACAGCAAGGTCAGTCTCTGATAGTCAACAATAAAACCAGATTCCAGAGGTCAGTGGGTGCCTAGGACTCTGTTACTTTTTCAGCATAGTGCTTTTTATTTTTGATGGTGCCCTTTCCTAGGAATGCAGCAGAACATGCGACTCTGTGACTTCAGGCTGAGCAGGGAGTAGCCAGCTCAATCCATGGGCAGTTTTAAGTTTCCCTGAGGCACTTGCACATGTTATACCGTGATGCTATGTTGCTCATATTGCACGAGTAGTGAGCACGTCCCAAGAGTGACTTTAAAAAAGACTTCACATTTACTCTTTTCTTTCTCATAAGCCTCTGACACTCCATCTTCAGAGTCCTGCATCCTGAGGTCATTCCTAAGTGCTGGCATTAGCCATATCTTTCTGTGAAGTTCAGACACGCTTAAGTCCTGTTTGTTTTGTTGTCACAAAGACTGAAAACTGTGTGCTACTTCACGTACTGAAGACATTAGTTTGAAAGGAGAGGAGAGATTCCTCTTAGCTGGTAGTGCTGGAAGAAACAAGTGCAGAATTTTAAAGAGCTGAAGTCAGAGAAAACTCCTTCCTCATGCTCTGCCACTTCCAAGCCAGCTGACCACTGTGCAGCTTTCAGAGAGTGCAAGCAGGGCTGCTCTGTGCAGAGAGTCGCTCTCCCTGCACTGAGGAATAGCAAGTGAATAAGGCAGTTTCTGAAAGCCCCAAATGGCCCAGGAGATGACTCACCCTGGAGCAGATTGTTTCCTAAATTCCAGATGAAGTCACCTTGCATATTCCCTGACTAAGGCAACAGAATGAGGGCTCTCTCCAGTGCCCTCAGTACAGACCGGGAAAGCCTGGCCGTGAGGTTGCTGACAGCAGGGGAGGTGCTAATGAACCAGGTTTGTCTTGGCCACTGCTTTTTATCCTTCTGCTCGGGTTGTGTTTTGAGGGACGCCTGATTGAAATCCCATCTTCTGGAGAAACCTGGGAAGAAGGTTCCCTGTTCGCTCGCTCTTACAAGTCCTTCAGGGGCTTGAGGCCCCACCTGCAAGGGAGTCCTCTGCTACAGACTGTCCTCTCTTTTTCCTTTCCCAGATCGAGGAGGAGATGCTGGCGTTGCAGAACGAGCGCACCGAACGGATACGAAGCCTGCTGGAGCGTCAGGCTCGCGAGATCGAAGCCTTTGACTCAGAAAGCATGAGGCTAGGTTTTAGTAACATGGTTCTTTCTAATCTCTCCCCCGAGGCGTTCAGCCACAGCTACCCGGGAGCTTCTGGCTGGTCCCATAATCCTACTGGGGGCGCAGGACCTCACTGGGGTCATCCCATGGGTGGCCCACCGCAAGCTTGGGGCCATCCAATGCAAGGTGGACCCCAGCCATGGGGTCACCCCTCGGGGCCCATGCAGGGGGTACCTCGAGGTAGTGCTATAGGGGTCCGCAACAGCCCCCAGGCTCTGAGGCGGACGGCTTCTGGGGGACGGACGGAACAGGGCATGAGCAGGAGCACAAGTGTTACTTCACAAATATCCAATGGTTCACACATGTCTTATACATAACTTAAACAATAACTGAGGGTGGCAATTCCACTGGAGCTGTCTGCCAACAGAAACTGCCTACAGACACCAGCCCAGCAGCCTCCTCAGTGCGGTGCTGACGTGTGGAAGCTGGGTGCACATGGAATATTGTATTCATTTTGTAAAGCATTATGTTTTGTGTTTACTAACTGGGATGTCATAGTATTTGGCTGCAGGGTTGGGAGGGTTGGTTTTCGTTTGTCTGTTTGTTTTTACTTCTTGGAGGGGACTTGGGAGGGCATCTGAGAAATATATGCAATTAGTCAGAAGAGTTGGCTGGTGGTTGTCACACTGACATGACAGCAGGGCCTCAGACTGTCGTTGTCATGCCATCCATAGGAAGTCTGAGGGAGAATGGAGACCTCCTCCCATGTCCATAAATTTCTAACTGCCACCCTGCAAAAACCAGGTGAGCTGCCTTTAAGCCAACATCCAAGGAAGGAACAGCTGGATCTTCTGTTCCATTTTTATTTGTCATAAAATTGGATACATTTCTAGAGTATTGCCTCTGCCAGGAGGCATTTTCAGAGGCTTGTAGGTGAGGAAGAAGGGTAAGAAGAGAGGCCAAGAGACACCAGGGCTCGGCAGGGCCCTTGGACCCAAGTGCCCACTCCGTGGTGTTTAAGAAGAGTCGTTCTCTCAGAAGGCACCAGTCAGCCTCCCGAGACCTGCACGGGTGAACCCGTCTGGAGGGAACAGGCTAGAAATGTTCAGTTATATTCCTGCTTTGGCACTCCCTGACTGTGCTGCTGTTAGCTCAGGTGAGGTTGGGCAGAGGAGCTTAAGTAATGCACTTGTACAGCTAATACTGTGACATCTCATTTTAGCTAAGCATCAGAATAATTCTTGGAGCCCAGCATAGTCCTTTTTGCTCCATTCAGAAATGTTAGATTTTCAGCCAATCAAATCTCAAATGCCAGAGGTATTTTGAAGAATGCCATAGTCACAAAATGCCATTGATCGGATTTTTCATTATTACACTACATCCACCAATTTATTACCTTTTTGGCTTGTTGCAATTTTCCTGTTTACATGTAGAGTGTAGCCAACTGTTTAAATGTTTAGTTGCCACAGTGTACCAGGAGGAGCTGAGCCAATGACTCTTTCCCAGCTGATGACTAACCCACATCACCACTGTAGATCTTGCTGCATGTGAGGCTCCTTTTTATTATTTTGGTTGCTGCAATATTTTACAACTTCTACAGTCCCTAGAAATGCTGTGATTGTTTGGCAGCCTGTCACACCATGCGAGAAGGCACTACTTCCAGAGGCTCCTTGGAGCTGCTGTACTACTGAAAGGAAGCAAAGGTGGTTGTGAAATCAATCCAGCCAGAAAGGGTCAGGGAGTCGAATGACTTTGTGGCAGTGTCATCCCTTAGTGCTGGCCATTGGAGATGCCCCCGTGCTCTCGTGGCGGTGCCCGCACCGTGGGGTTAGGAGAAGAGCAGGTCGATGAAGTTTGGCTTGAGGCAAAGATTTCTGTCTTGGGGACTGACCAGCCAGGGTTCTTTGTAAATGTTTTTCCTTGCACACTAATCATCTTGAAGAAAACACTAGCTGCTAACTCTAGGATTTGCCTTTAATATGTTTATAGGGCTCAAAAGCAAGGTTTTCCGAATGTGTTTGTCCATGTGACATATTTATATAGTAATTACTCTAGTCTCGCTGCTGTTCAGTACTCTCAACACGGCGACATTCTTTCATTAGCTAAATTAACATCCATTCCCAATCCTTAACTCTCTGCCAACGTCTGGTGAATCCAAGTGGGATTTCCAGCGCTTCGGCACAGCATATCACTCTAATCAAAGATGGAAACAATACCAAAATCTGTTTGAGCAGCCCCTCGGTAAGGAGCTTAGTAGTATTAACAGTTCATGGAAGCTTGGGATGAGGCAGTGGTGCCAAGGAGGGGGCTGGTTTGCTTGCCCCCTGCAGCAGGCGATGACCATGGATTGTCCTATTCCTTCTTCAACTGTGTTTTTTAATGTGGAATTGGATTTGAGGGGTGGGGGGGCATTCTTTTACATTGCGATGTTGTCAAAATGCAGCAAAACTGAGGTAGGAAAGGTACCTGTATTGTCCTGGATGGGTAAGGAAAGAAAAAAAAAATGAAATGAAAATCCCCAAAGCCCAAATTGTGTTGGGAGTTGCAATGCGAGCGTGGAGGGTGTGCCCGGAGCGTGGTGCTAACACAATGTTTTGCAGTTCAGCTCCTCAATCGCAGACAGCAGCAGCGGCAGCAGGGACGAGCTGTACCTGCAAGTTCAGTGGGTTCATTCTTTTGCTTCTGTTATGGTTCAAATTTGGTCAAAGTCTCTGGCTTAGATTGAGCTACTTCAACAGAATTCTCTCAACCCATCTCTTTGTGTAATGTCAAGCATGACTGAATGCTGAATCCAAATGATGGCTATCCCATATTGGCTTTTTTGTATTCAAAAAGAATTGTGTAGTAACCATTTTTACATGTATATCATGTGCAGACCTGGACTATTCCAACAAGTTAATATTTTAATTAAAATAGTTTGCAAAAACTGATTCAGATCAACTGGTCTAAATGTGTGTGTCCCTGTGTGTGCCCGTGGGAAGGAAAGCTGGCCTAAATAAGCCTGATCTCAAGAGGAAGCAGCTGTAGCCAGAGACTCGAGATCAGGTTGTACACAGGAGGTATAGGAGGAGGTCATTGGTGTCGAGTTTTAATATATCTCAAAGAGATTTTTTGAGATATATGAGCACCTGCAGAATATGCTAGAGAGGAGCAAACACTTTCTGAATCAGTTTGCAAACTCTATTTTTAAAAGCAAGGCAAATTACTCCCTCTTGTACTTGTCACAGTCATGCCCTAAACTTGGTTTTAAAATATCGTAACCCATAAATTGTGGAAGCTACTTCAGTACCTCAGCAAAGATGCTTTTACATCAGCTGTGTTAATTCTAGCACTGGGGAAATTCTTCTGTAGGGACTACTGTGCAAATTTTGCTGCAGTATTTCCAGATCACACCTACAATCTGTTAATCTATGATTATTTTCTCTTTCCCCTTTGCAAACACCTGAAGTTCTGATGAAGTTTAGCCCAAAGGTATAAAACCAGAGGAGCCAGTGCTTTCACCTCTGCGTCTGATTTGCAGTTCTTTTGGTTTTTACTTAATTAAAACCGGTGACCGGGACCGTGTTTTTCTTGTTCCCCGTGGTCCCGGGAGCAGCAGCCGCCTGTGCTGTACGGCCTGGGCAGCCCCCAAAGGGAGCTCAGCTCTTTCCCCCACGTCCGCTCCAAGCCCAGCAGCTTCCAGGGGTTCAAGTTGGTGCGGAGCCCTGCAGAGGCCATTCCTGCCTGCCCCTGTCCCCCTGCATCCCTCCCCTCCTGAAGGATGTGCCTTGCACATTCGCTGGGGCCTGTGCAGCAGGCGCCGTGGTAGATCCTGGGATGATGCTGTTTATTCCCCCGCAGGGAGAAGGGCCGGCTCGGCGCCGCGCTGCCCTTCCCCGGCCCTGCTTACGTGCCATTTCTTGGGAGGCAATAAATTGTATTGTGCCACTGTCTACCATTACTCTGTTGAATACGCACATCTCTCTGCATATATATATATATATGATATCTCGTTTGTATATATTTCTCTGCTCTCCGCATTGCGCTTGGGGCGCTTCGGCGCTGCTGTTCTGGAGCTCCCAGCTCGCTGCAGCGGGGCCGGAGCACCCAGGGAAAAGCCCTTGCCCAGATCCTGGCGCTTGGAGCTGCCTGTGCTGGGGGAGCGGGCGGGTAGGAGAGCTCACAGCGGGGAGCAGAAGGAAGCAGCAAAGCCAGGAACAAGACAGGGAAGTGCTAGGGCCATCCTTGGTCTCTCCCAGGACATCTGCTTGATGCTTCTGTCCCATTCTAGTGGTCATGCCATGGGCTGTCTCTTAGCGAAGGGGTCAAGCGGGGCCGGGCACGCGGCCGCCGTCCACCACGAGCTCTGCCAGCCGTGCAGCCCCTTTCCTCCCTTCTCTTTGCCCATTAAAGACCCCGACGTCCCAGCAAGACCTTTGGCAGGGTGGAGAGAACGGGTTTTGGCTGAGTCAGGTCCGAGTGGAGCACGGAAGGCCGGTTTGCAGCGTGCCAGGCACCGGCGCTCCTCGTGCTGCCGGAAAAGCGGAGGCACTTTTCCCAATCCCTTTTTAAAAGTCTCTCGCGAGTGTTTTAGGAGGCGCTTGGGTCTGGTTGGGACATCCCTGTCATCCCCGCCTTTCCCGTGCTCCTGTTTGGGAGCACCTTGGAGCGAGCCGAGCGCGCGGAGCAGAGCGGCCCCTCCGCTGCCTTCCTCTCCGGTGGCGCAAGTCGCTGGAGCCGGAGCCTGTTCGGAGACGTGTGAGATGGTCTGTAGGGATCGAAAGGAGAGAGACTTAGTGAACGGGGACGTGCTGGCAAACCAGCCCCTAGAGCTGCGGCTGTCTGGATACGCGCGCGTCGCCCGAGGACTCCTCGCAGCAGGGAAGGCAGTTTGGTGCCCGCCCCTTTGCTTTACGCCCCCCAAAACGTCTTCAAGCCACGCTCTTGACACCAAAAAAAGGGGAGATCCTTCCCTCTCTGCCTGCTCGCTCCGCAGGGCAGGAGCTGCCACCAGGGCTGTGTCCGAGCCCGGCATCGCCCGCCCCGCTCCCCTGCACACGGGTGCCCCCGGACACGCACGCTCTGCCCTTCTCCCTGGCAATCCGCTTAGTTGTTGTGAGTAAAAACACTGTAATTACCTGTAAATATGTAGTTTAACAAATTGACCTAGTTTCTGTATTTTTTAAGTTGTTGGTTTTTTGTTTTGTTTTGTTTTTTTTTTTTTGTACTAAAATTTATAGAGACAGTACGTGCCAGCTAGCAAAAAGCTACTGTAGCGGCCGGGCGCCGGGGGTGGCCGTGTTGCCCCGAGGGGTCCTGCTCCGGCCCCGCGAGCCGCTTCGGAGCGTCTTACTGCTGTGTTTCTCCACAAGCTCTGTCGGAACGGTGCGTTTCCCCCTTCCAAACGCTTTGCTCTCGAACCTGAGCCGATCTCCAGCTACCGGAGGAGGAGACGCGTTTCATGGAAGGGCCTTGTCCGCTCGCAGCGCCGGGATCACGCGTTTCTATGGCAACGCGGAGCTCCGGCCAAGGATGCTCCGTGGCCGGGCTCGTGTTTGCGTGGCCGGATCCCTGGTAGGACATAGGAGTCCAGTGGCATCAGCGAGGAGCGGCGTCGGGCGCACAGGGCTTGGGCGAACAACCCGCCCGCTTCCTTCCTTCCTTCCTCTGGTTTTCCTCATCTCCCAGCCCCTCTCGGCTCTCCTCCCGGCTCGCTTGGAGCAGGGACATTTGTACAGGACAGCACGGGGCCAGGCCGCTGTAAATACATCTCCCCTTGCAAAGCCAAGGGGGTCTCTGGTGACGGGTACCCGCGAGAAGCCCGTGTTCACCCTTCGGTTGTGCCAGGAGCATCCCGGCCCCGCGAGCGCGCGGGGACCCGCTCCGGCATGCGCCAGGATGGGGAGGAGATGTGTGTCTATAGTGTATATTTTTTACAAAATAGCTTGCTTGTATTGTGAAGAGTTCTAAAGATGGACTTGAGAAGTCCAGCCTAACTATTAATTAACACGAGTTTAACATCAGTCGCCCCACAGTTTGGAGCCTCTTGAATGTATAGTCCTTTTTGTAACCGAAACGACCTAGTCTTCTACCAGACAGCCAGGCAGCCTATTTAATATCTGTAATTTTATCTCTTGCTTTCCATTTGGTCTCAGTACTTCCAGCATGTTTCTGGATTTGGTTTTTGGTTCCTTTTCTTGCACACACATAGTGTGAGATCAAAAAACCGTTAATGCAAAGCTGGGTTTTGTTTTTAATTATTATTATTTCCAACCTGGTTCCCCCTCCTTTCCTCTCCTCTGCCCCTCTTTTGGTTCTGTTTTTTTTTTTATTTTCCCTCCTCCAACAGTTTGGGCTTTTCCGGGATGGGATGTGACGGGTGGCAGGAGGGAGGGCTGGTCCCGTTTGCAGCTTCTGGGCAAATGCCAGGGCTTTTGCCAGGCCATGAAAGAGCATCACCTGGTTGCTTAAAATAAAACACACAAACAAAAAAACAACCTTACTGGGTGGCTACACGGGGACACACTCGCCGTGCCTTGGGTTTGCTCCTACCCGCCACGTGTGCACAGGGCACGAGCGCTGCCCACGGTCCCTTCTGCCGCCCTTCCTCCTCCTCCTCCTCCTCCCTCTCTGCAAGGCAGCCCAGGCCCCGGGCGCTGCAGCGCAGCCGTTTTAGCAACATCCCCCCCGTCGGGGCCGTTTTGCTGCGCCGGGACGCGCAGGACCGAGCTGGAGCACCCGCTGTAGGAGACCCGCTGCCCGTGGGCGTTTTCCTTCGCCTGGGAAACGCCACACGCACTAACTGGTAAGGCTTAATGTACAGTATATTGTCAGTATTCTGGTATTCTGGTTCAGCATACATTATAGCTCATATATAACCTGTATTAATTGTATAGATTGTGCATTTAAAGCTGTTACCAAGTTGTCAGAAATAAGAAGAAAAAAAACAAAAAAAAACAAAAAAAGAACATAAGGTCCTATGTAATATTTTGTTTGTAAGTATCCTTTGTATCATAGCAAAGGAAATGTTAAAAAAAAAAGCAAAAATCAACTGTAATAAAGTAATTTTAGTACGTGGAGTGTCTGCGTGGGTTCCTGGGGGTGCCAGGGGGGTCCCGGCCGTGCAGCGGCCCCGTCGGAAGG
>NW_010585783.1:20311-30516 GCF_000705375.1 Tinamus guttatus | reverse complement strand
AACCTGCTTTGTAAATGTTGCATTTGAATAAATCATACTGTTTGTGAACTTGACTACTTGTTTGGGGGGGAGGCGATCGGACCTACAGTTGACAGAGTGTTCGTGAATCCGATACTGCCAGAGTCGAGCTTACAGTTGATTGCACTATTTAGGAACTCGATTCGCTCCTAGGAAGGTGATCGGACCTACGGTCCATAGACTGTGAATCCGATACTGATTTGATATCTCCTTCCCCCCCCACCACCACTACCACTACGGCTTTCAAGCTGCAACCTTTTACAACATGGCAGTCATGTGCTTACCTTTGCTTTTTTATTTTATTCAAAATTTATTTTATTTTTATTTTATTTCAAAAAAATATTTTAGTCGAAGAATTTATAAGCACATTTGTAGACCATTTTTTTTTCCCTGTCTGAATAGTTCACCCTTATCCCCTAATAGTGTCGGAATATACGGGACTATCTATCTAAAGCAGGTGACATCTCAGAACAGTAGAAGACCAGATAGTTTAGTATGTCAGATCAAAAGTTCCAAAAGTGCTCTTATGAACCCTTAAGAGACAGATAAATGACACAGACAGCTAGTGAAGACAACTTATGAGACCAAGCCTGCTATTCATTTTTTTATTCTGCGAGTCATTGCATGATGAGTATACTGCAGCTTGGGAGATCGTACTGCTGTACATAATGTTCACGTGTAAGTAAGTCGTCAGCATTTGGGGTGGAGAGCTAAAAAATTAATTTTGACTGACACTGTTTTGTTTAGCAGGGTCTATTACTGAAAGAAAATGAAGATAGAGAAATACAGAAATTGATTTTGCATTGTATTTATCCCTGAGATATTCTTTTATGCAATATATTTGGGCTGCCCTTTAAAAGGGTATAAAAATCTCATATTCTCCTAATAGAAAATAAGCTAAGTGACTGAAAGTATCCCCAGGCCTTTGCAGGTGCTAATCCTTAATGCAGAATAGAAATATAAAGCTTTTTATAGCATGTTTATAAAACACCTCTGGTAAACTTTCTGGAATTGCCTCTGCTTCTGCATCGCCTTGCCTCACTGCACCTCACCTCTCGTTTTCCCTTAATTTGCTGGTGTGTCAAATCCCAGACGTACACGAAATGGGTCTAGCACACTTCTAGTGAGTTCTTTATTTTCAACCCTGTTGTGCAAAGATCTAGGATAGCAATTTTTTTTTCAGTGAAGACTGTTTTTAATTATCTAAAATAAAATAGATTTTCCTTTTTCACTGTGTATTAATTTGGCTGGCTGATTACAGTTATTGTTTATAAGGCTAGATGAAATTCTTTTGAATATCCTGGTGCCTATTCAGCAATCCATATTGAATTCTGACAATCTAAAAAGCTTTCTTTAGAAATGATAACATAGATACACTTTCTTAGTCTGTGCAAAACACAGTGGCTAATTATATCGTCTTCAGCCATGATTCTGAGTATATATATCTCCTTATGTTCATCCTATATGTCTCCTGCACTAATGGCATTTGATGCCTCTATTCAAATTTCTCACAAGATCTCTTTTCTCATTTCTAATCACCCTGCCCTAATTCACTTCACCCTAGTAATTCATCTTCCTGGAGCAATACAGAATTGGTGTCCCTGGTCAGTAAAAATGCTGCCTCCCAGCTACAAGATTTATAAAAGCTGTTTGAGAGAGATAACCATCCTCTTGGTCAGTTAAAGCAATTTATTTCTTTTTAAGCTGCTCAGTTTTGTGGTCTTCATTAAACCTTTTGGGAATGCTAAGCTATATTCTCAGCTGGTGCAAGCTGGTCTATTTTCACTTAACTGTGGGAACTCTGTTGATCTATACTGGATCTGGCATAATCTCTCTATCTTGCACAGATTTTATAGATGGCTAAAATTAGCTTGAAATTTGCTTATGGCCAGCACCTCATTCTGAGTAATTGCATTATATATTTATCAAGTGTCTGCTTCCGTTAACATATAAAAGAAAAAATCATTGCAAACCATTGCTGGTTGTGGTTATCAGAGCTGCATAAATATTATTAGCTTTTGATGTAGAGTAGTGGAATAAATGGGAGATAATTTTTGATTTTGGGAAACATTAATTACTCAATTGTATGCCTTCATTGGATCAATATTCTTTTTGTATCAGAGAATTTGACAGCTGAACTCATTGAAAATTTATGCCTTTGCTGAAACAAATTTTCTTACTCCATGTCTAATTCTGAGGGACAAAAATCAATAAATCAGAGCCCTCTTTTTTCATTTCTCTTGGTCAACAATTTGCAAGGGAAACAGGACAGTTCTAGAAAGAGATCTATATGGCACTTTAATTTCAATCTGCAAAGGATGGTATTTACTCGCAAATATCACCCTAAATTTATACTGTATACAAGAATTTCAGAGGTAATAAAGTGCTGAGGATTAGAGAAGATGATAAAGAATCACATTTATAGAAAAGTGCTTGTATGGTTGCATAGTAACTACATGCATATCTCTGAGGTGAGGTTTTATGAATAACATTTTATTAAATGCTGTCAATGTCGCTTACTTAATGTAGCTACTGAGGAGTATTTGGTTTTGGTTTGTTTGTTAAGTAAAATTCTATAATCACATGTCAAGGGATGTGTTTATTGTTCCTTTAAATATATATCGGACAGTTTGGCAGGCTGAAAAGTTGAAGTCTCTGGGCACAGGCTCCACAATAAAGTAGGAAACAGGAAATAAAGCTTGAAAGACATTATTGCTTTCTTTAATCTAATAATTGTCTTCCTTCTGGCTTAAAATATAATTACTTTTGCTTGGTATCTTTACCACTAGGGCTCTGTTAAAGGCCCTAAAATATTGGCAAGTTGTACTCTATGGATACTACCTGGATATATAACCTTCACAATAAACATAAAGGCAGTTTTAATAGGTGTTGTTTTTTTTTTTCTACTGGTTATGTTACTGTTACAACAGCAATGGAAATTTCTGCTGTTTCTGAAAACACTGCTCTGTAATCTGAAGGTTGCTTTGTTTATTTTAGAAAAACAAAATTTTTGTCTTATTTCACAGAAAGAAAGTCTCTAAAATTGTTCCCTTCTTGATAGTATTGTGTTGGCATCGACACTGCACCATACTGCAGGATATAGCACATTAGAGGCATTCGAGCTTCCTGTTACCAGCAATCTGACATCTGGTTCATAACTTGAGCATAGTGTGTCTCTGGATTAGCATCAGTACCCTAAATCAAGCACTAAAAAAGCTCATGCTTGGAGATCAAAAGCTCGTTTTCAGTGCCATTAATATCTAATTGTGTATTAAAAAACAAATTTAATGTGTTTATAACAGGATGTGTACATTCAAATCAAGACCTGCTTACAAAGAAATGTTAAATTTGGAATAGTCAAGGCATTATTTGCAGTGCTGTTCTTGTTCCGGTCATTGAGGTAATGTCTATTGTAACCTGAATACTAAAAAAGCAGAGCAAACTTCAGCAACTTATACCACATATGTTAAATGAGGTCGTGGTTCTCAGTAAAAACATTTGATGTGTCTTTCTGTGTAATGGGCCCTCCAAAAGCTCAGCATGTATTTATGGACTGAACAATCTCTGTCCAATGGCCTTATATTGTCCCTATCAAAATGCTCTTGAAGCATTTCATTTTGAGATTCTGGGATAAAGTAAGTGACTCTGAAAATACAAGATTTCTAATGTATTACCCAGTGGGCTCAATTTTAATTTCCTAAATAGATATCTCTCATAGGGAGATGCAAAGCTACAATGAGCTTCTGGCTTTTTTCTGATTGCTTTACAAACGATACTTATTCCCTCAGGGATGCACTTTTCCTGCTGTTTAGATGACCAGCTGAGATACAAGGAAATGGAGAAAAAAGCACCTACAGACTTTTCAGTGTAAGGTACTGCACATTTGCACCTTACAATCTGACCCTTTATACAGTTAATAAAGACTAAAGTTCAAAATGAAGAAAACTCACTATTGCTATGATACAACTCATGAGCATAAAAGAAAAAGTCTATGAAGTTAACTGTTTGCTATAAATTATTGATGCGGATGCATTTATTGCATACAACTAAGTAGCTTTATTTTGTCCTATAAAGGACTGTTACAAATTTGCCATGATGACTAGTTAATTTACAGTCCGCTGTGCAATTTTATGCTGTGTGAAAAGAATAAAGGAATGCTCACCTAAATAAATATTGTGCAGTGCATATAGGAGTGAGTTTTAACTCCCAGAACCAGACACTGAAAAAACACGCAATGTGTGTTTGTTTTCCATTACCCCTGGATTTAGTTTTTTCCAAGTGTAATAACTATTCAAAGGTGGCGACTATTATCTGGGCAGAGCCAAAAATAAAGAAAAGGCTGATGACCTTCAGCTCAGTCTGTCATTACAAAATCCAGAAAATGCAAAATGTTTCTAGATTAATGCTGCTATCCATTCCATCCTGCAAATAAGCCACAGACGATATGGCCTGTTTGTCACGTCAGTTAGCATCTTTCTAACTGCTTCCAAAATCTATAAATTATGGATAATAGTTACACACTTATTAATGAGGATGAATAGTCTTCGAGCTTTGATGAAAAATCTTAGAGTAATTTAGTATTCAGTGTTGACATAAAAGCATGTAAAAATCAAGGAAGTATTTTCTTAAATCTCAAGTCCTGAATTTTCAGAGCAAGAGGATGCTTTTTAAGTAACATGACTTAACACATGTAATTTCTCTATGTATTTCTCATCTGTCATACTAAAATCACTAAAGATGTATTTTGGAGGTATTAACTAACTCTTCTGTTATCATTGGAATAAACTACCCCACAGACTAGGAATGTTTGCATTCTTTTAGGGATACATTTAGAGTTGATCTGAAATGAGAAAGTAGCCATTTTAAAAAATTATAGTTCTGTGTCATTACCTTAGTGCTTTTACACAGCAGACACAGTAAATTGAACTTACTTTCAGCATTCATACTAGCAGAATGCCTCCTCATATTTTACTGTAGTAACCAGTGGAAATACTGGCTAACCTATTCTTTATTAAAATGTTCATTTTCCTTGTACTGCCATGCCCCTGGCCTTGGCATATTTCTTGTGAGCCGCTGCTGGAAATTTCTCTGCGCTTGGCAGAAGTCAAGAATTTATGATGTGCCTCTGAGCAGCACTGAGGCAAACAGCAAAAACTGTTATCCTTAGTGCACTTTTGCAAGGCTATCTGTTAAAATGTACATCTGATCTAAAAATCTTGTTTATGTTTCACTGTTATTTTGATGCTGCTTTGCTAGGAAAAAGGCACCACCAATGAAAATCCTCTGCCTGGTGTGGTATTCATGAGCTGCATAATCCCATAAAGCGTGGATCAAGTGTTCCTTATCTGCAAGGCATTTTAAAGGTAGAGCAGCAAGGATGAATTACCCTTGGCATTGTTGAGCCAGACTGTGACGGGTAATACAAACATGGACTGTAATACAAATATTATGCTGACTTTGGGTAAGATTGGAACCTGTGTCTCGGAAGCAATGACAACCGTGGTTCTCGATGAATATATACAGCTGAAGTCACTGTCGTAAGCTCACAGCGAAGGTAAATTCTCACAGGATGTTTGCTAAATAATTCTGCATGTAAGAGTCCAGAAGGATGACTTCCTTGGGAATATTCTTTCTGTAAATGCATTTTGCAGTGGGATAAAGTTTGCACCATGGAAATAATTTGATGTTTCTTGCTTATTCAATTTATCATGCTGGCCTGTTCTGGGGGGCTTGAGAGGGAAGATTTTCTGGAGTTAAAGTTATGTTTCTTTCCTTCCACTGAAGTAATCTCTGCCACACACAAAGAAGACTGGAGGATCAAACTTCATATCTAAATTAGTTATAGCTAAGAGAGTGGTACTTCTACTCTGTCTATTCAATATGAAAATTAGATTAAAAAGCCAGTACCATAACTTGTGAAGCCTCATTGCATTATGGTTGAGGATTAATTTGCTTAAACATGGATAAATGCAGGATCATTCTAGTTAGTATAGAAAATTCTGTTGTCAGTCTGTGTGGCAATTTATTCAATATAGTCTATGGTGAAGAGTGGGGAAAGTTAACCCTAATGACTCCTGAAGAGTTTTTCTCCCTAAGAATTTTAAATTACCATTGTCTTAAACAATTTACTACAAGGTAAATGAAAGCATGTCTACTGTTTCTGTTTGTGGTCATTATGGCACATAAATCATGTTTAACCTACAAGTAATCACTAGTCACAGCAGACTCAACTACATGCCTGAGTCCTGAGTCTTAGTGTATTTCTAAGGCAGTTCAGGCTTACCCAGTTAATCAAGACAGCTTTTTCTGAAAAAAAAAATGGCAATATTCACTATTTAAAATCTGGGCCAAATTGAATTAACTGAAATGAGCTGAAAGCCTCCCATTCAATTTAGCAGGGTTTGGCTAAGACTATTAAAGCTGTTTTTCAGTAAAAATCAAATCCAAAGTTTTTATGGAGGTTTAAAAAGCTAAATAATTTGTTCCAGCACTTAAGGCAGTTCATAGACTGCCTACATTACTTCCTAATGCTTCAGTATATCTCTGAAAATAGGCTGACTGATTTATCAGTAAATGTGCCTTGTTGACAGCTGTTGTTCAGTCTTTTATGCACTACCATTTTTTATAGTGGTTTTCCTCCTTCTAGATCATTATATGTCACAGTACCCTAGCTTTTGGTAGCATACACTCTGATATACAGTAAGTTATGTTCTGGGCAAAATATCTAATTTTCCAATGACTAATCCTGACCTGAAAAACTAGCTTCAGTGACCATGCTTGTCTTGGTGACTAGGACACCAAAATAACCTCAATAAACACAGACCATTTATATTTTTCCAAATAAATGGAACCTTAAAGGAATAGTGACAGATTCTTACTTGTATATGCTTAACAAAATTGTGGCTAGGTTGATTCTTGCAAGAATCTGTTAAGAGAAGAGCAGCTGATTTGTGAATCATCTGTTTTTTTTTTTTTTTTACTTGCATTTGAAAAATTCCTTTTCATCATTCTTCATGATCCTTTCCTTTTTTCTCTCCCTCTTTTATAACCAATTTGTTGGAGAGCAATTAGGGTTTGATTTCTAATGAGATCATCTGCTATTATTTATATCTTGTTTTCTTCTCAGGCCAATACCTCTCACATTGACTCATGCTGAGTATTGTTTGATTACTCACATAGATGTATTTAATTCATTTGAATTACTGAAGTACTGGAGGAGTATAATGTCTTGCATAGAAAAAGCATGGAGTAGTAAAGCCTAGCCCTATAATAATTTCCATAGCTTTGTGAAACATTACAAAATCTAGGTGTAAGTAAAGAAATTAGAACCCCATATAAGCAAATTCCTTTTTTAATACTTGATACTTGAGTTAATTCCACATTTTTTCAGTGTATTAAATATTGAGTGAGGAGGTGCTCACATTAAAAAATTGGCCCACAGTTTTTTCCTGCCTATAGTACAGCTTGTGTCTCTGCAATCTGTTACACATTCTGTCTTGTAGGTTTTCATGTTCCTTTGCCACTGCTCACAGCAGTGTCTTGGAAGTTAGAATTTATTTTGTACCTATACTTAACTGTAGGCATGGAAGAAACAATGTCATGCTTTTCTGTGTTTTAAGTGGAGCAGACATTAAGATGGATGTGTTTATTTTGGTTTACTGCTTTTCTTTTTCTTAACCATTGTCATCTAATGTCAACGGAATATGCGGAACAAAGTTTCTTTTGTTTATCCTAGTGTGCTAGTATGCTACAAAAACTGTCAAAATCTAAGTGGCTAAAGGTTATGAAGGCATTTTTGCAAATCAAATGCATTCTTTAATACCTTTTCTAGGTTAGAATTGAAAGCAAATCCCAATATATTGATCTAAAAACCTCTTTCAAGTGAAATATGCAGAGCAACATATCGTGTACACCTGTTGTCTACACTCTTAAACAAATAATAGATAATCAGAGCTGGTTTCAACTACAGAGTAGAAAAAAATAAAGAAGAATTTTCAAAAGCAGCTCGAAAGGATTTAGAAACATCTATTTCACTTATGTTTTGGACTTCAAGCAAAATTTCCATAGAGGTGCTACATCCACTGTGCTGACTTTCCTTTTGTGTAATGAAGAATACATAAACAGTCCTATTAGGCCAAATCAAAGGCCATTTTACCTTAGTATTAATTTATTGTTTCCTCTAATCATCACTGTTGGATATGTAGAGAATAAATAGCTACAGTTTTCCACCATTTTTATCCAAAATCCATGCAAGATTGCAGGCTCTGTTACTAGCAGTGTTCAAATGCGGGGAGGATCTAAGATCATAATTTCAAAAACCAAGCTGAGGATAATTGATCCTGACAGGCTGTCAGTGGTTTTCAAATCTTTCTTAAATTAGTAGAGTATTTAAAGTTCTTCTGCTATCTGTACCAAGGGCTGGAGAGAGAAAGATTAGTTTTAAACTATAGAAATAAGTAGAGGAGGTGTGGTCTTCCCTTCCTGCCCCTTCCTGTCCCTTCCCATCCCTTTTCCATCCTTTTCATCCCTGTCCTCCTTCATGATGCTGGTCCCTGCGTGGCCATTTCACTCTGTTTGGCTTCAATAAGTTACCTATAGTAACTAGTAATAGTCCTTTGTGCCAAGGAAATATCTCATATCTTGAATGGTATTATTCCCAGACCAATAAGTTTGTTAATCAATTGTAGGGCTGGATTTTGATTCACCTTTTATACTTATTCTTTCACTGATTTTCATTAATCGTTCTTCAGACTGAGAAGCTCTCCAAACTAGGAGGAAAAATAGAAGAGAAAGCAAGGTTTTACCTCTACATTCTTCTAATAAGGATGCATTGATTTATACTGAAGATGTGATATGGCATGTAAAAAATATATTTTTATAATGGAGAAGTTGGCAATTACATTTGAACAGTATCCCCAAAAGATAGCTTGTAAGAAAAAGTACCATGAATTGAAACTAATTAACAAGGTCTGGTTTTCATGTTTGTGTTTTCAGAAAGCAATCATTCCTTTAAAATTGGTCAGTAGTAACATTTTAAATCATTTTGATCTTAATTAAATTTTAACATATACTGCTTTATTTGCTGGCATCTTTTTTGCCACAGGCTGAGAACTTCTGATGCAGTTCTTGAACATTTTTCCTTTCTGGTGTGATTTTGTTATTAAAGAAGTGTAATATTATATATTGGCCAAGAAATGTAAATGAAAACCAGGCTTTTTTTGTTTGGGGTCAATAATGCCTTTTTCTAATGAATATCACCATATCAAATACTGAAATACACACACACACACTTATATAATCTGTTGGGGCCTTAGTAAGAATAATAAGAAACTGAAGTTTGTGGGGAACTGGACCGACGCCTAACAACCAAGCACCTGGAGGAGCACTAACCAGCTGGGAATCTGTAGCTGGCCAATGAGAACGCTGCTCCTTAGCGCATCCCCACCTGCAGCGGTATAAAGCTCTGCTGCAGACAACAGCAGAGTGGAGTTGACCTTGCTTTGTGTGGAGGTGTTGTTTGCTCTGGCTTGTGGGGAGGGCCTTGGCACTTGGTGCGAGAGTGGTGAGAGTGACCCTCGACATCTGGTGACCCCGACGTGATCGTGCGAGAACGCGAGGGATCTCGCTGGAGAAAAGCGGATTGTGACCACGACCTGGTGAGTCAGAATGGGAATTGGCGCATCTAGAGTGAAAGGTGCTGCAACAGCAATGGAACATGATACTGTTGAACGCTTTGTAAGGCTTGCTCAAAAAACTAAGATTGAGGTCTCGAAAACCGAGCTAACTGATTTATTGCTATTTTGTAAGAAGAGAAAAATCATAGAAGAAGCTTCCCAAGCATATAAATTTGAATCATGGGAGCGAGTAGGAAGAGAACTATGGGATGGTGTACAATTAGGCTCGGAGGAAGCGTGGCGCCTCACAAAGACATTTCGTCTAATATGGCCTATGTTTGAGCGGTTAGTTGCTATTGCGTTTTGGGAAGCGCTCCATGGAGAAGAAAAGGAAAACGGGTCTGAAAGTTCTGAATGTACCAACAATACTGAGCCAGTTCAGTGTAAGAAAATAGATAATAAGAGAAAGGTAACCTCACCTAAACAGGCATGTCCGGTAACTTTGGCGGAACGAGAAGTATGGGGGGGAGTGGATGAGTATCTCCCCCCATGGGAGGGGGAGGAGCGACCACC
>NW_010585783.1:6813-17484 GCF_000705375.1 Tinamus guttatus | reverse complement strand
GCCTAACAACCAAGCACCTGGAGGAGCACTACCCAGCTGGGAATCTGTAGCTGGCCAATGAGAACGCTGCTCCTTAGCGCATGCCCACCTGCAGCGGTATAAAGCTCTGCTGCAGACAACAGCAGAGTGGAGTTGACCTTGCTTTGTGTGGAGGTGTTGTTTGCTCTGGCTTGTGGGGAGGGCCTTGGCACTTGGCGCGAGAGTGACCCTCGACAATAATCATCGGCTCATATGTCTTTTTGAGACAAGATAACTTGTCATAGTAAGATCTCTGGTTGTCTAAACATATTACATACAGTTTTTTGAATTTCCTCATGGAGGAAATTCAAAGTTCTGCCAAAGGGAGAAAGAGAGAGCTTAGTTGTATGTATAATACATATATATTCTTTTCATTTCTTTTCATCTTCTTTTTGCTGAATATATGCCCTGATTTCATCATGCTTCATTTCATCTTAGGTAATCAATAAGAAGTGCTTGCCATTATAAAAGTTAGGCTATTTTCAACATATTTTAAAGTAATAAACAGATCAATTTCAAGTATTTTTATTATTTTATTTTAGATAGCAACATGACTATTTGTATCACTGTTACATAAACTTAGAATCAACTGCTTCATTTTGGCTAAAATAAGTGCATCATTTATGTTGAGCATATAAAATCCCTATCTGTTAGCTAGCTAGATCCTTCAGGTTTTGCTGTATTTAGAAAATTTTGAACTATTTCTCTTTTATGAAACTGAATTCCATCCTTGATGAATTATTTCCAATCAGAAAATCTAGAGATACAGTTTCAAACTGATTGGTATGATTATTTCTTGACTCCAAAGATGAGCTAGGTGAGATTAATTTCTCCTCTTAGTATTTGAAGCTATTTTCCAATGAAATGTTGGAAATATCTACTGTTGTTCCAGCAGTCTGAAATGCTGGATGTGTACTTTGCAAGATCTTTTAAAACATTCTCACTTTGCTTTTTCCCTCGTTTTTCTCCTTAATGTTAAACAGTTCATTTTGCTGCACTTTATTGATGGGCATGTTAGATTTGACCAGCTAAATCAATACATGATGTTGGGACCAGGTGTTTTCACCGGGCTACTTAAAGACAAACGTGGTTTATGTTAAGAATTTGTAAATACATGCAGTATCTAGACAACTAGAAAAAGAGCCTGGAACTTAGACCTATCCTGACTTCATTCAGTAGGGATTGAAAATACACAGTAGTAACTTCTACTGTGCAGTTTGTGTTGAGAGAAGTGCACATATATTGTTATGCCTTTACATTTTCATCTTCTGTCTGTTGCTAGGCTTGAAATAATCATTTTTGTTTGGTTGGTTTGATTTTTTTTCCAGGGGAAAATGGAACTTACACTGCTATTTCTTCTAAAAGTCCTTAGGTCAATGCAGATGGCTTCTTCAGAACTGAGCTTTCCTTTTAGAATGTATGGAATGCCACAACAATTTTTTAATCCCTTGCACTAGGGAAAGCCAAGGGTCAATACATGAAATAGTTTAACTTTTTTTGCAGATGAAAATTATTCCTTTTTTTTCTTTAGCATAAAAACAATTTAATGAGAATTATCATTGACATTCATGTTTCATTTCCATAATTATTATGAAGCATGTCTAAGTATGCAAGGGAATTAACCTTGAGATCACTATTAGTTACCCCATATCCTTAAAGCTTTTTAAGAAAAAAATATCCATGTGTGAAAAGACATTTTTAACAATCTAACAACGCAGAGCAAAAAGTGGGTAAGTGCTGTGAACTGAGCTCATCTTGTAGTCATGGCTATCCATAAACCTAAGGCAACAGTCTCTATACTAGGAGAATCCACCAGGGCACCAGAGCATGGATATGGAGATGACCTCTGATCAGAGGCAGGTTATCATATAGAGATAGCCAAATGCTCTGGGTCCTGCCACAAAGTCTTATTATTCAGCAGATTCTGCTGTCTGCCCCTTTGAGAGTGACACAAGTGCGTGTGACCAGCTGCTCCTGGAGGAGATGGCCAGGCTTTCTGGTATGCCATTCAGGCACAGCTGGGAGCATCCGGGGACACTGTTTGCAGTTCTGATTTAGCCTCTCATCTGAGGGAAAAATTAAGGGGAATAGGTCACAAATCCCTGACTTCAACAATGAATATGCTATTAACCTTAATTGCATTGTGCAATGCAAATAACATTTTTTAATGCTGTTCTTTGTCATATAATAATGTGAATTAAGCAAACAAAATTATGGCCATCCCATTACATAGAATTTATTCTAAATTGAGCTGATAGAAGAAAATTTCAATGGAAATAATCAATATTTTTTCCTCTGATTTTCCAGTTCTGTTTCTGTTTCTCTGTTTCATCATGGAGAAAAAAACAGGTAAGGAATCTGGAAGCAACATTTGCAGCTCCCCTGGTAAATTGTGCTTTCTGCCCCACACCAGGGCCTTGTCATACCATTTTTCTCTAGTCTACTGGTATTTATACAGATGCTAATAATTATTAATATAAATGTCTAGAAATTTGATTTCTTCTCTAATTATTCAACTCTTCAAGATAGTCTATATAAGGTACAATTATTCAATTATTTAAGAGTTGCACAAGTTTTTAGGCTCTTTAAAATAACTTGAGGCTTTTTGGCTTGGATGTCCTCACTCAGCCAACTCGGCTATCAATCTGGGAAGGCTAGCGTCTCTCAGGAATCAGTGAAGAAAACTTTCCAAATTTCCAAATTTGGGTTATGTTTATGATACTGCTAAATGCAATTGAGATGTAAAAAGATTTGTAAGTTGTATTTAAAACACAGGACATACATATGCAAACATTTTAAGAGGAGATTTCCAGAACGTGACTTTTTGAAAAGTCTACAAGTAACTCTTTAGGTTCCTAGAACCTCTCGATGTTAAGCAATATCTCAATTGGAGACATTTAGATAACACAAGGTACCACCTTAGCATTAGCTTCTGTCAAATATCAAGTTCCTAATCCAGTGTTAGGAAATGCAAGAAAAATTAACATGGGCAAAATATTCAGCTTACAATCAACTTTTTCCAGTAAGAGCTGAACATTTTTTGAATGTGTGCAATTATTCTCTTCGAGAACTCAGATTACTTTTAAACAACTAAATCCAAATTTTGCAATGAAAAATGTTAACCACCTTTAAGTATGGATGTTCTATCTTAATAAATGATTTTATATTTATACTACTTTGCCAAATATCTAACAGAAACACATCAATCTATGCTGGTTTCAGGTTTATAGTCCAAATTTTTTATGATATAATTTTATAGTCCATTATTTACCTTTATAGGTGAAAGGTATGACCTGTTATTTTCCTAACTGCAGTTTTAGAGAAAAGCTTAATTACTGATTCTGAGCTAAGTGAAGGGAGGAGGGCAATTATTTGCCAGTTATTTTTATTGTAAATCTAATCTGACATTCTGATGACATGTAATACATATGCTGCAGCTTTTCTTTGGAGATAAAATATTTTCAAAATAATAAAATGCTGCACTGCAAAACACCAATACATTAGAAAACAAAGATTTTGATCTACGTAGACATGAAGACTTGAAGAGAGCTGGAACAAGCAATGGCATTCATTGTGCTTATCTCGGACATCTGAGGCTGTATACCTTGGTATATAATAATCATCTGAATATTGCTTTTCGGCTATATAGCGTTGATTTAAAACATAAGGGTGGATGGCAGGGTTTTTACAGGAAAGATCTCTGCCTTGAAAAATCTTGTTTTCACTTCAGTCTGATTGCTAGGCTTTAATATTGCTAAAACTCTTTTCTTTATTTAGTCTTTCAAAATCACATTTTCTTTTGTTCATAATTGTACAGTTTTGTATTTAGAGTCTAATTTGACTGCTACTGTCTGTTTGCTGACCTTTTGTTTTAGAATATCTACATTTCATATGGATAATTGAAAAACAAATCCCATTTGATTTTTGAGCCAAAGTCATATCATTTCTTTTGTATCTTTCAGGTCCAAATTTTGATTCTTCCACTGGATAGGACTCCAACACAGTGAGTTCTCTACAGGAATTGTAGGGTCAACTTTTCTGTCCTAGACTGTAAATAAAGTAGTCAGACAATCATAAGTTAATGCAGTTCTCTCCTGTAGATAGGCTAGCTTCTGGAAGCTCTTTGCCTTGGCAGGGTAGTGGCAAAAGACAACAGAATGAACTATTATCAGATTGGCTCCCTAATAAGAATAGGCTAAGTAATGTAATTTTTGGCACCCATCTATTGGCCACAGATTGATTATTTTCCAAAAACTCTCCCCTTCTCTCCCCCCACCCCATAATTTTAAGCAGTTTAACTAATCTTGTGGCATATTTCTGTTGTGTCCAGATGGACCTGATATGGGAATTTCTGTTGCTTGGGGATATCAAGATGCCAGGGTGATGAGCAAAAGATGGAAAAGCAAGCATATAAAAACCTTCAACCCTCTGTGCTTCTTTGAGTCAAACTGAATAGAGCGTCTCCTACATAAAATGGAGATTTTGGTTTGTCTCCAACACAGTGCTTATAGAGATGGTGATCTGATACGCTTGCTTGTGACTCTTGTCATGCTTCTTCCTGCCAGAATATTTGTTTAAATTTGTCACAGGAGACAGAATTTACCCCTAGGTAAGTAATTTAAGTACTGCTGGTCAGATATTATAATACTGTTTTCCATTCTGAAGAGGACAAACTACCAATAAGATAATAAATGCCTGAAAACAAATGCAGTTTTTATTTTAAAATAATATTGTGGAAAAAAAATCCAGGTTTGCTATAACCTATTTGTTCTGTGGTCTTCTACATATTCATCTCAAATAAAAAGATAAAAATAACAAATCATCTCATTCCATCAGAAGCTGGCAGTGAAAGTTTAGATATAAAAGATGATGAGGAAAAAAATGCTTTTAACCAATTACATTTTTACATAGAAGAAACTGCAATCAGGAAACCCAAACAGACCAGCTTTAATTTGCATATATGTGCCACTTTCCTTTGGTATTTCTTTCTTGCAGAAAGATTTAAATGCTGTGAAGGCTCTTCTTAAAGTTTGAATTCTTTCCACTGCTGCAAAAGTTTGTATGGCAAAGAAACCTGCTCATTTTCAGCTTGTGAGAAGAAAAGGGCTTCGACATATGAATAAGAGTTAAAAGCCTGTGAAGAGATGAGCTCAGATTTGCTACAGAGAAAATGTGCAGGGTATGGGCCAAACCTCCAACAGAATGTAGGTGCTCCTTATGCGTGTAATTATTTACAGAATTTCCCTTTTTTTATGGTCCCTTTGGAGGTGGCTTTATAACTGCTGAAAGTTCAGGATAATTCTTTTTTTATCTCCTCCTCAGTTTGCTATCAAGAAGTTACTTCATCTGGTGCGTGTTTTATGATCATCGATGAGATTTGCTCCTAAATTTTACACTTGATTGAAGTAAGGAACCTATAGGGCTCCTTTCCTCTAGGTTCATGCCATTTTCATTTATTTTCTTTAACGACTTTGGAAGCCCAACAATTCCATATGGGTATTTCAAAATGAAAAATGCTTTTATGTTTTTTATTGCTAAGACTTAGCCAACTTGAGAGATGAAATGAGTCATAATCTGGAATTCAGAGAACGCTTTTATTTTCTTTCTTCTTTTACCATAAGGAGTAATGGAAAATTTTGCCTGTTCAGTTAATGAAAAATATATTTGAAACAAGTAAATACTTCTTGAAGTAATATGATTAAATGCATATAACCATGAAAAAATGTACTGACAGGGGATTGACATTATAAAACATTGCTATTGCAGCATGCTAAACTCCTTTCTTTTAAGTTAACACTTGTCTATGGTTTCAGTTTAAACCTCCATTATTTTTGATCTGTAACTTTTGTAGCCATGCACTTAATACTTCCTATTTGCCATTTAGTATTTCACTTATTCTTATGTTATATATTTGATGTTCATTTAATTATTGCATTTTTTTATTTTTCTTTGTTTTTATTAAAAAAAGTAATTTTCCAACAGCTCAGTTCAGTTGATACCTGTGCAACAGACAGCCTTAGGTAAAGATGTGCATGTTCCAGTGCTGCATGCAAGCAGCTGGTTATGGATTTGGAAGTGATTGCTAGCACAGGTACCCTGGTCATGCTTGGGGAGAGTTGAATTTTCTCCTCCCTTCTTTGGGTCTGTGCCATGGTGCTGGCATGGGAGCTTCAGTGCTCAACTCATTATGCTGATTACTGAGCAGGATGTGCTAAGAGGCTGCTCATGTAAATCTAAATTTGACCAGGAGCTGGAGACACATTCTTCTAGAAAAGATTCAGCAAATGCAACATTTGAGAAGAGTGTGTAGCACTCCTCCCTCGACTGTGTGCTCTCAGTATGCTACAGGATTAAAGAAGATACTGAATCTTTTGCAATTACAATTTTAATGTTTGCTGTTCTGATAACCTATGTGCACAAGAATGATAAACTATCTGACAGTCAAGGTAAGTTAGTTTCAATGTACATGAAATGGTCAATATCGTTTACTTATGGTTTTAATAAATAGTATTACAGTTTTTAAAAAGTTTTTCACTGCTCGACGATTAGGCTTTGAATGCTATTACTGGTTTGTATTAGAGCTGAGCGTTTCATGGGTGAACGCACCCCTGTTATAATGGACACTTAAAGTAACATCGTTATTTCTGTCAGCATTTCTGGTATTCCTCTCATCTATCATGCAGCTGAGAAACAGAAACAGAAAAAGAGGGAAGAAAGGTGTTAGTTTTTTTTTTTTTTTAAAAAAAAAAAAGTATTTTTGACTCAGGGAAAAAATTCTTTTTTTCCTGTTTTTTCACATTGTCTACCAGTAAATCAAATGTTGGACAGCTAGGCAGATCATCTACAGTCCATTCTTTGAAAAAGTAGTCTCAGCATAAGGTGTTTACCCTTCTTGCAAAAATCTTTGTAAACCTGCTTTCCATAGTTTGGGATGCCGATAGCTCAAAAGTAAATGTATATAAATAGCTATTAGAATGCCTGCTAGGGCTTTCATTGTATTTTCAGAAGCTTGCCTGCTGCTACATCTTTGAGCAGAATTTAACTAAATCAATATGGTTTTATATTACTTTTTGATGATTATACAACTGAAGCAGATTGAAGCAAATGGTTTATCCTCTGACATAAAATCAAGATGTAGAAAGGTCCTTGCATGGTGATGTTCATCAGCAGCTCTGCAGACATAAACTGCATTTCATTTTTACAAGTGCTAACTTATCTTAGTTGTATGTTACTGCTCCTTCTGAAATGTTGGAGATGCACCTGCTGTGGCCACCTAGTGCTTTAGGAGTCTGACCTGATCACAGAATCATGAATTGCTACTATCCTTAACAGCTGCAGGAGAAAAGAGAATGTGTGTCTAGCTACTCTTTCATTTCCTCTGAGATATTCACCAAAGAAAGTTTTCAGGCTCCAGGAAGCCGCCTGGGAGCAGGTTTCAAGAAGAAAAAGAAACTCCCTTAAATATGTAACTTTTCTCTGCCATTTCCAATAGCACTTCATATTCTTAGTCCCCATTTTTCTGACATTCAGTTTGGAAAAAGTAGGAGATGATACAAAACAATCAAAAGTTCATTTTGAGTTTCCTATAAAATGCTTGTATTCTGGAACCATTAAATCCTCTCTTGCCTGGTCAAGAAGTAACTGAGAAGATAGAATAAAAAACATTGGAATATACATTAGACCCTCATACATAGTGGCATCAAGCCATTAAATAAGCAAGAAGAGTCCTTTGCTCTTTTTCTGTTATGTTCATTTCTTGATGCCAGAGTTCATGTAGAAATTTAGAAACTGTAGGGAAGGTTCCATGTTCAGGAACATAATCATTACCGAAGTTGTCAATAAAGAATGAGGCCTCCATTTTACAGCTTATAATGTTTTTCAGCCATTTCCTGGGAAGAAAAGCATAAGAATGTTATATACATAGAAAGAATATGTGTTCCTTGAAAAATAATATATTAAGCAAGGTGTTTCTTCAAAAATAATGTATTAAGGAAGGAGAAACCAATCACTTATATGAGAGAATTTGCTTACTTAGAATGAGATTAAAATAGGGAGAAAATATTAATAGTGTATCAGGGGAAACCCACCCACAGAGTTTAAATATAGCTGTATGGTAATATAATTGATTCTACCACAAGCTTTTAGTGATTTTGATCATAAATAACACTTAGCAAAGTAGTAGTACCTAATTTTCTAAATTTCTAGGCCACAAATTCCAAATTTCCATGAATCTTCCTTAGAAGTGATCTGTACATCTTTCACTGATCTCTGTGCAAGTATTAGAAGGTAATTCAAGTCATATACAAATAAATAAACTTCTGCTTTTTGAGAGTTGGAATATTTTACTCCAACTTATGTGCTTCCTACCTGTCTACTCTTTAATGGTACTGACCCATATAACAGTCTTGTTGGAGTCTCTCCAAGACTCCCTGAACTCTTAGCTATTCCTTTCTTATCTCTCTGCTGGCTCTTCATCCCTACAAAAGATGTCTCCTCTTGAATTTTCAGTATTGAACTACTGCTTTTAGCTTTTTTTCAACCTGATGCCTGTTAGATAAAATAAGGGAGGGAACTAGAACTCTCAGACTCTAGTTTGACTTCTTTACAGGGGATAGATTTAAGGATGCAATCACCCCACAATGTCATTGCTCTTTTTCTAGATATTTTGAGTCAACTGTAAATGAACATCTCTAACACTGCACGGTTCTTGTACTGAGAAGTTTAGTAAGTGTCTTCTTTTTATTTGCACACCAAAAAAAAAAAATGTCAGAATAAGGAGGTTTAAATTCTTTGTTAAAAAATAAAGCTGGAGCAAATGGAGGATAAAATTAATATTATTTCCAGGCTGTTGAATGTCCTTCTCATGCTTTTAACTCTGAAGGCTTGATGGAATGAAAGCTACAGATTTTCTTATTCAGAGCCTTTTGAGCAGCTCAGAAAGAGACTATACTTATTCAACAACATTTATGAAAATGGATATCACCAGAACTCTATCATTATGTACTTTGCTTTGTCTTCTTCAAAAACTTATCTGGAAATTAATGAAAGTTTAATGTAGCGTAATATTTGGTAACATACAGGTCCACTAACCCACTAAATGATATTTACCTTGTCAAACCTGTGAAAAATATGAATCTCAATTCTCAATAAAAATAAAGATTGGCAGTTTTATGTGTTCATTAGACAGTGTTGTCCACCAGAAGAATCCTGAGTTGAAAAGAAGAAGCTCAGATAACAAATTCAAATTTTAAATAAGACTATCTTTGCAAAATATTATGTGCCATTACATTTTTGGAATTATAGACATGTTTAAAGATTTTAAAGAAATTACAGATTTGAGATGTTTTTGCATTTTTGCTACTCTTTACTACTATAAAAGTAACCTAAAGTTACTTTTTAAATAACACTTTTTCAGAAGGAATGTTGAAAATAGGAACAGGAGCTTATAATGATGCAATTCTATAATATGAAATAAGTCTCTAAGTTAACTGTTCTTCTGGGTAAGCAGTAGGTTAAATTCAGAATTTTTGAAGGAGAAGTTTTTTAACATAAATAATCATTTGGAAGATAACACAGAAAAGCCTTGAAATCATTTCACTTATGCAAAATATAGGCCAAAAGGCCTGTGAACAAGTTCCCTGTCCCTACTCTTGGAAATTGGGAATGCCCCTTGGGCTCCCCAGTGTCAGGGCTACTGTTAAGCCAGTGCTTTGGGCTTCACAGCCCCTCAGCCAGATGGGATCTTGGGCTGGGTGTTTGCTGTGTGCTGGTGTGGACGCTGGCCAGCTCTGATGTCCTTGCAGGGCACTATAGCCAAGGCCATAAGTGGTTCCAAGAGTCTCTTTTTAGTAGCAGTATTTAATTATGTAGAAGGATTTTCATATGCTGGAATCACAATTAAAAAGCTGCACAGAATGTTTGGTTCAAAGCTAATGATGAGTTGGTAGAGCTAATGATGAGTTGGTGCCTTGGTGTATCCTTGCGGGAGGACTGTCCATGTCAATTGTTGTTTTATCATTTTACCTCCCTCCTCTGAAATAGGGTACTGCTTTTAGAGACTACCTGGCCTGGTTGCTTTAAAGCAATTTGAAGACATTCCATTTCTAATTTTCTTCCTCTCTCCTGAGGGTAGGCTAAACTGCATTTTGGCCTGCCTGTGTGTGCTCATCCTCCCATAATTGACGAGCTTTTTGCAAGATTATCCTCTTTTCCTGGGATCCGCGTTCCCTGGAAGCCAAAAAGGATTCCTAAAAGAAAATCCCAAACCTTCCAAGTGTAATTTGCATTTCTTAGATATTCATCTATCTTTTCCCCCATCCCTATAGGATGATATAAATAAGGGGACAGTTCTTTAATCGTCTTATATCTTGCGTGATCAGGGGCACAACCACAAATCCAAACTGCGTCCCCACCCCATCCTGGACTTGCAGTGGAACCTGATACAGAGGCATTTGGCTTTGGGGGCTTTTAGCACCTTGTACTATTGGCTTCCTTTTCTTGTTTTGAAAGGGACAAAATGTCCCATTCCTTCTGTTCTTCACTGTCGCTAGAAGCAGGAGGTACAGAGGGGACAGGAGCTGTGGCTCCTGATGGATTTTGATGATAAGATGAGAAAAGGTACTGGAGGACATCCCACACCTCCCTATCTGTTTT
>NW_010585782.1:528426-546945 GCF_000705375.1 Tinamus guttatus | reverse complement strand
ACCTTTAGCATTCTATGATTCTGTGAAAACATTCTCATTTTATGCAATTGCTGAACATCTTGATTTTTTGTTTGAATGACTATCAACATGTATCGCTGCTTGATTTTTAAAAAAAATGCCTTCATCATGTTCAGTAAATGTTGTTTGCTTGAGTAGAGTTGCATGTCATTATCTGTATTGCTGTTTTGCTTCTAGAAATAGGAAGCAGTGTACACTTGCATTCCAAAATCATCGGGTGGCAGTGCCTCAGTTGTCATCAGGGAATGAGAGAAGCATTCTTCCAATGAAAATCAAAGCACTAAAATAGAGTTGAGTCAACAAGGAAGGCTGTGCTGTTTTATCAAGTGCAATATAACTCCTCACAGCTGCTGGAAACTGTGAGAACATCCTATTGGAGCTCCATGCTGCCTATTTGGACTGATAAGGTTTCCAAGATAGGTTAGGTAGCTTTACTAAAGCAGCTTTTGGCATCCACAGTGCTATGCCAGGTAGAAAACTGCCTTAGTCAACAGTCTTGGTATGCAGCTGTATGGAGCTGACACCAAGACTTGTTAATGGGAGAACTGTGTCTACCTAGTTATTCAAAATCACCTTTCCAGTGTTTACACTGTATCAGCTTAAGTGTTCTCCTCTGTGTGAAAACCTTATGCAATATGTATATCAAACATTTTCCTCCTCTACTTCATGCAAAGTTTCTGGCACCTAATACATAACCTACTAATGTGTTACTGGTGGAGAGGTACTTTTAAGAAGTGTGAAAGCCAAGATATGTGTGCAGAGTTGCTGAGCTTAGAATCTAGTTTGTACTATTTGAATACTCAGGTCTTTTAATTTTGACCTGGTGTAACTGAGGTTTACCATTCATGGCGATAAAACCTTTTGTGGTCATAGGGAGGAGGATTTTGAGGATTTTGCCGAGGATTTTGCCAGATTTTGCCACTTGAGATGGATCAAAGAGAAGAGAGAGGGAAGTATTAAGCTGGATAAGGAGAAATCCTCCAGTGCATTAATAAGAGGGAGTAGAAAAGCACAAAAATCATTTGGCTATGCTTAAAAATTATCTGTGTTATTGTTATTTCTTTTTGTTAACTGGGGCTCGAGTTGGGGAGGAAAAATACTTTGGGGAGATTTCTCTGTGAGAAATAGATGAAAGTTAGAAATCTGACAGCTGAATTGCTTATGTGTATTTGCACATGCCCTTTGTTGCTTTTATTCACTGTTTTTCTTGCCAGGCAGGCAGTCTTAATGTGAAATTTTGCTGCTTACTTCTGATCCATTCTGACTGACTGGAAATAGACATATTCTGTCCTTCATTTGCCTCTGATCTTCACAAATGTTCTTCAGATGTGAAACAGTTTTCCTAAGGCAGGAACAAATTTCATGGCCTTTTCAATTTATCCTGTCTGTTCATAAGACAAAGACACAAATCTGACATTGATGAGATATTCAGTACTATGTTAAAACAAAAACAGATCACTGAAATGCTTTTCCCTCATCTTTGTAATCTTTATGGCATTGCTATTTTAATCTGTCGTTATCCCTGCTTTTTTTTTCTTTTTTTTTTAAACATTGAGAGGAGGTTTTGCTAAATGTGGTAACGTTTGTCGATGGTGTTAGTTTTCGTTTTTATGTCATCTTTTTTATAAGAATTGATGGCATGGTGCTTGAAAGCTTTTTCATTTACTGTACTTAATTTAGACTGCTCTTTTTAATTTCATTGTAAGTTCTATTTTGTCCATCTGTTCACTTCCCTGGTGGTTTTTTGTTTTTATAGGCTTTTTCTTTTACAGTTTAAAGCTGTAAAATGAACCAGGCTCCAACTTGTTTTTTTTAAATGTACAAATTGTGCTAGAAATCTTGTAAGAAATCTTAGCCTTTCCTAAGGCTTCTGAAGATTGACCTCTGTTTGCAAACACACATGTAACGAGTGATATTATTCTTTTCATCACTGTAAACTTCATGGTCTTCTTCTTGTTTAGGGGGGAAAATGTTATTTTTTCAAGTGGGAGAATACCTCTAGAATTAGTTATTTATCACTCTAGAATTAGTTATTTATCAATCCCTTCGGTTTTGTTACCTGGTAGACTGGGTTAGCTATCACTAATGGTTTCCTGTGGTTGGGAAATGCATCAAAAGCAACTTTGACCTACTGGCTATATGGATTTCAGCATTGTATCGTGGCTGCAAGACAGGTACTGCAGTGAGTTGGTGCTAATTATAGTCCATGTAAACATAGTTATATATTATATTTACATGGACTGTAATTGTTTTGCTTGGGGAAGTGTGCTTTGGGGTTTTGTCTCCCTCCCTGCCCACCCCATACCCTAAGCCTCTCTTGCTGTTTCTACAGCACCTGACTTCTCTTTTGGTTAGGCTACTGACACAGAGAAACACATTTCAACCACAGACAGGCAAAACAAATAGGAAATAAACAGCAGTTTTGGCAAGAATCATACTTTGCTGGTGTAGCATTTCCTCATTATTTTGTGTCTGATTGTCACTGCCTCTCCTGACACTGTCATCAAATTATTGCTCGGATATTGGGTAGATGTAATTTTCATATGTTTACATTTATTGAAACTAGTACTCTTAAAGTGCGATTTTGGTAATAATTGGATTAAAAATGATCTGGGAGTTTCCTTTTTGTCTTTCAAACAGTCATTTAATCAAGGTGATGGTAGATTATGCTAAATATTTTACTCTTGATTTTGAAATTTTGTTAAGGTCTTATTTAGTGCTTGTGTTGAAGATTGAATATGAAGATTGCTTAATTAAGTACATCCTAGATTCCTTAATTTTGGCAAATCCACTTATACTTATTCTCATGTACCTTTAATATGTTCTTGTCTACACTTCTATCTGGATCCTTTGTTGCACCTTGCAAAAGAACGGACTCAGTCTGGGATGCAGAGTGAGGCAACTTTATTCTCAAACCAACTTCTTTTATACTCTCTTAACACAAGTGTTGCTAAAATTACAATCAATCAGTATCCTGCCAGCCATGCAGTTGTGTTTATCTTCTTTTCCTTGCTTTGTTCCTCATCTGCTGACAAGACATTCCACATGCGGTTCTAGTCCTCCTCCTTTTCCTGCTTTGCTCCTGGCTGATAAGACATTCGTCCTTGCGGTCAACTGTCCACTACCAAGGCATTCAGCACTACCGTCTCCAAAGCGGGCCTCCACATCCTTAAGTTATGCTTTTTGTCAAAATATCTTCATGCTCTCTCAGAGTGAATTCTGCAATAGCTACAAATTTCCTTCAGAAAAAAATTTCCTTATGTGTTCCCGGTTCAAGCCAGATGCGATCAAAAGTGTTTTAGAACATGAAGTAGGCAAATGAAGAGGGTTTGATGAAATAAAAATAAACATAGAGCTTTTCTGTTGTGAAAGAATGACATTAATAGAGATGTGAATGATGGAGTGTTCCATCATATACCAGTCCCAGTGAACAGTTAATATCAGTAGCTCCCTTCTAAAGGCCAGGGAATTAAAGAGCACACACTCTGTGTGGCTCAGTTGTCCACTTGGCAACTCTTTGGCAGAAATAGGAAAATAACATGACTGCCTATTTATTAACCTATGTAATAAGTTTGGGGAAAGAAATAGCAAAGAAAGCACATTGTGCAACTAGGAATTCAGATGTCAAGTATATGCATGCCTGAATAGAAGAAACTTCTTAATGTGCATGCATTGTACTAATTATTTATATCCTTCATCAAACTTTTAGCACATTTAGCTATGGTGAATGCACAATTCAGCACGTCTAACCACTGACTCCCTTCTTTATATTTATTTAATACTCCTTTACATAAAAGTAACAGAATGCTGTAAATGAAATTGTAGTTCTACTGAAGTCAATGGAGTTAGGGATTTACTGCTGGCTTCTTGAATCATTGCCTTATATGTTTCACGTTAACATGAAGTTGCAGAATATTTTCATTCTGTGTCTTTCAAATATTAAGCAAAGTGCCAAATATTAATGATAGAATTATTTGTCTGAAAAACACAGTATTTGGTACTTAATCTGAACATTTTAAAATAGCCTGTTCAAGTGAGTGCCTGAGGCTTTTTTCACTCCTTCCATTTCTCTATAGAAATAACTGAAACATATTTTCAAAAACAAAAGATGATATGTAATTGCAGTCTTACCTTAAATAGTTTGATCTCTCTTCTGCTTCTTTATTACTTTGTCAGGTGCTCTTTTATCACCCAACTGATGCTGTTGAGCTATGTAGTTGCTCTCACAAAGGCATCCATAGCAACTTACATTCTAAAAAAAAATGTTCTTCTGAGCAATGCTGTTGGAAACACAGTTGCAGCTACTGTACAGAAATAAATGACAGAGGAAGGAATTTACTTTGGAAGAGATGCAAAAGTCTATGCCAACTACTCCTTACAGCTGTCAGTAAAGTCCTTATTCCTCATTATGAGAAATGTATCATAAATATAATACAGGTAGATGTGAAAAATGGTCAACAGAGAGGTGTCAGGTGAGAGCTTTGTTCTTTTGTGTGAGATTGTGGTTCTTGTTTCTCTTTTTTGTGTAAAGAGACAACTATAAGGAAAAATGACTTTTTAACTGCTTTTGCTGATAGATGATAATATTAATATTTTTATTTTGTTTTTCTTCACACTCACACTCCATTTATTTTCCATTTCTTTTCTGCCACAAGAGCCGCAAATATGTGAAGTGTATCAGATATGTAAATTGAAGTGTCCAGCAGTTCCTCTTCTTACATCTCTGGGAGTTTTAAACAAGATAAAGAGTAAAATATATTGGTAGAAAAGCTGCCATTTCATCTCTTGCCTCTAGTTTGTTCTTCCTATTACGTGTAGAATTTCGTATCTGCTGCCTGATCTTTATTTTTTAAGTAACAGGAGGATGATTTGATTGTTAGAATGTTCTGCCTGGCATTTGGCAGTAGACATATTTTATATTTCATTACCTACCTTGTGCTGGGTTTTGATGGAAAACTAGCAATACAAATGTATTAATGTGAAATTCTAAATCTGTTGAGAGCTTTTCACATAATCCAAAATTTGGCATAGTGGATAAATAGAAATGCAGAGCATCTGCAGTATTCTGTTTTTTTTGTTGTTGTTGTTGATGATGTTCTTCAGACATGCATAGTCATCCTGGCTAGATTTTTTTCTTTCTTTTGTTCCCTTTAGGAAGTGTTATGCAAAGTTCTTGTAGAAACAAATTAAATAGTCATGGTTCATTCAGGATCCTCCGCCGTGACTATACTGTATTAGGCCCCAAGCAAGCCACAGCAGAGAAGATGTGATGTTTTCCCAAGAATGAAACAGTGGACAAATTAACCAATAGACAACCTGATGCCACTAAGCTGGTTGGGTGTAAAACTTCAGACTAAGTCTCTACCTAGTCTCTATCAAGTTCTTTACAGACCTGTTTTTGGTAATGGAGTTTAATAAGGAGCATGAAGGAGGGTGTTCAACAGTAGTAATGTAAGAGGTTGGACTTTCTCTTGTTTCCTAACTGCATATTTAGTCCTAGTGGCCTTCTTATATTCAAAAGCATGTTTTTTTGGTTGTTTTGGGGAATTTTTTTTTGTGACATGGGGATATACTCCTGCTAGTCCTCCTGCTGTAATTTGAAACTATGAATGTAACTGAAATTTATTTCAGGTGGAGAACAAATTCCATCAAGGATTTTCCTGAAAGTGTAATAGATGTAGGCAAATTACGTACAATAAAATAGTATGTAGATTCTCTGCTGAGCTGGGAGGCTCTAAGAGTCTCCCAATCTAATTCCTGTTTATACCATGAACGCTTCCTGCCTGCAACACTGGCAAGTAAAGCTTTGCCTAGGAGATTTTGCACAAGTTAAATTTACTGTTTACTATTCTGCTTTTAATAAAATTAATGCAAAAGATGTACAAAAAAGTATATCAAAACTGTAGAAGAAGCTACTTGGAGGAAATGGAGTTGGTGTTAAACAAACCTCTTCATTTCCTTCACTCCGTTATATTCCAAAATACACTTAATTCAGCACCTCAGAGTAACTGCAAAAACCCATTGGCCTTGGAGTGTCTGATCACTAAATAAATTTATAACTAGACAGAGACAAGAAAAAAAACACTCTAAATATTATTGAGGAAAAAAATGAAGTCAAAAAGGACAAAGAGCAAACATTGCAAGCAGTTTAGATCAGTCTCACAAAAACAGTTTGTTGTTCTCAGACTGTTCATCAAATGCTATTTCTTCTGCCATTTTATGGCCTTCTGGAGAAGGGCAAAATATCTTTGGAAAAGGGGAATGATGAACAGACATGAGTGAAATAAAATTATACAGGCATTAAGCCCTTTTTCAAGAAGTTTTGTGTTTCTTGTTGAGGGGAAAGGAACCAAGGAGTATGGACATGTATGAATTGCTCAAACAGCAGAAATCACCTCTTTTCTTATCCCTTTACCACCATTATGATGAGCATCTCTGTAATAACTTATTGAAGCTATTAAAATTAGATGAATTCATCTTAAAGGCTGAGAGAAGTACTTAGATGTGAAAGACCAAACTGCAGGTACATCTGGAGGGAAATAGAAAATGGCTGAAGGATTTTATGGGGAGGGCTATGAAATAATTGATAATTTTTCTGAAACATGGAATCATAGAATCATAGAATCATTAAGGTTGGAAGGGCCTTTTAGAGATCGTCTAGTCCAACTCCCCTGTACATGCAGGGTCATCTAGAGCATGTTACACAGGACTGTGTCCGAATGGGTTTTGAAGATCTCCAGAGAAGGAGACTTCACAACCTCTCTTGGCAACCTGTTCCAGTGCTCTGTCACTCTCACTGTTAAGAATTTTTTTTCCTTAATTTCCTGTGGAACTTCTGATGCTTCAGTTTGTGGTAGTTTCCTCTTCTCCTATTCCTGGCCACCACTAAAAAGAGGCTGGCCTCATCCTCTTCACTCGCTCCCTTAAGATATTTATATATCCTGACCAGGTTCCCCCTCAGTCTTCTCCAAGCTGAAAAGGCCCAGCTCTTTCAGTCTTTCCTCAGAGGGCAGATGTTCCACGCCCCTGATCATCCTTGTAGCCCTGCAATCCAGTAATTCCACATCCCTCTTGTACTGTGGGGCCCAGAACTGGACACAATACTCCAGATGTGGCCTCACCAGGGCTGAGTAGAGGGGCAGGATCACCTCCCTCGACCTGTGGGAGACACTCTTCTTAATGCACCCCAGGATGCCATTGGCCTTCTTGGCCACAAGGGCACACTGCTGCCTCATGGTCAACTTGTTGTCCAGCTTGATGCCCAGGTCCCTCTCTGCAGAACGGCCCTCTAGAAGGTCGGTCCCCAGCCTGTACTGGTGTCTGGGGTTATTCTTCCCCAGGTGCAGGACCTTGCACTTGGCCTTTTTGGACATCATTAGGTTTTTCACCGCCCAGTTGTCCAGTCTATCCTTTTCCCTCTGGATGGCAGGGCAGCCCTCTGGGGTATCAGCTACTCCTTCCAGTTTCGTATCATTAGCAAACTGAGGAAGCTGAGGAAGCACTCTGTGCCTTCATCCAGGTCATTGATGAATAAATTGAATAGGACTGGACCGAGGACTGATCCCTGGGGGACATCGCTAACCATAGGCCTCCAACTAGATTCTGTGTCACTGATCACCACTCCCTGAGCTCTGCCCTCCAGACAATTCTCAGTCCACCTCACCTTCCACTCATCTATCCCGCACTTCCGGAGCTTGCCCAAGAGGATGTTGTGAAGGACAGTGTGAAAAGTCTTGGTGAAGCTGAGATAGATGACATCCACCACTCTCCCCTCAGCTATCCAGCTGGTCATTCCATCATAGAAGTCTATCAAGTTAGTCAAGCAAGATTTCCCCTTGGTGAATCCATGCTGACTACTCCTGAGCACCTTCTTGTCCTCTATATGCTTACAGACAACAGCCAGGATGAGCTGTTCCATCATTTTTCCGGGGATGGAGGTGAGGCTGACTGGCCTGTAGTTGCCTGGGTCCTTTTTCTTGCCTTTCTTGAAGACTGGCATGACATTGGCTTTCTTCCAGTCCTCTGGCACCTCTCCCATTCTCCAGGACCTGTCAAAAATGATGGAGAGTGGCTTAGTGGTAACATCTGCCAGCTAAAAGGCAGTTAGTAGTATAATGGGCTGTTAATCTGGGGAAAAGGATGTGTGATTTGAGGGACTTGAAACTGATTTGTATTGTCTTAAGATGTGGTATTCTCATTTGTCCTAAAGCAGAGGTTACTTGTGGAATCTGGTATCCAACATTCTCAAAATGTAATGGAAGAATAATGAAGAATAATGAAAAATAAGTTATGAATAATTCTATTCCTTTGAAGATCTTCATAGCTGTTCACTGTTTGCAGAACTTCCAGAATGTTGAATACTGAAAGAAGCTGAGACACTCTCTGTCTTTTTTAATGCTGTTTCACTTTGCTCTGTGCAACTGCATGATTTGAGGAAGAGAATCTAAAACCTGGATTTCTGCCCTTTCAGACTAGCAGATCATCATTGTTCAAAGGACTTAAGCACATTCTTTCACTTTTGGTCAAATAAACGTGTATTTTTTTCTGTAATTAACTATCCATGTGAAACACCAATAAAAATCTGCAGTAGCTTCCATTAATATGTCAGCATTTATCTTGTCACCATGCAGGAACATCTTAGGCTCTACAGTTATTTGCTTTCCTAAGTATGGAACAAGAAACAGCTTACTGCTGATATTAAGAGATACAATTAGAGGGAGAATTGGAGCTTTGAATATTAGGTGGCACAGCTCAGTTTCTCCTAAGTGTATCTACTTTTTCGGGAAATAGATCTTTCTAAACAGTTTGAGAGAGGTTTAGTTTTAGTAAAATTGGAGTGTTGCTAATATTTGTAATAGCTTAATAAGTGGCTGAAGAAAGACAGTGGCTATTCAGTGTAAATTATTTTCCAGAACACAGAGGAGTCATGATGAAAATGGATGGCTCATCTGTGCATTAGAGATTTTTAAAAATCCAACTGTATTTTAGTTTACCTAAGAAACTGAGGCTAAGGAGTTCAAAAATGCTGGAATCGTGTTTACTGAGACTTGAATATATAGTTTTGGACAGTAAAGTCAATGTCATGAAAGCAATTCATCGTGACAGTTACAAGCATGTTCTTGTTTTTTTGCCTGAGATGAACCTGGCAGTATGTGTTTTCACTGAGTGCCTATCTATTGAAAACCCCACTAGGCATTTCCAGATTTAGTTATGTATTGCAGTCATCTTTTATCTAAGGATGGGCAAGTGCATACAGCTAGAATAAAAATTGACCAAAATTTTGATTAAAAAGTTATTCATATCCTATCACTTTCAGATGCATATGGTTTTTGCATATTAACACTACTTATTTCCTCAAATATTCTGTGCTGGGGCTAGAATTTATTTTGTTTAATCTGGATGTAATCTGCAGCTTCAGCAATGGCCCCCAAAAATGTGGGTTTCAGATGCGCTGTTTTGTAAGTGCTTCAGATACCTAATGCATTATGGAGCCCCTGCAGTAAGCATTCTTCCCATGTGACCCAAGCAAGAGAAATGCCAGACCCTATAGAGAGGATTTATCCTTGGTAGAAAAATGTAACCTCTATACTCATTGCGAGCCCTTTCTTTGTACTTCAGCAGGGCTAAAAAAAGGGCAGGGACCTTACTAGTACTGGGTGATTTTTCTTACGGTATATAATACCAAAACCACATGCAGCAGCTGGACAATATATTTATATTTGATACAACTGGATTATGAGAGTCTGCCAGAAACAGCAAGTAGGAATAAAATGAACAAGTTTTGTATGGAAGCTCCTTTAAAGAGATTGTAGGGGTTTTTTGCTTTCTTTTTTTTTTTTTTTTTTCCACCATTAAAATAGATTGTTGTGAGTGGTAGTGCATAGTTGAAATGGTTGCAGGTCTTGGTAGTACTTGATAGTCCTTGATTCTTAAAATGGCTAATGGTAGTATTTTTTGATGCTTTGTACGCAGAACATTGCACATGCCATCTAGAGTCTGAAGAAAGGACAACAGGGCTTACTCACAGGGCTTGATCTGCATACACCTGACTTTGTTGCATGATTGAAGTGATAGCCGTTTTGAGCAAACCAAGATGATGGTTGTGCTGTTGTAATCAATGACCAGGCTGAATAAGATGCAGAGCCATTTCTGAAGGATGGAAAACTTGAATTATCTGTATTTTAGTTCTCTACTTTGATATTGGCCTTAGAGGAATACAAAGCTGAGGAAAACAACTCATTTTGTGGATCAATGATGGACTTAGTTATATGGTAACTAAAAGAGATCTTAGGAGCCATTTCAGAAGATATGGTTTTCCCTGCTCCATTTTTTTCACTTTTCTTGAGTGTTCAGAGTCCTTCTATGATCTGCAGCTTTTTTTTTTTTTTTTTTTTGATTCTTAAGGGGTTCTAGCCAAATGCAGCAATGCAGTGATTTTTATTTTTGCAGTTATAAAGGTAAAGCAAAGTACTTTGTCATATTTTTGAATCTCCTAAAGTTGCAATATCATTATCTTTCTCTTCCTTCTCCTGGTTGAACATAGAAAATAATCAGACCTTTGATAACTAGCCTACAAGCTTTTAAAGACGGTATGTATGCTAACAAAACTGTAACTTTATGTTGTTTCCAAGTGTTGGTTGTATTAACTAGTATTTGACTTGCAAGTTACCTAAACTTTAGAAGAAGGCATTTTTCCCATCTTAGTCTTGCCTTTGAAACTGATCTGTTATCAGGTTCTTGAACTTCAAAGCATCGATTCAGCTCTGTCTTTCTCCCATGGTACCTCTAGTCCGCTTACAAAACCCTGCTGATTATATGGTGCTTCCAAGGGCTGCTAAGGAATTTAATTGGATGACTATGGCTAGGATATGCAAGAAATCTCATGTTAGAGGTCAGAGCAATTGCAATTAGTATTGCTAAGGAAAGTCAGGAAACTATTGGAGGATTTTTCCACGGAAGGAGAGGGAAATGCTGTTTACATTTTTGAGGAGTTAGTAAAAAGAAGTTATGTAGTTTCTCTTATGTTTGCAGCTTGTAAATGGATGTTTTCTGTAGTTCTGTAGAATATTGCTTCCTGGTTTTGTGGCTTTTCAAAGCAGTGATTCACTTAGAGTCAGGAGGGAAGGAAAGATAGTGCATCACCACAGTGCATACAGTTTTTGCTTTTGAAGGCTTTATTTCAATTTTAAAGGACATTTCAGGCCCCTTTATTTCTCTGTTAACATAGGGAATATCTTTTTGTAATGACCTTGCACTTGACTTGCTGTGGTGGAATGTTTCCAGGCTTCCTGGTGAGTGGACATATTTGGAGAATAAAGAGAAACCATGTTCTTCTGCATCTTCTAAGAAATCAATTAGTAGTGTAAACTTTCATGATAATGTCTCTAAACTAGGTGTTGTTAAGGGTTGCTGGACTATGCAGCCTATTTGTCTTTTGGCTTTCCTTTCTCATACTCGACTATGCCAATATTTGTGAGAAGCACAGTGAGAAGCACATGGCAGATTTACAAGATGGTTGATGCCGAGAGTGTGATGTTCACACTGTGTTCATTGAAAGGGTTTTACCACAGCCTGCTTCTAGTCTAGCCCCATCTGGAATCTGGAACATTACTTAGCAACTATACTAGGTTTGGTTTCAATCAAAACCCCCCCAGTCCATATAGACTGAGATTGCAGTGAGACTCAGAATGCAGTAAGCAGGAGCAAGCAGGAGCAAGCAGGAGAGCCACTATGATTGTATGCTCCTGATTTTAGCTTCTACAATAATGTAAGTTTACACTGTACTTTGCACTGCAAACCTTTTCTTGGCTCCAGATAACTTGCAACTTTGAAGTATTTGTGTGCTCTACTCTTGATAAATATTGCTTCTTGCATCCACACAAATCCAAATAGATGGCAGTTTCCTTAGATGCCATGAAACATGTTAATGGCTGCTGGCTGTCACTACATTTTGATGTGCCTTTCTTCAAACAGTGCTGGAAAATGCAAGTTGGCTGACAAATCTCTTTTCTTTTTGAACACTGGTATATCTGCATCGTGAGCAGGTAGGAGTTGTGAATCTATGCAGCTTTGTTTTCCAGTGGGAAATAATAACCCTTTTTATTATTTGTCAAAATGCATGTGAAAGTAATATCTACTTTGATTTTTTAAAAGAATGTTAGCTGTGTTTGTTCATTCAACAAGCAAATAAAGCTTAAAACTAAATGATCGGCAAAATTCAGCTAGAATCAAAGATAAAATACTATGCTAACACAAATTAACCTAGAGATTTAAGAGCACCTTCTGATGTGAAATACTGAGAATTATTCATAGGTCTAGTGATTGTCTTTGGGTTGAGTGTGTGGATAAAGGTAGTTCAGCTCATAAAATGCATCTCCATTAGTTAATCAGGGGCCTTAAGGAATATTTTTGGTGTGAATCGGCTTCTCATCTGTACTTGTAATCTTGCAATGCACATTTAGCTCACCATTACTGTACGCAAACTGGCTTCCCATTTGCTGGAGTCAATGTTGCTCTCCACCATGTAGTCTCTAGGGTGCCCCATTTGCAATGTGGAAAAAAGGTCTGCAGCTGTCAGCTCTCCAGGTGTGTCATGCACACTTAGGTCTGGCAGCTGGAATTACTTTAATTACTGGTAAAGATATGATGTGGGCATGCAGTCTAGGAACTATAGTGAATCACAGCAGTTTGATCCCATGCCCTCCCCTGTATGTCCTACACCAGCTGATAGTGTATTAGGGTCTTGCCGGCTCTAGTGCCTCAACTATTTGGTGTTATTGTAGCAAACTGTTGCAGCTAAGTTCAAAGAAAAAAGCTGGTCATAAAGTAGCATCAAACTTGTCTAACCTGCCACAGTGAAGGAAGTACCATCGCATTTGTAAAAATATGAATTGTTGAAAATTGAAGTACAGTAGTGCTTTACATTCAGAGAAGAACAGATGCTGGAAGGGCATGCCATGTATTTTCTGAACGGGGAATTTCAGTGAACATCCATAAAGATCGAAGGCTGGCAATTTCACATGCTGAGGTTCAGGACTTTCAGATATCTACTGTACTTAATATTGAAGAGTAAGAAGAAATAGTCTGTTGTGACAAGGGGCATTTAGACATTCCATGAGTAAGAAGACTATAAAGTAAGTCTGGAATAGTGTTGTATTTATTTGATAGGACAACTCTGTTTTCATGTTAGTGATCTAAATTTATTTCTTCTTCCTCCACCTAGAGACTTACTTTACAGGATTTTTTTTTGTAGTCTTACCTGACCAAGAAAATTACTTTCAAGGTATTGGGGTAAAATTATAATGCAGCTTAAAAACTGTTAATCCATTTTTATTGATATTTGATGACTTGAAGTGATTCAAAAATGTATAATTGCTATCAAAGTGCTTTGTCCAGGCATAGTTAAAACCTAGTGCTCCTATTGGGGCAATTAAATTGTAAGGAAAGTCATTTTCAAGGCCGTCGAGCTGTAGAGATTTTAGGGGAATCTGTGGATGAAATGAAAGTCTCTGGATTTTGATCCAGTTTTGAGAGAAAAGATTTTACACCAGCGCAAAACTGTCTAAAGAATTCAAGAGTGCAATGTATAAGAATTTACTTTGCTCCCATACTGTAGACGTTACTGTAGACATTGGATATAATTTATTTCTTAACATCTTCTCTTCTTTTTTTTTTTTCTTTTTTTTTGTACTGAAGGTTCATGTTTTCTGTATGGTAGGTGTACTTCAATAGTTTTTTATCAGACAGTGCTGCATAATTGACATAGCGTCATGAAAAATATCAGAAAATTGGGGCTTTTTAATGAAACATGGGAGAGGAATTCTTCACTTAATTTTCTCAAGATGCTGTTTATCTTGAAGTAGTTGTAAATAAAGATTTACCTTCAGTATTGGGAATATATTGATTCCCAATTAATATGTATGTGTAGTGCAATTTAGGAGGTTATACAACAAATATATTCTAAAACTAGCTGCAGCAATGAATGTGTGGGCTTGACAGCTCATGTTGCCTAGTCACGAGGTAATCCAAAGAATGCTTTGTTGTTTTTTATTTCAAGCATTTTAACACTATACCTGCAAAATATGCAAAATAGCTCCTTCCCCCCCCCCCACGCCCTGTAAAATCTTTCTCTTCTTGATTCAGGCAGAAGCTTAACAGTGCATCTAAGCACAAGATCCTCTCTTCATTGTGATGGGAGGCATCTATTCAGTTTTTCATGCAAATTACATCCTGTAAGAGTGTAATTCATCATAAGCTGGAATAATGGAGGTCAAATTACTAGAGAAAATTACCTTTTCATCTGAGCCATCAGAAAGTAATTCTATATCAAGCAAATAATTTGACAACTTTTGTAAGTGCTTTTGTCTCAGCCACATGTTCCCTACTCCAAGCACTTCCCTTTATATTGGCCAGCCTTTAATTACCATCCTCCTTTACTTGAGCTTATTTTTACTGGGAATTCTTCTCTGTTTCATTTTTTTTTTCAGTCCTGATTTAGGCTGGGAGGCTAGAATATTATCTTGTTGTACTTTATGATACTTAAAATTAATGACTTCTTAAAAACATCCCATGCCTCTTCCAGAATTTTTTTAAAGTGCAAGTGCTCATGGGAGACTTCTGTCCACTAATAATGTTTGAAAGGCAATTACCTCCATGTCCAGGCTGTCAGAAAAAAAACAGTAACAATGGATAATATGGAGGTTGCACGTAAGTGGAAATCCAGAAGCATCTTTTTAATTAGGCTTATGTTGAGATCTAAACTTTTGGCTTTAATGAAGCTAATACGAAGATCTAGCACATCATCTTGCCTTTTTTTTTTTTTGTCTTTTGTTTTTCAAAAATGAGGAAAGAACAGAGATGAGCTATTTATCCTTAGCTTTCTTTTTTTTCTCCCTTATTTTTATGTGTCTTCTGGTCTTCAGATGTGGGAACATATCTAAATAACGGAGGCTTCCCGATAGAAGACGGATACAATGAGCCAGACTAAGACCAAGGTGAAAAGATCGTGGGAAAGTCACCATCTGGAAGAACACAGAAGTAGGAGAGGAAGAACCTGTAAACAAGCTTATCAGTGCAGGATAGAGGACTGTGTGCGGGCCAATCATGTAAACGCGTGCCCCGATATGTACAGCCAACCTAGTATGGTAGAAGATGCGTGGACAGTAGCATGTAACCAATCGCAATGTAAGCGTACGCGTGGCTAGATGACTTAGCAGAAATGTAGTAGATAAACAGAGTGCTGTAACGCGAATTAAGTGATTTCTGTTAGACTCATATTGAAGCCTTCAGGAGTCATGTCTGGCCTCCCACATTCAGGCTGTCTTGTCTTTGCTTAATTTCATCTTTCTATTTGTTCCTCTGTTGTCAAGCAAATAGCTGACATAATGTATCAGAGACTTAGGACAATTTAGGTGTGTAGTCCTTCCTTCCATGTACCTCTGTTATACTGGTGCAAATGGACAGTTCTCTTTCACCCCACTCCCAGAGAAGAAGGTAAAGTTACCTTTGCAGATGAGGATAAAGCTTTGACAGAACAAGTTAATATTCCTTTATCTATAGGAAGAGCTCCAATGTGGGATCACAATATGCTGAGAGTCGAACAGACTTATCACAATCTCTTTGATGCCATTTTTAACACAGCCCAAACCAGACTCCAATATTTTTTAAATTTACCTCAAGTAGCAAATTCCTCTAGTCTTGATAGTTGCCCTGCATCAGTTTTATGCTTAATCCATCAAGAGGCAAGCTAAACTTAAAACGTAACAGAAATCACACCTGGGAAGTGATCTGTCCAAAATAAAGTGCAGGAATATGAGAAGAGACAGGAGATTTTTAACATCCTACATATTAACAAAGTCCATTTCTAGTTTTGGTTGCTCTTGCCTAGGCTAATGGAAGAGAACTGGGGAGAGGGGAATAAATTATTTTCAAATAATTTGAGGAAACTATGAAATTTAGGGCCTTTTGTTGTCTATTCTGCCAGGAATGGAAGAATAAATTATAACATAAATTTTCTTGGGTTTTATTGGTTTTCAAAGACTTTTTTTAACTTTAGATTCACTTCATACAACCAGTTGTTATTCAGAAATGTAATTTTCCCCTCAAGGTACTCTAAGGCATCTAGCCAGATTAATTTCTTCAATTACTTCCTCCCTTAGCCTACCTATTATTATAGAATATGATGTGTACCAGAAGCTTAAAGACTATATTAATTAAGATTAGGTAAGCAAAGAAATATTTGCTTTGAAAACTTTCTGAAAGCTTAATTCCACACAGATTCCCTCTTAGTGTTAGTGTGGACTTAAGCTTCCAGAAAGTCTAATGTCCCATACTTTTTTCTGTCCGGTAAATCCACCACATGTGCTTGGGAGTTAAAAGCATGCTCACCCTGCTCAAAAGCAGGTAGTAAGGAGTGGTGTTCAGAGGCTTAGAAAACAATTTTGTGGTCAAAGTTTTCTAGTGTGACTGCTGATTAGGATTTTTCCTGGATTTTTACCTTGAAATATCTTCATAACAACTTCAGTTTCAGAGGCTACATGCTTAGATGCAAAGCTTAGGCTTCTTCTAGGCACAGGCCTTTAAAATTGGCCATCACAGTTGCTTATTTACCACCATTTTAATACCCTTTGGGTATTAAATTTAAATGACTTTTGTTTTAATGTGTCGTCTTTAGAAAGAATAAATGTGTCTGACCTATTTAAGCCTTTTGGAGGAAACCACTGTGTTAAAACACATACAAAATTAAGCTTTAAAGGATGTGTAGACTTGTATATGCCTTAGGTCATGTGTCAGCAATGTTACTGTGGCCATTTTTTCATATCCTTCCTTTTATTACAGGATGCTGTTTAAGGTAGTATCGACCTGTAGGTTTCTGAAATATTTGCATTAGGAGTGCTGCATTTTCATATGGCAAGTCCTCATTTTGTATGTCTCACAAACCTTGTCACCAAACTTGATAGTAGCATAATGATGTGGAAGAATAGTGAAAATCTATAGCAAAACTGAATGGACAGAATCAAGGTAATAGACCATTTTTGGCACTCTATGGATAAGCGGAGTAGGAATTTTATAGGAGGATGTCTTCCCTGTTGAAAAAAATCTAAATACCTGAATGAAAACTTGGATTATAGTTTTGCTTCTGTTGCAAAGATCCAGTTAGTTCTTTTGTGCTTTAAGAGGTTGGTCCCTGATTGGTGAGGCTTCTATGGGATCAAAAAAATTAAGTAAGTCACTACAATCTATTTTCTAGCAAAACTGTGTCCTAGGATCACAGTGTCCTAGGATCCACTGAAGATTGTCTAAGAAGTCCAACCTTCCCTGCTCCAAGCAGTGTCAATTAATATTAGCAAGAGATTTCGGAGGAGAGAAGTATTTTCCCAATTAATGTAATTCTGTTAGATTTGCTGACTTTTTGCCCAGCTGTTGATGGGTCTTTCTGTTTTTTAGGCTGACTTTTTCATGCTTGTTCTTGTGCCTTTACTTAAAAACAGATCAGAAAATCAGTTCAATTCTTATTGCCAACTCTGTAAGCCTAATTAATAAGGTGGATAAATAAGTCACTAATTATTGGCAACAGGGACAATTGTTCTGTATAATTCTTGTATTCAAAACCAGTTTGGATGGAGAGAATTTGGATTTAAAAAATTATGGGTCCAAACTCACAGATTCTAAATCCTAAATGAGTACCTAATAGTTATCAAGTTTTTCATCTGAAAAGCTAAATTTCTCTGGGTCCTGATTCTGCAAAGGTTTTCACTCATGCCTTCCTTTATGCACAATTATAGTCATTCATCTATATAGTATTGTACATAGTATAATATTATAGTACAGTATTATAGTCATGTTACATGTGAATCAAATGTGATCAAGTTAATGGGATCAAACATAAAGGATCTCTTACCACTGCAGGACCTCAGTCAGGAATGAGCCTGTCTTTCCAGGATAGGAAAATACATCCGAAGGCTTGCTGACAGGTATTTTGGATCCACAGCAGCTTTTCTAAGCGTGTTGCAGTAAACACTGTTGTGGCCTGCATAAATCTGTAATGAAGAATGTAAAACTATTGTACCCACTGAGTTGGAGAAGAGCCACCATAACAGGTGTTCATAAGTGATGTGTCATTCTTACAGTAACATCTACAGCTCACTGGTCCGGTAATATAGTATTTGTTTAGTATCACAGGATCCCATCAGATATGGTCTAGTTCAGCCTGGTAGGAATGTTAGGTGCTGCCAAGAGATGCTACTTTACAGAAAATATTTTTTAAAAAGTTCATTACTCCTAGACAAATCAGTTTATTTAATAAAGGCTGTATTATTTGAAATCTGATTATTTTGTTGCTTTCAGAAGAAGGCCTCTAAATTAATTTTGACATTTCTTTAGCTAATTTGGATAGCTCTAGTCATTGTCTCCTCTCTTCTCTTCTCTTCTCTTCTCTTCTCTTCTCTTCTCTTCTCTTCTCTTCTCTTCTCCTTCTCTTTCTCTTTCTCTTTCACTTTTCTC